>CM055279.1:35845247-36445247 GCA_029237695.1 Conchocele bisecta
TTTTCTTTGCTGATTTTCAAAAAGCCTTTGACAGCTTAGATCATAAATTCATAATCACGTGCTTAAAAAAATTAAACTTTGGAGAATCTCTCATACAATGGATAGAACTATTTTATAAAGACGCAAAAAGTTGTATTTCAAATAATGGATATCTATCAGATTTTTTTAATGTGAAGAAAGGTGTAAGACAAGGCAGTCCATTGTCAGCTTATATTTTCATTATATGCATAGAAATATTTTCAAGACAAATAAATAACAACGACAACATAAAAGGTCTAATACTAGGTGGAAATGAAATAAAACAAACCCTGTTTGCTGACGATGCAAGTTTTACTCTGATGGTTTCAGAACGTTCATTTAATGAACTTATAAAAACGTTAGATACTTTTGCGAAAATATCTGGTCTCAAATTAAATAAATCAAAATGTACGGCCTTAAGGATAGGAAGGTTAAAAAACGACCCAAGCAAATGGTGTAACAGTAATACATACACTTGGTCAAATGAACGTGCCTCAACATTACGAATAATATTCACAAACAACAAAACTAAAATTCATGAATTAAATTTATCCCTTAAAATTAAGTCATTCCAACATTGTCTAAATAATTGGCAAAAACGGAACTTAACATTAATTGGCAAAATAACTGTGTTGAAGACTTTTGCGTTATCTAAACTAATATATCCATTAACTGTGCTCGAAAATCCGGAAGACCGGACAATCGAACAAATTAATTCTATAATGTACACATTTCTTTGGGATGGAAAACCGGATAAAATATCACGAAATACTATAATTCAAAAGTATGAAAACTACGGTCTCAAAATGGTAAATATTCATGCACTCATAAATTCCCTAAAATGTTCATGGATCAAGCGTCTAAAAGGTACACAAAACCACTTGAAAAACGCATACAATAAACTAAATAAATATGGAGGAGATATATTGTTTAAAAGTAATCTTGATCATAACGATGCCAAGAAAATAATTAAAAAATATACATTCTTGAAACAAATATTAATTTCATGGTGTAAAATAAACTATAACAATAAAAATACTAATATATCGCACGAAATTATATGGCATAACAGCAATATCAAAAACGAAAGCAAAAATACATTTTTCTACACAGAATGGCATAATAAAGGTATGTATGTGAAGCATATATATGACTATAGGATAAAAGAATTCTATAACTTTGATACTCTAAAAGAAACATACAACATAAACAATGGAGACTTCTTAAAATATTATATCCAGCTAGGCAATATTAAAGCAGAATGGAAACAGACAATGATATTAGAACAAATAGATAATGACATTCCAAAGTATTTAATATCTACTATATTATCGTCAAATCATGTGAATAAAATATTATACAACAAGGAAATTGACAATATGAGGTTGCCACAACCAAAACATATACTGAAATTGGAAAACGAATTAAACAATCAAAACATCGAATGGAATTATATTTTCTCATTGCCATACAAAAATACAATAAGTACAAAACTTAGAGCTTTTCAATACAAATATCTAATGCAAATAATTCCGAATAACTCATTTCTGTTCAAATGCAAAATAAAGCCATCAAATCTATGTGATTTTTGTCACATGGCCGTAGATTCAAACAAACACATGTTTTGGGAATGTACTAACATACAACCTTTTTGGTCAGAACGTAAACGAACTATTACATACAAGTAGATTAGACTTCACTATGCACTTAACTTATGAATGTATATCATTCTGTAACGCAAAAGTTCCATGTAAAAATAAAACAATACTTATTAGCTTTATCATTCTACTTGCAAAATATTTCATTTTTAAATGCAAGTATGAGTCAACACATCCGACAATAGAACACTTTAATGCTTATCTTAAACAGACTATTAACATCGAAAAAACAATTGCCAGTATGAAAGACAAACTGGACAAGTTTCACTCGAAATGGAATGACTTTATACAGTAAAACAGAAATTAAAATAAATCGACCACTCCTATAAACCCATCCTTAGGTTAAAGTATTCCCCACCCCCCATTTTCCAATAACACCTTTGTTATTACTTCTTTTAGGAAAACATGTATTTTTTAACCTTGTAAAACCACCCTCATTTCATATACCCATATCGACCTATACAACTCCAATAAAAAAAATGAAAAACTCTCTGTTGCAAGGTATATCGCTGTAGTAATTGAGTTACATTTGTTTAATTCTCTGATGGATAACAAAAACTTCTGTCAAAAATAGTTTTTAAATGTTATTTTTGAAATTGCATGTACAAATACTTTCGACAGTGCTAGTTTATGTATATATGTATGTATGTATTTATGTATGGATGTATACATGTAACCTAGATGAATAAAAAAATAAAATGAAAAAAAAAAAAAAGAATGGAGGAAAGCAATTATTGCAAAGGAATGTAGATACATTTCACTCTTACAAAAATAATTTCTCAACATTATCTATCTCAGTCTCAGCGAAACTGCAAAAACTTTACTTTTCTGTCCAGACCGGACAAAAATATACCAGACCAAAAAAAACATCTATAAAAATAAAATTGCTTTTGTGTGATATTAAAGAGTTTTTAAGTGTATCATTTATGTAAGTAAGGCTAGTTAGCATCATAAAAAGCAGCAGAAATTGGCATACTAAAAGACGGTGATTTGAACTACGAGAACAGTAAAAAAAAAATATTGGTCCGGCCAATTCCGGTTTACCGTCGGAATGGCGGGAATTTTGCAAGCCATGTCCGTCGGTCCGATGAGTTGCGCGGAGACTGGTATCTCATTCTTTGGAGTAGTGTACGTTCACCGACAATAAGAGTGCCATTATAGATAGATAAGGCCAGTGGGGTGGAAAATGTAGGTCACAGGGACACAAAGGTCAAGCGGTTATGTCAGTTTCTGATGTATAGCAGCGAAGCAGCATTTCAATCGTTTCCGGCAGCCAGAACTTGTTCAAATCTAATAACAAATGAATTACTGTCTGTTTCACGAAACCTGCCCAAATTTTACGGCTATATAAACAATTCAAAAACAAGATTTCTTTTGATAATATTAAATTAAAGGAAAATTAAAGAATGAGCCTTCTTTTTATTTCGTGAAATTTGGTCAAATATTGATTTTATTGCGAAAAAACAATTTCCCCATGTTAAATCCCCATACTGCCATAGTCTAGACATCTTCACAGAGTGAAGATGTCTATGGGGATTTAACATGGGGAAATTTTTTAGAATTTCAGTAATCCTGGACCGATTTTCAAAATTTAACTTTTGTTTTCTTAGTTGGATCATTTCCAAGCTATCTAGTTAGGTTTTGGAGTCAATTTCCAAAACAAATAGTTTTTTGACTCCTCCCACACTCCTTTACCTCTTTTCCCCCCATGGCCATGTTAAATTCCCATAGAGAAATAAATTTTTCTTAATAAAATCAATATTTGACCAAATTTCACGAAATAAAAAGAAGGCTCATTCTTAAATTTTCCTTTAATTTAATATTATCGAAAAAAATATTGTTTTTTAATTGTTTATACATGTATAGCAGTAAAATTTGGGCAGTTTTTAGTGAAACAGACAATAGTCCTTAGAATAATGGGAACAAAAAGTGACGTCTGCTGTCGGTTTATATTTTGCCTTCTTTCTCAATAACTACATGGGTTGACAGCACTTAAGAATCATTTCCATTGCAAATGATTCTAAAGCGCTGTCAATGCATGTTTTTGACGAGAAAAAATGAAAATCAAAAATAAACAGCAGACGAAAAAATTTAATTCAGCAAATATTCCAAAGGCTATATGTGTATCTGATGAAATGCAATCTGTAAAATAAAATTAAAGTGAAAGGGTTTAACATCCCAGCAACAGCCAAGGTCATATAGAGACAGGACCACAGTTTAAAGTCTCATCCGACAGACCAGAAGGATGGAAATACTATGTAAGCATTTTTCATGCATACAGCCCTTCCAGCAGTGAAAAAAAATATAGGATTTTTTTCAAAAAAATATAGGACACTATATTTGGCCTCCCAACACCCCTTCTAGCCAGCCGCGTTCCATCACAAATCATTTATTTGTGCAAATAAGTCATTTACCTTAACTTATTACATTAAAAAAGGGATTTTTGAAAAACAATTAAGAATGAATTGACACACATCATGGTACAGGCCCGTAGCCAGGGGGCGGGGGTCGGAGCGGTCGGACGACCCCCCCGCCCAGCCTCGAGGTTCACTTTTTTAGCCTTGAGGTCCACTTTTTTAGACCCCCATAGATACTTCAGACCACTTGAGCCTTCGAAACGACCCCCCCTTCAAACAGGTAGATACTTCAGACCCATTGAGCCTTCGAAACGACCCCACCTTCAAACAGGTCTGGCTACGGGCCTGTGGTACTACATAAATTAATTTTGTTGAAATGATGTCAACATCACATTAATAAATACTTATGGATGTCCTTTAAATTGCATGATGAATTTAGTGCAACAAATTTAACAAAAAAGTTCTATTTTAACCAAAGAAAAAGCAACCTTTTGCTTACCCAAAAAATATATAGGAATTATAGCAATTTTGCCCAAAATATAGGATATAAAAGTCTGAAAAATATAGGAATTATAGGACCGCTGGAAGGGCTGTCAGCATAGTAAGGCTTGAACCCACAACCTCTGGTACTGAAGTCCAGTGCCATATCCTCTAAGCCACAGACCATCACCAGCATGCATAGAGAATACCAGTCTAATGTATTTTGATAGTACATGTACGTTTATCGGGCCAGGCTAGGAATCACGTAGGAATACTCAGGCTTTCCGAGGAATTTCTACCATTTCCAAGCCGAGTCGAGCCTGATGAACTAGATATCAAAATACACTAACATGAAATTCTATTTATCAGGTAACATTTTAGGCTACATAATGAGCAAATATGACGTGGCTTTAGTTGAAAAGAACGCAAAGTCATTTCTGTGAAGTCATTCCACTGGCGTGATTTGGTAGCATCATATGATGATGTTCGACCAATGAAACGTCAGTTTTCAATTAGTTGTAACCCAGATATTCATATCAGGGGGCCGTTTCACTAAATTTGTACGACAAAAATGTTTGTGAGTGCAAAAATACGACATTAACTTCACATTAACTCTGTTTTCTTATATACAATTATTGGATTTACATTTATTGAGCATAGGCTGCATATGCAGCTTATGTTCAATAAATGTAAATCCATCAATTGAAATTTCCAGACGATCCTAAATTTGCACTTTTAATCGTACAAAAGTTTAGTGAAACGGCCCCCAGGTCAATACCTGTAGCCGATTTCATCAAAATTGCAAAGTATACTTTACTAGCAAAGTATACTTTGAGGGAGCAATCATTGATTTTTCCTGAAATGCATTATTTCATATAGAACTAACAAATGCATATATTTCATGATTAAAAGTATGCAGAATTATTATACTAAATTTATTACATTATCACAGCCAAAATGGCTGTGATAATGTAATAAATTCAGTACATGTATAATAAAAATTAAATTTATCCTAAAATTGAAAATTTCTCCCTCAAAGTATACTTTGCTAGGAAAGTATACTTTGCAAAGTTGGTGAAATAGGCTACAGATACAGCAATATGTAATCAGTCAGTATGAATTGGACCAATACAAAGCCTGTTACCTGATACAGAATAGTCCACACTCAATGGTCAATATACACTCACAGTCTAAGTAAGAATGCTACTAAGGCAGACGTACCTGAGTGAAACGTGGACAGATATAAGCCTGTTACCATATAAAGAATAGTCCACACTCAATGGTCAATATACACTCACAGTCTAAGTAAGAATGCTACTAAGGCAGACGTACCTGAGTGAAACCTGTTACCATATAAAGAATAGTCCACACTCAATGGTCAATATACACTCACAGTCTAAGTAAGAATGCTACTAAGGCAGACGTACCTGAGTGAAACGTGGACAGATATAAGCCTGTTACCATATAAAGAATAGTCCACACTCAATGGTCAATATACACTCACAGTCTAAGTAAGAATGCTACTAAGGCAGACGTACCCGAGTGAAACGTGGACAGATATAAGCCTGTTACCATATAAAGAATAGTCCACACTCAATGGTCAATATACACTCACAGTCTAAGTAAGAATGCTACTAAGGCAGACGTACCCGAGTGAAACGTGGACAGATATAAGCCTGTTACCATATAAAGAATAGTCCACACTCAATGGTCAATATACACTCACAGTCTAAGTAAGAATGCTACTAAGGCAGACGTACCCGAGTGAAACGTGGACAGATATAAGCCTGTTACCCATATAAAGAATAGTCCACACTCAATGGTCAATATACACTCACAGTCTAAGTAAGAATGCTACTAAGGCAGACGTACCCGAGTGAAACGTGGACAGATTATAAGCCTGTTACCATATAAAGAATAGTCCACACTCAATGGTCAATATACACTCACAGTCTAAGTAAGAATGCTACTAAGGCAGACGTACCTGAGTGAAAACGTGGACAGATATAAGCCTGTTACCATATAAAGAATAGTCCCACACTCAATGGTCAATATACACTCACAGTCTAAGTAAGATGCTACTAAGGCAGACGTACCCGAGTGAAACGTGGACAGATATAAGCCTGTTACCATATAAAGAATAGTCCACACTCAATGGTCAATATACACTCACAGTCTAAGTAAGAATGCTACTAAGGCAGACGTACCTGAGTGAAACGTGGACAGATAAGCCTGTTACCATATAAAGAATAGTCCACACTCAATGGTCAATATACACTCACAGTCTAAGTAAGAATGCTACTAAGGCAGACGTACCCGAGTGAAACGTGGACAGATATAAGCCTGTTACCATATAAAGAATAGTCCACACTCAATGGTCAATATACACTCACAGTCTAAGTAAGAATGCTACTAAGGCAGACGTACCCGAGTGAAACGTGGACAGATATAAGCCTGTTACCATATAAAGAATAGTCCACACTCAATGGTCAATATACACTCACAGTCTAAGTAAGAATGCTACTAAGGCAGACGTACCTGAGTGAAACGTGGACAGATATAAGCCTGTTACCATATAAAGAATAGTCCACACTCAATGGTCATATACACTCACAGTCTAAGTAAGAATGCTACTAAGGCAGACGTACCTGAGTGAAACGTGGACAGATATAAGCCTGTTACCATATAAAGAATAGTCCACACTCAATGGTCAATATACACTCACAGTCTAAGTAAGAATGCTACTAAGGCAGACGTACCTGAGTGAAACGTGGACAGATATAAGCCTGTTACCATATAAAGAATAGTCCACACTCAATGGTCAATATACACTCACAGTCTAAGTAAGAATGCTACTAAGGCAGACGTACCTGAGTCAAAACGTGGACAGATATAAGCCTGTTACCATATAAAGAATAGTCCACACTCAATGTCAATATACACTCACAGTCTAAGTAAGAATGCTACTAAGGCAGACGTACCTGAGTCAAAACGTGGACAGATATAAGCCTGTTACCATATAAAGAATAGTCCACACTCAATGGTCAATATACACTCACAGTCTAAGTAAGAATGCTACTAAGGCAGACGTACCTGAGTGAAACGTGGACAGATATAAGCCTGTTACCATATAAAGAATAGTCCACACTCAATGGTCAATATACACTCACAGTCTAAGTAAGAATGCTACTAAGGCAGACATACCTGAGTGAAACGTGGACAGATATAAGCTTGTCGTTCATCATAAACAGTCGTCGCGACTTTACATTGTGAGACCCGGCTATATCCTGCTGTAATGAAATATTATATGTTAAAATATGTGGCCGAGTGATTGGGAAAATGGGGCTTATGGGTTTTGCGATCAGTGTCGATCCAGATCAGCCTGTGTATTCGCAGTCTGGCCAGGATCTGCACTGTTTGCCATTTCATCAATGAAACACTCATCACATTTCTAACAAGTAATATAGATTGTTATCAGGCTACAGCCCCCCCCCACCCCCCGCATGAGCCCAGGTATCCCTAAATATGTAAAAATTGTGTGGGCCTCATTGCAGGGTGTATAATGATACCCAGGAAGTTGTTCTAAAGGAAGATACTCATCATTTCCCAAGTTCAGTAACTTATTTTATGACAGTTATAGTAAAGTTAAATACAGCAGAACCTCAACAGTACATGTTGTTACCACTCAGTTGAACCGTCTCACTGAGTGGTAACTGAGTGGTATACATTCATTGAGAAATAGGCATATTTAATGTATTTATAGACCTCGGTCCGTTACTTCAATCTGTGACTAGAACGGTATATAGCACTGTAGCCAGGTGCAGATCCAGGAGGAGGCGTGTTTGGCACACGCCCCCTCTAAAATTGGTCGAGTTTAGATTTTAACCAAATTTTTTTTTGCGTGGAAAGATCTGATTATTTCCTTATTTCTGACACAAAGTGTATGTTGTTACCACTCAGTTGAACCATCTCATCGAGACGGTTCAACTGAGTGGTAACAACATATACGTTCATAGAGAAATACAAAAATAACATATACACATAAAGGAGTATTTCAAATTCAATCAATTAAAACAAACGTACCTGTGAGAGTTGATCGACATCATCCTGCCGTATGAGAAAACACCGGGCACTGGTCGCCACCCGCGGAGTGAGCTTACTAAGCTTGTTCAGGATTATCTCCCCATGGTAGTATTGCTCGCTCTGGCGTTTCCGCTCGTTCAGCTGGTGTGCAACGTTCTCTATCCCCGTCAGACCTTCTTGTAATTGCTCTCGGTCGTGGTGGTCGCGGGGTGTATACTTCAGCAGGTCCTTAAAGGGCGCGATATCATGTTTAGTTTGTCCTTAAATTTTCATTGGTAAATAACATGGTACAAAGGGAAAAAGTGAAAGTGAATGGGTTTAACGTCCCACCAACAGCTACTGTCTGTTTCACGAAACCTGCCCAAATTTTACGGCTATATAGACAATTCAAAAACAATATTTTTTTTGATGATATTAAATTAAAGGAAAATTTAAGAATGAGCCTTCTTTTTATTTCGTGAAATTTGGTCAAAGATTGATTTTATTACGAAAAATTGATTTGTCTATGGGAATTTAACATGGGGGGAAAAGTGGTAAGGAAGTGTGGGAGGAGTCAAAAAACGAAATGTTTTGGAAATGGACTCCGAAACCTGACTAGATAGCTTGGATATGATCTAACTAAGAAAACAAAAGTTAAATTTTAAAAATCGGTCCAGTATTTCTGAAATTCCAAAAAATTTCCCCATGTTAAATCCCCATACACTGTAGAAGATATCTATGGGGATTTAACATGGGGAAATTTTTTTTCGCAATAAAATCAATATTTGACCAAATTTCATGAAATAAAAAGAAGGCTCATTCTTAAATTTTGATAACATTTAATATTATCCAAAAAAATATTGTTTTTGAATTGTTTAAATGGGCGTAAAATTTGGGCAGCTTTCGTGAAACAGACAGTAGGGTCGTATAGAGACGGGACCACAGTTTAAAGTCTCATCCGACAGACCAGTCGGATAGAAATACTATGAAAGTATTTTTGATGCCTAAGGCGAGGTTTGAACCCACAACCTCCGGATTGGAAGTCAGTAGCCTATTTCACCAACATTGCAAAGTATACTTTCCTAGCAAAGTATACTTTGAGGGAGAAATTTTCAATTTTAGGATAAATTTATTAATTTTTATTATACTGAATTTATTACATTATCACAGCCATTTTAATTCTGCATAGTTTTAATCATCAAATATATGCAATCATTAGTTCTGTATGAAATAATGCATTTCAGAAAAATCAATGATTACTCCCTTAAAGTATACTTTGCTAGATAAGTATACTTTGCAATGTTGATGAAATCGGCTACTGGTGTGCTAACCCCAAGGCCACAATCCATCCCTGGAAAGGAGATTAGTTAGTTCTACCCTCATTAAATAAATGTAAAAGTGAATGGGTTTAATGTCCCAGCAACGTAGGTTTAACCCTTAGACCGCTATCTTATTTATTTTATTGTCTGCTGTTTATTTTTTATTTTCCATTTTTATCATCAAAAACATACTTTGACAGCACTTTAGAATAATTTACAAAATGCTTTGACAGCACTTCAGAATAATTTACAATATGCTTCGACAGCACTTTAGAATAATTTACAACATGCTTTGACAGCACTTCAGAATAATTTCCGAAAGACCAGTGGGATTGGAAATACTATGAAAGTCTTTGAACCCGCAACTTCCAATTGGACTAATGCACGAGTGACTGGGTCCTTACGTAAAACATATAAATGAGTGCAGCAAACTGAGTTTGTTTAGCAGTAAGATCCAATCTTGTGAATTAACTCTTACACCACTATCTTAATTTTTTGTCGTCTGCTGTTTATTTTCTATTTTCCATTTTTATCATCAAAAATATGCTTTGACAGGACTTTAGAATAATTTACAACATGCTTTGACGGCACTTCAGAGATATAAAAGCAACAGCCGACAATTGTTGTGTGTAGCGGTTTAAGGGTTAAGCATTAAATATTATTAATATCCGGAGGCAGGCTGTAGTGAAGGTAACTGTCAGAGGGTGTGTCCAAGAACATGATTTGATGGATCGAAAGAAACATGTTAGTCATTGTGACGTTACTGATGTCATTTCTCCATATATGGGAAACACGAGAGTGGTGTAAACTACTGCTGCTCTACAGAATAGAGTGGCGTAATTCACCATTAAATGTGCGTAAACTACTGCCTGAAATGTAAGAAATCATGTTTAGTATGTCTGAAATGAAGAGATATGATGTTTAATTGGCAATTTATAAAGGTCATGTGTCTCAGATATGTAGAAATAGTCATTTTAGTATGCAGTGAAACGGAGACGTAGAATGTGCTGTTGGTGTATAAATTGACACATATATCATTAGTACATCCTTAACCCTTTCACCCCTAAGTAACTGGAATGCATTTTCATATGTTAATGTTGCAACCAACCCAATGGTCACAAAATGATTTTCAGACGAGTCCATTTATGAACAAGAAACGAGGCAAAGCCACGAAGACCAGGTTTTTTCCAAGCATAGACACTTGGATAACATAATTATACCCACTTTTTGTAGACTAGATGGCGTGGCCTGCATGTCGCGCCTTGGGGCGAGGCATGGACACTAAAAAAATAGATATAGTAGATGGAAAAACTTTAACCAAAAAACTTTAACCGGACACACGGACGAAGGTAAAAAAATGGTCACGTGTTGGATAGTTGTATGTGGTAGGCACCCTTTGGTTATGAAGCTGTGAAAGTTTGGTGGTCCTAGGTGGTACAGTACCAAAGAAATGGATTTAAACACGAAAACTTAACATTGTAAACGCGAAAACTTAACATTGAAAATGGCTAAGTCGACTGCGCGGAAAAAATGGGTGAAGTTAAAAAAAAAGTAACATGTTGGATAGTGATATGTGGTGGGCACCCCTTGATTATGAAGCTGTGAAAGTTTGGTGGTCCTAGGTGGTACAGTAACAAAGAAATGGACTCAAACTTAACATTGATTGTGGACGCCGCCCGCCCGCCGCCCGCCCGCCGCCCGGCTTTCGCCAATCCAATAGCCTGGATTTTTTTAAAAAAAACCTGGCTAAAAATGTGGTGTTTTTGTTCTCAAAAATATGAAAATTACTTTCAAAAAGTGCAGATCCTGATGAGACGCCTCGTTGCGTCTCAGCTGGATCTGCACTGTTTGCATAAACCGCTATAGCGGGCTTTCGGGTTCAAAGGGATAAATTTAATGCATAGATGGTAATGTTAACCAGGTCAGACATAGATAAGCACAGTCCATTACTGTCTACAGCTTCCACCAACCGTGATGACAATTACAGCAAGCCTCCACCTACCTTGATGACAATTAATGCAAGCATCCACCTACCTTGATGACAATTAATGCAAGCATCCACCTACCTTGATGACAATTAATGCAAGCATCCACCTACCTTGATGACAATTAATGCAAGCGTCCACCTACCTTGATGATCATGATGAACTGTGGGAATCTCTGGATGGGCTTCAACATCAAACCAGCGAGAGAGAGGCGGTCTGTACTTGTGATCTGCTTGTTCTGTGAATGTTTGATTGATAGATTGAATGAGTAACTGAATGCTTCATTGATTGATAGATAGATAGCATTGATTGATTCAGTGATTAAACTAGAAAATGTCTTCATAGAACACGGATGACTCACGTATCACTTTGATAGTAAACGAGGCAAAATTCCAAGTCCAAAAGGGGGAAATAATCCACGGCACAGTGTCAAAGCAACTAGAAAATGTGTTTATAATATGAAATAGGCACTACCTATGACGAGGCGACGTTAGTATATGAAACTAAATTTACCAATTAATAGCTTTACCATGATGTTAGTATGCTATAAACGGTACCATAGTATATTGTAGTATTGTAGAGCTACTTCCCGCAACTACCACGGTGTTACAACTTCTCTATTAAAACTAGATTGGTCAGTAAGCGAGGCTTACGGAATACCCCCCGCGTGGGCCCAGGTACCCCTAAAATATGTAAAAATTTCCAAGTGTGTGGGCTTGTGACCTTGACTCTGAGATTAGCGTGAGCGGCATGAACGTAAATTTGTCACAGGGTGGCAGAGGTCCATTGGAGCAATGAGTGTGTGAAATGTGAAGCAGATCCGAGCAAGGAAATAGAAGTTATAACCGATTTCTCTGATGTTAAGTTTTGTAAAGAGACTACCGTATAACCTAGAATTAACGCCCCCGGAGGCGTTACATTTTACAAAAGGGGGAGGGGGGCGTTTATTAGCCAGTAAAAAAAAATAATAAAAAATTACCAAGGACCGCCAATTTCAAACACAAATAAGGATTTAAGGATTATTTGTGTTTGAAATTGGCGGTCATTGGTAAAAAAAAAAATTATTTGGGGGGGGGGGGCATTTATTAGGAGGGGGGCGTTAATTCGAGGTTATACGTTATGTATGTGACGTTGACCTCGAGATCAGCGGGGATTTGTCACAGCATATGAAATATTAAGAATTTTCAATGAAAAGTTTTGTAAAGAGACTAAGTATGTGACCTTGACCTTGGGATCAGCGGGGGTTGGACAGTCGTAGATTTTTCACAGCATGATAGTACAACCTTAGAGGAATGCACAAGTGAAATAATAAGAATTTTCAATGAAGGAAATAGAAGTTGTAACTTATTTCTCTGATGCTAAGTTTTGTAAAGAGACTAAGTATTTGACCTTGACATTGGGATCAGCGGGGGTTGGACGGTCATGGATTTGGCACAGCATGGTATTAGAGCCTTACAGGAATGCATGTGTGAAATATTAAGAATTTTAGATGGAGGAAATAGAAGTTAGAACAATATTTCTCTGATGTTAAGTTTTGTAAAGAGACTAAGTATTTGACCTTGACCTTGGGATCAGCGGGGGTTGGACGGTTGTGGATTTGGCACAGCATGGTAGTAGAGCCTTACAGGAATGCATGTGTGAAATATTAAGCATTTTAGATGAAGGAAATAGAAGTTATAACAATATTTCTCTGATGTTAAGTTTTGTAAAGAGACTAAGTATTTCACCTTGACCTTGGGATCTGCGGGGGTTGGACGGTCGTGGATTTGGCAACAGCATGGTAGTAGAGCCATTACAGGAATGCATGTGTGAAATATTAAGCATTTTAGATGAAGGAAATAGAAGTTATAACAATATTTCTCTGATGTTAAGTTTACGGACTAAGTATTTGACCTTGACCTTGGGATCTGCGGGGGTTGGACGGTCGTGGATTTGGCACAGCATGGTAGTAGAGCCTTACAGGAATGCATGTGTGAAATATCAAGCAATTTAGATGAAGGAAATAGAAGTTATAACAATATTTCTCTGATGTTATGTTAAGTTAAGTTACGGAAGCACGGACGGACGGACGGACGGACGCACGGACGAACTTACATTTCGGACCTTAGGGGGTACTTGCTATATAAAAGATCAAAGGAAATACCCCGTAAGACACAATAGGCTTACGGGGTACGGATTAAGTTACATTGTGTTCTAACCCTAACCCATTGTCTTAGACCACGCCCCCTACCCCATAAGTACCCTAATGTGTGCCCGGACGGACGCACGGACGGACGGACAACCTGACTCCAGTATACATCCCCCACAACTTGTTGCGGGGGGTATAATTAAATGGTGTCATTGTCACACTTCTCTTATTTGAACCAGTGATACAATTTAGATATTTCCTTTTCATATATAGTCCATTAATCGCCTGGGCATAGTGAAGCGCGTGGTCGGACTGCTGATCTTACAGTCGTGGGTTCGAGCCTCACCAGAGGCGTGCATTGTGTCCCTGAGCAAGACACTTTATCCACATTGCTGCAGTCCACCCAGCTGTAAATGGGTACCGGCTAAATACCGGGAACATCGATTGTATTTGATTGTATGTACATGTACTTATGAATAAAAATATGATCCACAGGTGATAAGCCTCCATATTGAGGGTATACCAGTATACTGGCAAAAGCAAAGCATTATAGAAACTGTATTAGTACATTTACGATCATTTTAAGAAAAAATAACAAGGCTAAGAATATTCAGTGATATTATTCCCAATTTTGGCAATCTCAGTCGTCATTGAGCACAACTGTCACTTCGAGAGTTATACACATTTCGCCCATTTTTGGTATGAATTGTGTTAAGTTTTACATTTACTTTTGATTAACCCAGTGCTGTGTCAGATGTGTTTGTATCCTGGACTACAGCAACAGGTGCACTAGACGCACACTTGCAATGCATACTCTGTTCTGGTAGTCGTGTTCCCCAATTATCCCGGATCGCTTGACGATGTCTTGTATTTTTTTTTTTTAAACTCTCAAATCAGCGAAGTTAAGTGCAGCGTGGCGGCTATAGAAATTCTCCAGGTGTGTCTTTCCAGTGATGCTATTATTTTCTCGATCCCTGGTGGTCTTTGAGCACATTTTGACTATTTTTCGTATTAGTTTTGTCCTTTTTACATACAGCTTCACTTCAGCTGTTGGTTAGAGGTACTTGTGTCATGGACTGTGAATACAGCACAGGCCGTGACACAACCGAACAGGCGCAATAAAACAGCAGTTACAATGTATACTTGTATATGTGCGGTTTCTATCTAATAATATTGAGAGAGATATAGTGTGCTTCTATGTAATGATGTTGAAAGATAGAGAGAAATATTATAGTTTCTATCTAATGATGTTGAGAGTAGGTGGGTGGGGGTGCGGGGGAGAGATATATTGTAGTTTCTAGGTAATGATAGAGAAAGAGACACACAGAGAGACATAGAAAGACAGAGAGAGAGAGAGAGAGAGAGAGAGAGAGAGAGAGAGAGAGAGAGAGAGAGAGAGAGAGACAGACAGACAGAGACAGACAGACAGACAGACAGACAGACAGACAGACAGACAGACATAAAGATAGAGAAAGACAGAAAGAGAGAGAGAGGGACAGATAGGGAGAGAGACAGACAGAGAGAGTCAGACAGACAGAGAGAGAGAGAGAGAGAGAGAGAGAGAGAGAGAGAGAGAGAGAGAGAGAGAGAGAGAGAGAGAGAGAGGCATGGATGTGGGAGAGAGAGAAAGAGACACAGAGAGAGACAGACAGAGACATGGGTGTGGGAGAGAGAAAGATGTGTTAAAATAAATACGGCATAATGAAACTCCATTTCGTTGCAAATTGTTTTTCTTTTTTTTCCCATAAAATATTCCAATGCGCATTTAAGGCATTTGTACTCAGATCATTTAAAACGCATATTTTCAAGCGTCTCTCGAGATAATTTGAAGATGTTTATTCGTGTACATTCTGTCCACTTCGTCATCTTTTCGCGTTTAATGGTAAAAAAATAATGGCATCAAATGATTATTTATTTTCGATTTATGAAATAGTGCGAGGGTTTTCGAGTGATTCGTGTATCCTTGGGGACTCTCGTAAGCGAGTCTAGGCACAACGACAACACAAATATTTTGAAATGCAGTAACTTCGTAAGCTATATTCAGTATATTTGCCGACGTTACATACATTTTGTTTTAGAAGCATTTGGCACTACGGACGAAATTATTTGTTGCCCGTATTAGTAAAATACCACCTGTCGTAAAACACCCAGCTCCAGATTGGTTTACTGTAAAACAAATTTTACACTTTCAATCATATGTTCAACCTAGTTTCATTGAATGGTAAGTTTTCATATACAAATAACATAAAGCGGGCTACTTCGTCCCCCCATATAACTTGGATGCACCACATATCGCTTTGATAGTAAACAAGGCAAAATTCCAAATCCAAAAGGTGTGTCAAAGCAAAAATAGAAATTCGCTTTATGCATCTACACACCAAAAAGAAGCTACATACCAAGCATCAAGCCTCCAGCTATTACAATTTAGAAGTTTACAAGGCAAAATGGTGAAATTCTAAGTAAAAAGAGAAATGAGAGAATCAACGACTCGGGGGTCGAATAAAATGGAAATAAACTTTGTGCATCTACTCGTCATAAGGAAGCTGCATACCAAGTTTCAGGTCTATAGCTATTACGGTTGAAAAGTTTTACTAGTTACAAAAATTGCCAAATACTAAGTCGAAAAGAGGAAGATAATCCATTACCCGGGGGTCGAATCAAAAATGAAAACAATCTTTGTGCCTCTACTCATCATATTAAGGAATTTACGTACCAAGTTTCAGGTCTGTCGCTAGTACAGTTTAAAAGTTTGACGAGTTACAAAGCAAAATTGGAAAATTCTAAGTAGAAAAAGGGGAACATAATCCATGACATAGGGGTCGAAACAAAAACCGAAATAAAGTTTGCACATCTACTCATCATAAGGAAGGTACATAACAAGTTTCAGGTGTGCAGTTATTAGGGATTAAAAGAGTTACAAGCCAAAATTGGAAAATTCTATGTCCATGACCAGGGGGTTGAATCAAAAATCAAAATAAACTTTGCGCATCTACTCATCATCAGAAAGCTACATACCAAGTTTCAGGTCTGTAGCCAGTACTGTTTAAAAGTTTTACGAGTTACAAGGTTGTGACCGACGGGCGGGCGGGCCGGCGGGCGGGCAGGATAGGGCAGGCGGGCGGCGGGTGGGTGGGCGGGACAGATGGACGGACCAGAAGGACAGACAACGGTAACACTAAATGCTCCCTCCACTATTGTGGTGGGGCAAAAAAATTGATTTACAGATTGTCTGGTTGATTTGTTGATTGTGTAACCGGATAGAGAAAATGCAACGGAAAAAATGTGCACCGACCGGGGATCGAACCCGGGACCTTCCCAACACCAGCGGGACGCGCTAATCAACTGCGCTACCGGAGCACGATGCTCTCGATCGGTATATTTATATCCACATTCAACTCATGATTACACATGGTACCACTTCAGTTACAATTGATTAATCATGAATAGACTGATGTTCTGACTAATTAACATTCTGATTGGTTGATTTTTGTTTGTCACATATGTCAATTTTGACAATTCTACCGTGTTTTGTCACAAACCCTGTAATAAATCACAAAAGTTTGGCTTGGACAATTCTATTTCCTAAAGACAGAAGTTTGTCTAAGACAATTTCAGCCTAATTTTACGAACCTTTAAGAATTCACGGAAGTTTGGCTTGGCCAGTTCTGCCTCCTTAATATGCTCGCTGGCCGCCCCGTAACTGTTTACGTAGTCACTGTAGATGTCCAGCACCATCTGCTGTGAGAACTGAAACCACAAACAATTTAACCCTTACACCGCTATCTTAATTTTATTTGTCGTCTGCTGCTATTTTCTATTTTCAATTTTGATCATCAAAACATGCTTTGACAGCATTTTAGAATAGCTTACAACATGCTTTGACAGCACTTCAGAAACGTTTCCATTGGAAATGATTCTGAAGTGCTGTCAAACCATGTTTTTATCGAGAAATAAGGCAAGATATAAAAGCAACAGCAGACGACAATTGTTGTGAGTAGCGGTCTAAGGGTTAACACTTTTAAAATCACTAACACATAATTCCAGCACAAAAATATTTACACAATTCCCTAACATTCTCTGTCCAAAATTTATATCCCAGTAAACTCCCACGCCAAACTACTTTCCGTAACCATGAGGCGCAGTTAAAATAATTCTTAAGAAAAAGGAAAATAAACACATTTTCTTGATGAATTTATTTCAAATGCTGGAATTATAAGGAATGAATGGCCTTTTTGTGGAATTTATCGGGGATATAAACTTGGAAAAGTCGCGGGAATACTGGACGAGGCCTTCCGGCCTTCGTCCAGTATTCCCGCGACTTTTCCAAGTTTATACCCCGATAAATTCCACAAAAAGGCCATTCATTCTTATATTAGGGAGCCTAGAGAGATTCATTTAACCGTTTCACCCCAAAATAACTGGAATGTATGTCGATATGTTAATTTTGCAACCAATCCAACTGTCACAAAATGGTTTTCAGACTAGTCCATTTATGAAAAGAGGTATTTTTACTTTCCAAAATGCAAATCCTGATGAGACGGCTTGTTATGGGCCTCTCATCTGGATCTGCAGTTTGCATAAACCGCTATAGCGGGCTTTCGGGTTCAAAGGTTTAAGTGTCTTGTTTCAAAACATTTGAAAATACCTTCTTCTATGAAACTGTCTCTAGTTTTCAGAAATGTGTGTCTTAGCACCAGCCTGTACAATTCTTATGAAAATCTAGTTTTATGTTTGTTTGTTTGTTTGTTGGGGTTTAACAGCTAAGGTCATTTAAGGCTCGGTCAATGGGTTTAGTACTAAATCCCATATATTACCTGTACATGTACATGTTCAAGTACATGTACAAATGGGGGGAAAATCCCAAAATCAGAACTGCATATTTACAATAAATAAGAGGGCCATGATGGCCCTAATTCGCTCACCTGACTCCATGAACACCAGAGGAGAATGTGACATTGAGTTCATATGTGTTTTAAACAAATTGTGCTATTTTTAGATGGCGGTCATCTTGGATTAAGCGATGACTCTCATTTTACCAAATTTGAAAATGCTTCACCCAAGGATCTTAACTTACTATGAAGTTTGGCCAGCATCGGCCACGTGGTTCCTGAGAAAAAGACGTTCAAAATCTCGAATAAATGGACCTTTTGGCGGCCATCATGGATGACATAATCATCCGATTCCGACAAATATTGCACCAGAGCAATCGACTCATCGATACCTTTCTTTGTGAGAGAAAACCTGTAATCAACTCCTTACAAATAATACACAGTGAAGAGAACACCCGTAACTGTGCGTGTGTTTTCTTGGAAACCACGAGCTACCATGCAAAATGTTTAATTTTATTACAGCCAAAATAAAGTTAGCTGAAATCTTGAACAGGATCTCGATTAACCTACAATGTTAACTTGTGTGAACACATTCCAAACAAACGTCGAAAAGCAGGAAACACGTCATTGTGCAACAGCACAGTTCATTGATTGTAATCTCAAAAATAGACTAACTGTGCATTACACCATGGAAGTGTAATAAATAGGATTTTCCATCGTACATGTTTGAATAGCTTGATATAATACACTCGTGTACGCCTCAAATTTTCCAGGGGGTAAGTTTTGAGTGGTTTCACTGTACTTACGTGATTAAAAATGCTTCCTATCCTTTCATCGTCAAACCATTTTTTAAGCTTATCACCCAGCTCTATCTGGAACATTTTGTGGTAGTTGAGGATGTCGGCCACCTTCTTGAATGCCGTGCACACCTCCGATCTCCGGATACCATACGTGTTGATTATCGGGTCCTGGTACTCCTACAATGGAGTGATTGAGTATTTGAATGATACATTGATTGATTATGGTTGGGGTGGTGGGTGGATGGGTAGTGAGTGATGAGTGAGTGAGTGGAGAGTGAGTGAGTGAGTGATTGCAGCTACTGTAATGGATTGCATGCTTGCATGCTTGCCTGACTGACAGATTGAGTGATTTTTTAGTGGTCGATTGACTGATTGATTCAACAGCCAGGTCAGATGATACAAGCCATGTGATTTTGTACCGAAGAAGATGTGTGATGATGGTGCATGAAAAATATTTACAAAATTTCTGATATTTACCGTAAATGATCGGGGGCATAAAAACTTTAAGCTGACAGGCACTGAGTTTTATGATACAGTGCCAGTCATCTTTACTACACCAAACCACTTTGCCCCAGGTAAATCCCAGGAAGTTACCGTTACAAGAATTCCACCACGGAAGCGGTGTCGCGCCTGTCGAGGCATTTGACCATAACATGATCATGGGCATGTGCTCAAGTAAGCGTCACAAAAACCGTCAGAGAAATGCATGCTTAAAACACAAAAAAGTCGAGGGTTGTAGAAACTTTTTGACATAAAAGAAATAAAAAAATGTTTTCACAACCATGTGATGGTCAAGGTCATGTTAATGGCAGCATGGTTGTGTTCCAAATGCTTACATGTATCAAGTGTCCAAATATTGAAGCAATCTATCAAGCAATATTAATGTTATACAATGATGAAGAAACTTGTACAAACTTTTCGAAACAAAAAAAATGGCTACGTGTTTCAGCAATTATGTGAAGATAAAAAAGATCAAGGTCATGTTAATGGCGGGCATGAGTGTGTTCCAAATGCTTACATGTATGAAGTGTCCAAACCAGGGCTTCTAAAATTTCAGAATGCCAATCGGTCCGGACGTAATTTTCGTCCCGAAAGAAGCCGGTACGATAAGTGCTATATAGTATAGTACAGGGCTCCAGATAAGGAATTAGTAATTGAGTATTGTTACTCTATCATTTCTGAAGCAATTGGGTATTTCAAAATTTGAATTGGGTAAAATAAAATCACACTACAGTTAACACATAAACAGACTACAATTATTGAATAGTTTGCTTCGAAATGAAAACATGTCTTGGCATTTCATTAGAATTGTCTCCTTGGAGACAATTCTAATGAAATACCAAGATGTGTTTTCATGGAAATTAAGAAAAATATGCTATATTTGTGGTATGTTTATTGTTTTCTGCAGCATGATCAAGGTACCACAAAATTTGTATTGCTTTTTGATACTCGCTACTTCTGATTTCAATATGGTATTTGGTAATTTTAATTGGGTATTTCAGCAAATACGCAGCTTATCTGGAGCCCTGTAGTATCACCCTAATATGCAGCCAGGCAGAAAATATAATGGGCTGGCTTATTTATTCTGGAAGGCACAGTTACCTACCTTTGTCAATCGTTCCAGGGAGTTGATGAACGAAATCTCACTCTCTGAGAGGCTTTTTAGGACACCTTCCAATTTTTGCTGCAAAAGAAATACAAATACAGTGGAACCCCTCTAAACTGGACACCCTGCGATGTCCCCAGGGTGTCCAGTATAGAGATGTTCCACTGTAAATCAGGCATATGACCACTCCAAGACATGTTTTTGTGCTTTGAAATCAGTAAAAGTTAATACCATCAGAGGAAAATGGAACCCACCAGAATTGTCAAAGGAGTCAGAGAAGCGCTACCGTATGTTCAGTACTTTCAGCACTTTGATTTTCTGCTTTTATAGCGAACAAAACATCAAAGTGCTGAAAGTACTGAACATACAAGAGCTTCAGACTCCTTTGGAATTACAAACACAGCAGTTTACAGGGTGTCTGGTTTGGAGAGGTTCGACTGTACTTACTTTCTGCAAGAAAGCAGGTGACATGAAAGAGTTCACGAAAACCACGAGCCCATCTTCTAGCATGAAACACCTGATACAAAGAATACCAGATAAGTAGTCTTTTGATATCATGTTTATCAGGCTCAGCTCAGAAACAATAGGATTTGATCTGATTTACTGGTGTTTAACAACCTACAGTGCAATCTCCGTTTTTGTTCCACCGTAGATAACACTTGCAAACTCAACGCGAACGCAACGCGAACGCAACGCGAACGCAACGCGAACGCAACGGTTTGCTGTAGCGTTGTATACGTTGTTTAAACGTATAATACGGTTCGTACACGTGTAATACACATTGTCAAACCGTTTAGTTTAAAAGCGTCGTATACGTTATTTAAACGTATAATACGGTTCGTACACGTCTAATACACATTGTCAAACCGTTTAGTTTTAAAGCGTGTAATACGTTTAGCTTCAATGCGTATAACACGCTTTGGCGTATACATATGTAGCGAGGTGAAAGAGTTGAAACGTGTACAACGGTTACACGTTTTAACGCGAATACCTGTTCGGCCCCGATCGCTTTCAGGCGTCCTTGTTTCGTCCCTTTTAAAATATCGCGAATACATACCCTCAGATAGAGTTGAAAGTACATCGGCGGTGTGATTTAGCACTTCGATTGATCCCTAATCCCTGATGCCTAATGAGTCACGCTTTTAACACGACAGATGTACCTTGTCGTTTATCAAAATGTTTGCGAATTGTAGATCACGTGAGCCGGCTTATCAGGATCTGTTGCATTCCTACGTACATGTACATTTTATATACACAAAAATGACCCATTATACAGCGTAATGTAACAGTTCCTAACTTAATATGGAATAGCCCGGGCCGATAGTCCGCGTCAGTTACTTGGGGTTAAATATTACGAACACAGATAAACACGGTGCATGGTTTCTTAATTTTATTTTAACATCATCAGAAATGGCGAGTCTAGGAACTCTCGTATCTTTACGCTGAAGCCAGTCTATTTCAGTCACTAATCCGCTATATACCTGTCCCACGCGTGTGTTAAGAAAAATCGATATTTGGCGAAACTGAATACACAGCGAGCTGCACACTGGTTTAACACGGATATGGCCCGCGGATATGTGTCATAAATTACTTGGTGGTCAAAACCGGTAAATTTACAAGGTTTATAGCGAAATAGCAGCCGACTGGCAATTTTTCTCGGACCGATTTTTAAGACTAGTTTTCAAATCTTAATCGGTCTGAGAGTTCAAAAATCAGTCCAGAACCGGAAAACTGAAAATTTTAGAAGCCCTGCAGTCTAGAAGTATATATACACACACGAAAAACGATCTGAGAATGCGCATTCTACGCGATACACGGTTGGCATACCGAAACGTGTAATGCATTAAAACCCGTGGAAACGTGTTATACGTATAACACGGTTTCATCTGTACGGTGCTGTGTACATGTAGAAGCGTGTAACCGTTCGTCAAAGAAAGCGTTAAATCGTTTAAACGGTTTACCTTAGCGTTGTATACGTTTACAACCGTTGTATACGTTTACAACCGTTGTACACGGATTACACGCTTTTGAAACTCAATGCGTTGAACACGGTTTGTTCGACTTTCGCGCATGCGCAAGAGTGGGGAAACATAACGCATGGCCGAAAACCTATTACACGTAGACGACAAACGGTTTGAAACGCAACTAACAGAAACTCCACGGATACGCAACGCACAACACTTTGTACACGTATAAACCCGGAACATTTTGACAGAAACGACTGCTATCAACAGCTAAAGACATTTAAGGCTGGGTCAACAAGTTTGATCGCACATTCAATCTGCTGCATTTTTATATATATATATTCAGCCCTGAAATCAGGTCCATACAACACCAAAGTCACTTGGCCCCTTCCCCTACAAGTAATAGGATTAGGAATAATAATATTACTCGCATAAGGGGTGTAACCAACTCTCACATACAAGAATGCCAAAGACGTCCCTGAGGGCCAAACCTGTAGCCTATTTCATCAACATTGCAAAGTATACTTTACTAGCAAAGTATACTTTGAGGGAGTAATCATTTATTTTTCCTGAAATGTATTATTTCATATAGAACTAACAAATGCATATATTTCATGATTAAAAGTATGCAGAATTATTATATTGAATTTATTACATTATCACAGCCAAATTGGCTGTGATAATGTAATAAATTCAGCATAATAAAAAATAATAAATTTATCATAAAATTGAAAATTTCTCCCTCAAAGTATACTTTGCTACTAAAGTATACTTTGCAATGTTGGTGAAATAGGCTACAGGTCTCCGGTTGGGGTTCCGGTAAGGATGAATCCCGATCATTAAATTACCCATCGCATGCCCCCAACCAAAGACCACAGGAAATGGTAGGGATTCCTTAGTGAACCTCTAAAGTCTTACACTATACTAGCTAGGGCCCGGTTGCTCAAAACCTCTGTTAGCTTAACAGACTGTTAAATCCTTAGCAATGCTAAGGATTTAACAGTCTGTTAAGCTAACAGAAGCTTTGAGCAACCGGGCCCTGTCAAAGCATGTTTTTGATGATAAAAATGGAAAATAGAAAATAAACAGCAGACGACAAAAAAGAATAAGATAGCGGTGTAAGGGGGTAATCTTTTATCCAACAGAAAGGGTAAATATTATGAGGTTTTTGTTGAACACAATGCAGAATTGTTCAGTTTATGTTTATCATCATGTGACGTCTTTCCACCAATGAAACGTTTTGAATTTGTTGCGATCCGGATATGCATATCTGGTTGATGCAGGATACGACATTATACAATTATTGTCTTTTGAAGTGTACACAAGATTTACGGACCTGAGCAAAATCATATGAATATAATTCCAGCACAAAAATATTTACACAATTCCCTAACATTTGATTGGCTCGTAGCAAGTCTCTGTCCAAAATTTATAACCCAGTAAACTCCCACGCCGAACTACTTTCCGTAACCGTGAGGCGCAGTTAAAATAATTCTTAAGAAAACGGAAAATAAACACATTTTCTTGATGAATTTATTTCAAATGCTAGAATTATAAGGAAGGCCTCGTCCAAGTTTATACCCCGATAAATTCCACAAAAAGGCCATTCATCCTATAATAACGTATGATATAAAGCCGCATGCTTTGGTTGCCTGACCAGTGACACGCGCATACTGACATCTGAATATCAGTCTACTGTCTGTTTCACGAAAGCTGCCCAAATTTTACGGCTATATAGACAATTCAAAAACAATATTTTTTTTGATAATATTAAATTAAAGGAAAATTTAAGAATGAGCCTTCTTTTTATTTCGTGAAATTCGGTCAAATATTGATTTTATTACGAAAAATTAATTTCTCTTTGGGAAGTTAACATGGTGGGGGAAAAAGAGGTAAAGAAGTGTGGGAAGAGTCAAAAAACTAAAAAAAAATTGGAAATTGACTCCGAAACCTGGCTAGATAGCTTGGATATGATCTAACTAAGAAAACAAAAGTTAAATTTTAAAAATCGGTCCAGTATTTCTGAAATTCAAATCAAAAAAAATTCCCCATGTTAAATCCCCATAGACATCTTCACTCCGTGAAGATGTCTATGGGGATTTAACATGGGCAAATTTTGTTTTCGCAATAAAATCAATATTTGACCAAATTTCACGAAATAAAAAGAAGGCTCATTCTTAATTTTTCCTTTAATTTAATATTATCAAAATAAATCTTGTTTTTTAATTGTTTATATAGCCGTAAAACTTGGGCAGCTTTCGTGAAACAGACAGTAGTACTCGTCTCGTTGTGCGAGAAGAATCTGAGAGTGTTATTCGAAATGTGATTTCGAATATCATTGTCGGACTAGCATCCGAGACAGATAATACCTGAATATCATATATGTCCACGATTATATGACCGGAAATTGGACCGAGATTGGGTGAAATTGTCAGTCATATAATAATTTGTTATCAGTGAGTGTATACTAGATCATGCATAGTGCGTTACATGGTAAATTACAATTGGATTGGTCAGAAAAGTAACATATCAAAATCCATTCCAGCTATTTAGGGTTGAAAGGGTTAACTACAAGAGCGTGGTGAACATCTAATTTCAGCACTGAAAAATATGTTAGGGGGTAAAATACTCTTTAACCCTTTAAACACCACATACCTCTACAGTGGTGTTTGCAAACAGTGTAGATCCAGATGAGACGGCTCGTGACGAGCCGTCTCATCAGGATCTGCACTTTTTGCAAGTAATTTTCATATTTTTGGAAGAAAAAAAAACAACCCCTTTTTATAAATGAACGAGTCTGAAAATCATTTTGTGACAATTGGATTTGTTGGAAAATCAACATATCACAGTCCATTCCAGTTATTTAGGATGAAAGGTTTAAGGATAAAATGTTAGGGGGTAATTATACTCTTTAAAGTCCCACATCCCAGATTGTAATATTGTAGATTGTTTATTTTTCAGATGAGACATTTTTTGTCCAAAATGAACATCAATTTACCATTACCGGATGTGTTAATTATAATGTATTATACTTTTTACATCAAACGTGAATTGTCAGATATCAGGGGAGATAACCATGTTTCCTTAAAGGCCCTGAACGGCTCAGTATTACAATTTTCCGATTTTTTCAAACACAAAAACATGTTTGGCAACTGATTTAGTACACAAAACTAACATATACTGCCTAATAGATACATCTCAAGTCTTGAGATTTACATCTTAATCGCAATGTGAAGACAACAAAAACTTGTTTTGTGTACCACTCAGTGCAAAATGTCAATATTGACAAATTAATTTCCGTAACCCAACGGCTTCTGCTCGGAAGCGAGTCGATAAACTCCGGCTATCGGAATTCATCGGCCGCGAATCAGAGAGTTGAGCAGTTGACCCGAGCTTCTATCGGAATATCGATCAGACTTTGAACACGCACCTGCTGTAAACAAATATTGATATTTTCATCGACTACAAACTCATTTATGTACCAAAATGAATGCAAACAGTTTCAAAGTGTGTGTAAATAGAAACCTGTTGGGTTTATGTGTGTGAAAACCCAATAGGAGGCCAAATTCGGCAACTTGAGCCGTATAGGGGCTTTAAAATGATAACAGAAACAACTATGTATTCGCTGTATTTACTTTTTGATGTGCAGATATCATACTTTATTATATGTCGATAAAATCATTTATATTCAGGTGATGCATTTACATGTAGTTGATATAAATAATTAAAAAAAATATGGAAATAGCCTGATACCACTGCGAGTCTCTATCAGTAAATTGAAGATTTACTAAATGATTATATCTGTGTCGCGGGCACTCATAATTTTTGAAACAGGTGGAATAGTTACACAAGTATACACTTTATATTAAGTTCCATAAAGATATTTTTTTACTTTTAATACTAGATGGGACCCCAGCTTTAAGCAGAGCTCCAGTTACAGTGCGTAATTTGGAGGTAAATTTCTTATTTCTCCATCAAAAATGGTAAGTTGGGAGTGCTTTAGAATCGTCTCAATGAGACGATTCTAAAGGACTCCCAACTTGCCATTTTTGATGAAGAAATAACAAAATTTCACCCCAAGTTGGTCAAATTACGCAGCTTACCTGGAGCTCTGTTTAAGGCTAACCTTTATCTAGAGCTCAACCATAACTACAAGCCACAACAGATGCCGGGTACGCCTATGTTTGTTTGTTTATTGGTGTTTAACGGCCTATCAACAGCTAAGGTCATGTAAGGCCGGGCAAACGGGTTCGATCCCGTTTTAACCTGCTGCATTGGGGGGAAAATCCCAAAATCAGAACTGAATATTTACATCGAGAAACAATATATTCAGCCCTGAAATTAGAATAACCTGACCTGGTGGCAGGTCCATACCACACCAAAGACACTTGGCCCCTTCCCCTAAAATAGGATTACGAATAATCGTAATACTCACATAAGGGGTATAACCAGATTCAACTGTCACATACAAAATGCCAAAGACGTATGTGAGGGCCAAACCAGGTCTCCAGTCGGGATTCCGGTAAGGATGAACCCCGATCGTTAAATTACCCATCACTTCCACCCACCTTCCACCCACCCGGGTACGCCTATGGAAGGTGGGATCTGTCTATGAAAGAAAGAAGCTCTGATTATGCTACCTGTTCCTTAGTCCGGTTCTCGGGGGCGGGGGGAAGGCGGGGTGGGGATCGGTAGCGCTTCGGCTGTACAGTTAATATCATGCTTTCTTCCTCCACCCTCTCGGGACTGTGGGCCGGCCGAGCATAGAACAATCCCTGAAACCAGTTAAAATTAATAACAACAAACTTAAAACAACAAGGGCATCGTTATCATGAAGCTGGCAGCCTTGACCTTGGGCGGTTGGACAAGGGTCATATGCATCATCCTGGACACAGATTGTGGCTAAATATTATCAAAATCGGTGAAGACGTTCATATGTTAATAATTCCAGCACAAACATATTTACACAATTCCCTAACATTTGATTGGCCCGTAGCAAGTCTCTGTCCAAAATTCATATCCCAGTAAACTCCCATGCCAAACTACTTTCCATAACCGTGAGGCGCAGTTAAAATAATTCTTAAGAAAACGGAAAATAAACACATTTTCTTGATGAATTTATTTCAAATGCTGGAATTATAAGGAATGAATGGCCTTTTTGTGGAATTTATGGGGGATATAAACTTGGAAAAGTCGCGGGAATACTGGACGAGGCCTTCCGGCCTTCGTCCAGTATTCCCGCGACTTTTCCAAGTTTATACCCCGATAAATTCCACAAAAAGGCCATTCATTCCTATATTGAACTAGATGGCCGCGGCCTGCATGTCGCGCCTTGTGGCGAGGCATGGACACTAAAACAAGAGGCCTGTATCGCTCACCTAAAAACCTCCATAGTGGTCATCTTGATTTCACAAAGACTCTTCACTTACAACTTCAAATGTTCCACAGAATTTGTTGGTACCTTCTGATCTAACATATATTGCGAATGTGCATGTGATTTACTGCTATACCTTCGATTTGATATATAAAATGACCATATTCGGTCAAAAATAAAATTTGACCCCTATTTGACCCCTCGGGCCATGACCATTTTTGACCCAGAGGCCACCATATGAACAAATCTGAATCAGCGTTAACTATCCATCATTCATACAAAGTTTCGTCGAAATCGGCCTGGCGGTTTGTGAGAAGATTTTTTTGACAATTTGACCTACTTTTCAACGGCGGACATCTTGGATTTGGTGATGACCTCCATTTTAACAAAAATGGACAGGCTTCACCCACAGACCAACCATTACAGTTAAGTTTGGCCAATATCGGCCAAGCAGTTCACAAGAAGAATACGTTTGAAATCTTTAGTAAAAGAACAACTTTTTTACCTTTCGGTGGCCATCTTGGATGACAAAATCATCTGATTTAGACAAAAAATGCTCCAGAGTGATAGACTAGTCGATACCTTCGATTTGATATATTATATAACCATATTCGGGCAAAAATATAATTTGACCCCTAGTTGACCCCTCGGGCCACGCCCATTTTTGACCCAGGGGCCACCATATGAACAAATCTGAAACAGCATTAACTATCAATCATTCACACAAAGTTTCGTCGAAATCGGCCTGGCGGTTTGTGAGAAGAAGATTTTTTGACAATTTGACCTACTTTTCAACGGTGGACATCTTGGATTTGGTGATGACCTCCATTTTAACAAAAATGGACAGGCTTCACCCACAGACCATTACAGTTAAGTTTGGCCAATATCAGCCAAGCAGTTCACAAGAAGAATACGTTTGAAATCTTTAGTAAAAGAACAACTTTTTTACCTTTCGGTGTCCATCTTGGATGACAAAATCATCTGATTTAGACAAAAAATGGTCCAGAGTGATCAACTAGTCGATACCTTCGATTTGATATATTATATGACATATTCGGGAAAAAATATAATTTGACCCATAGTTGACCCCTCGGGCCACGCCCATTTTTGACCCAGGGGCCACCATATGAACAAATCTGAAACAGCGCTATCTATCGATCATTCATACCAAGTATCGTCGAAATCGGCCTGGCGGTTCGTGAGAAGAAGATTTTTTAAGAATTTGACCTACTTTTCCATGGCGGCCATCTTGGATTGTCGATGACCTCCATTTTAACAAAACTGAAATGGCATCACCCTTATATCATCCCTGTCAAGTTTGACAATATCGGCTCAGCAGTTCGGGAGAAGAAGATGATTGAAAATGTTCACGGACGGACGCCGGACGCCGGACGACAGACGACGGACACTTTGCCATAACAATAGCTCACATGAGCTTTGCTCAGGTGAGCTAAAAAGAGATATAGTAGAACGAAAAACTTTAACCAAAAAACTTAAGCAAAAACTTTAACCGGACACACGTACGTACGTACGTACGTATGTGCGTACGCCAAAGTGCCGACTATATCGCGCTTTCCGCAAGCGGGCGCGACAAAAACTTTAACCAAAAACTTCAAAGTAATTTGACCTTGACATTGGGCACAGGGGTCGCACGGGAGTGGGGTAGAATGAAAATATAGATGATGATAAACACCCATGTGAAGTTTCAAGGTAATGGGCAAAGCAGTTGCAGAGATATAGTACAATGAAAAACTTTAACCAAAAAACTTAACCAAAAACTTCAAAGTAATTTGACCTTGACATTGGGCACAGTGGCCGCACGGGAGGGGGGTAGAATGAAAATATAGATGATGATAAACACCCATGTGAAGTTTCAAGGTAATGGGCAAAGCAGTTGCAGAGATATAGAATAAAGAAAAACTTTAACCAAAAAACTTAACCAAAAACTTTAACCAAAAAACTTAACCAAAAAACTTGACCAAAAATTTTAACCAAAAAACGTAACCAAAAAACGTAACCAAAAACTTTAACCAAAAAACTTAACCAAAAAACTTACCCAAAACTTTAACCTGACACACGTACGTACGTACGCCAAAGTGCCGACTATATCGCGCTTTCCGCAAGCGGGCGCGACAAAAATGAAAGGTGTTACTAACGCAGGCACGAACATGGACGAACGCTATATCCCCTGTTGCCTATTGACGAGGGCAGGGGCGGATCTAGAGGTGTTTCTGTATGGCTTACGTATTTCTCTTAGCGGCTTACCTGTTTATTACCCTTTACTTAGCTGCCTTTCATTGTATTTCTGCCTTACTGGTATTTACTGCCTTAGTGGCTTACCTGTATTTACTGCTTAGCCTTGCTGTTACCTGTATTTATGGCTTACTTGTTTTATTATGGCTTAGATGGCTTACCTGTTATTATGGTTTGTTTATTTTACGCTTAGCGGCTTACCTGTATTTACTGACCTACTGGCTTACCTGTATTTACTGGTTACCTGTTTTTCCACTGTTAGCGGCTTTACCTGTTTTATCTTGCTTAGCTGCTTTACCTGTAAAATTTACGGTTACTGTATTTACCTGGCCAGCCAGGCTTACCTGTATTTACGGCTTTTAGCTGCCTTACATGTATTTACTGCCATTAGGCCTGATTTACTGTGTTTACTGGCTTACCTGTTTATTACTGGCTTACCTGTATTTATGGTTCCTGTTTATTACTGGCCTGGGGCTTCTGTATTTACTGCCTTGGCAGGCTTACCTGTATTTACTGCTTAGGGCTTTATGTTTATTTCTGGCTTGCTGGCTTACTGTTATTTAATGTTTTAATGTTTTATTTTACTGCTGGCGCTCGTTTTACTGGGGGGGTTCCTGTATTTACTGGCTTACCTGTTATTATCTTAGCGCTTACTGTTTACTACCTTAGCTGGCTTACCTGTATTACTGGCTTACCTGTATTTACTGCTTAGATGTTTACTTGTATTTACTGGCCTTTAGCCTGGTCTTACCTGTATTTATGCTCCATGGATTTACTGGCTGCTGCTTACCTGTATTTATGGTTTACCTGTTTATTACTGCCTTTTAGACCGGCTTACCTGTATTTACTGCCTTAGCTGGACTTTACTGTTATTACTGACTTACCTGATTTACTGCCTTAGCGGCTTACCTGTATTTACTTGCGTAGTGGCTTACCTGTATTTACTGGCTTACCTGTTTATTTCTTGCTCCTTAGGGACCTTCTGGTATTTACTGGCTTAGCTGGCTTACATTTGTATTTACTGCCTTAGCTGGCCTTTACTGATTCTGGCCTTACATGTATTTACTGGCCTTTACCTGTTATGTATTTATTGGCTTACCTGTATTTACCTTGCTGGCCCAGGCTTACTGTATTTACTGCCTTAGCGGCCTTACCTGGTATGTATTTACTGCCTTAGGCCTTGATTTACATGTTTACTGGCTTAGCTGCCTTAGGGGGGGTTCCTGTATTTACTGGCTTCCCTGTATTTACTTTCTTAGCGGCTTACTGTTTTTATTACTTTACCTTAGGCTGGCTTACCTGTTTATTACTGGCTTTACCTGTTTATTACTGGCCTAGCTGGCTTACCTTTTTACTGCTATTTCTGGCTTACTGTATTTATGCCTTACATGTATTTACTGGCCTTTTACCAGCTGGCTTACTGTTTATTAGTTTACTGTATTTATGGTTAGCGGCTTACTGATTTTTACTGCCTACTGGCTTACCTGTTTATTACTGGCTTACCTGTATTACTGCCTTAGCGCTTACCTGTATTTACTGCCTTAGCTGGCCTTACCTGAATATTACTGTATACTGTTTATTACTGGCTTAGGGCTTACTGATTTTTACTGCCTTAGCTGGCTTACCTGTTATACTGCCTTAGGCTGTTACTGATTACGGCTTACCTGTATTTACGGCTTACCTGTATTACTGGCTTTACTGTATTACCTTTGCTTAGCTGCTTACCTGTTTTACTGGCCTTAGCCGTCTTACCTGTATTTACATTAGGCTTAGTGCTTACATGTTTATACTGGCCTTAGGCTGGCTTACCTGTATTTACTGCTTCCATGTTATTACTGCCTTAGCTGGCTTACCTGTATTTACTGCCTTAGCTGGCTTACCTGTATTTACTGTTCCTGATTTACTGGCTTACCTGTTTATTACTTTCTCCTTAGCGGTTTACCTTTAGGTATTTTACTTACCTTAGCTGCTTACCTGTATTTACGCTTACCCTGATCCTTATGTCATTAGCTGGCTTACTGGCCATTTACTGCCTTAGCCTGGCTTACCTGTTATGGCTTACATTATTACTGGCCTTAGCTGGCTTACCTTTTATTATGTTTACATGTATTACCAGCTTGCGGCCTTACTGTTATTACCTGCCTTAGCTGGCTTACCTTTATTACTGCTTTACGATTCCCACTGGCTAGGTCTTACTGTATTTACTGGCCTTTAGCTGGCTTACCTGTTTATTACTGACTTACCTGTTTATTACTGCTTAGCGGCTTACCTGTATTTACTGCCTTTAGTGCCATTACAGTTTATTACTGGCTTAGCTGGCTTACTGTTTTCTGCCTTATTACCTGTATTTATGGCTTACTGTATTTACTGGCTTACCTGTATTTACGCCTTAGCCTGCTTTACCTGTTTATTACCTGGCCTTAGCGGCTTCTGTATTTACTGCCTTAGCTGGCTTACCTGTATTTACTGCTTAGCTGGCTTACCTGTTTTTACTGGCCATTTACATGATTACCTGCCTTACGGCCGTTTACTGTTTATTTACTGCCTTAGCTGGCCTTTACTGGTTTATTACGCCTGACGCTTAACTGTATTTTACTGCCTTACATGTTTTTACTGCTAGCTGGTTACCTGTTTATTTAGCACCTGTATTTACCTTGCCTTATGCTTTGGCTTACCTGTATTTACTGGCCTTTACGTGTTTATTACTGGCTAGCTGGCCTTTACTGTTACTGCCCCTTTTAATTTATATTACTGGTTTAGCTGGCTTACCTGTATACTGGCTTCATTTATTACTGGCCTTTACTGGCTTTACTGTATTACTGGCTTACCTGTATTTTACGGCCGTTTAGCCTTGGCCTTTACTGGGTATTACTGGCCTTTACTGTTATACCTGTTTAGGCTGACCTTACCTTCAGGAGATTTACCGGTTTATTTTACCTGATTTAGGCTGAATTACCGTTTATTAGTGCCTTTACATGTATTTACTGCCTTAGCCAGGCTTTATGTTATTACAGGTTCTAGCCTTATTACCCTGTATTTACATGATTAGCCTGCTGCTACCTATTTACTGGCTAAGCTTTGGAATTACCTGTATTAATGGCTTTACAGTATTTACTTTGCTAGCAGGCTTACCTGTATTTACTGGTTAGGCTTGGTTTACTGTATTTACTTGTTAGCTTTGCTTTACTGGATTACTGGCTTAGCTGAATTACCTGTATTAAGTGGCTTACCTGTATTTACTGCCTTAGCTGAATTACCTGAATTAAGTGGCTTACCTGTATTTACTGGTTTAGCTGGCTTACCTGTATTTACTGGTTTAGCTGGCTTACCTGTATTTACTGGCTTAGCTGGCTTACCTGTATTTACTAGCTTACCTTTTTTGGTGGTTTAGCTGGCAAGGGTTTATTTGACATAGAGATGTCATCCTCCCCCCCTTCAGAACTCATGTCAGATGCGCAACTGTCGAATGTCGAGTCACTAAAACTGTCATTTGAGTCGTCGGAAGGCGGATCAATCGGATTCATCATGTGCATAATATCGTCATCGTCACCTACATCTGGTACTTCTGTGAACAAAATATGGCCCATAGCTACCATAATAACCTTAAATATTTGGACACCATATGTTTTGGAAAACCCCTATTTTATGGTGTCTAAATACATTGGTATTGTGATAAACATACAACCATACTACATGTAACAGTAAATATTTGGACATTCCTTGATGTGAGAAACCATACATAGTCATTAATGTGTGCTACACCAATAATAAATTGTGTCTGAATATTTATGTAATCTAAGTTTGTGCTATCGTTTTGAATCTAGCCAAATTACCTGAAACAGATCATCCGTTTAACGGGAAACGGGAATGCACCAGTATTGGGGAGTATCGTATGTTATTACTTAGATATCAATTTTTGCCTAGAAATTGCCTGTATTTGCCTACAGCAATAACATACACAGTCCAGGCTGATACGGCGTGTTTTCCAGTCTGATATTGAAACTTCTATTTCTGCAATTTCTAGTCTGATACCATCGTTACTAGTCTGATACCGCCGTTTCCAGTACGATACCATGTCTCGCGTGCGTATTAAACCACTTCCCTTGCGCATGCGCATTGCGTATGTTTACTTTATCGGCTGCGTAAATTTTGACAGATGCCGGAAATTTAAATTTGTAGGCTCTGTATTTCCTCATTCAATCATAGATAACGGTATAGATTTTAATATAGGATTATCACAACTACCGAATGATTGATATTGAAATTGATATCTAAGTAATCTAAGTAATAAAGACGTTAATAAGTGTCTTGTTTGATATCGGCCTAGGTATTGTCCATCGGTAACTTGGTATCAGCCTTCGACCTTCGGTCTCAGGCTGATACCAAGTTACCTCGGGCCGATATCAAACAAGCCACGTATTAACCTCTAATTCTTACAACAAGAAGAATTCCGCGGAATCAAATGTCTCGCCTTGTTCCGCCTTGACCTTGACCCTGGGGCCCAAGAAAAAAATATTAATAGTCCTATATTCATCTACATATCATAGTAAAGGGATGTATAAAGTTTGATGAATGTAGCCGATAAGGTGTTGAGTGTTGAAGTAATGACCGTAACACGAAAACTTAACATTGAATGATGCCGCCGCCGCTGTCGCCACCGCCGGAAAAGCAAAACCTATGTCTCGCTTTCCGCTTTCGCGGGCGAGACAAAAATGTGTGAAAATCTCAAGGTGTGGGATCACATGGTTTCCAAACCAGATTTTCCAACGTGACGTAATCTGCGACGTCATTTTCACAGTAGATTTTTTTTAAAATCTTCCTAACAGATGGACGGATTTTGATGATATGTAGCGCACCAAATACGATGGCATATGTGAATGTTATTAAAACTAGATGGCCGCGGCCTGCATGTCGCGCCTTGTGGCGAGGCATGGACACTAAAAAAAAGAGATATAGTATAACAAAAAACTTTAACCAAAAAACTTAACCAAAAACTTTACCGGACACACGTACGTACGCCAAAGTGCCGACTATATCGCGCTTTCCGCAAGCGGGCGCGACAAAAACTTAACCAAAAACTTTAACCAAAAACTTCAAAGTAATTTGACCTTGACATTGGGCACAGGGGCCGCACGGGAGGGGGGTAGAATGAAAATATAGATGATGATAAACACCCATGTGAAGTTTCAAGGTAATGGGCAAAGCAGTTGCAGAGATATAATATAGTATAACGAAAAACTTTAACCAAAAAACTTAACCAAAAAACTTAACCAAAAACTTTAACCGGACACACGTACGTACGTATGTACGCCAAAGTGCCGACTATATCGCGCTTTCGCAAGCGGGCGCGACAAAAATTGAGTATCGTTCATTTCTTACATTCACATGCTGTAGTTTTTATTTACATTTACAGTAACCGATTCTTCGTTAAAACAACAGAATTATGAGATTAAAGCCGCCTATACAATAAAGGGCAACGTGTCCTGCATTTGCTGCAGTATATTTCATAAAAATATGTCATTCCATTAGAAAGATAGGAAATATACTGTAAGCACATCTAAACAAGAGGGCCATGATGCCCCTAAGTCGCTCACCTGACTCCATGAACACCAGAGGAGAATGTGACATCGAGTTCATGTGTTTTAAACAAATTGTGCTATTTTTAGATGGCGGTCATCTTGGATTAAGAGATGACTCTCATTTTACCAGATCTGAAAATGCTTCACCCAAGGATCTTAACTTCCTATGAAGTTTGGCCAGCATCGGCCATGTGGTTCCTGAGAAAATGACGTTCAAAATCTCGAATAAATGGACCTTTTGGTGGCCATCATGGATGACATAATTATCCGATTCCGACAAATATTGCACCGGAGCAATCGCCTCATCGATACCTTCAATTTGATATATGATGTGAGCATATTCGGTCAAAAATTTGACCCCAATTTGACCCCACGGGCCACGCCCATTTTTGACCCCGGGGTCACCATTTTAACAACTTTGAAAGAGCATTGTACATCAATCATTCCTACCAAGTTTAGTCGAAATGCGGCTAGCGGTTCATGAGATGAAGATTTTTTAAGAATTTATGCTATTTTTAGACGGCGGCCATCTTGGATTAGGGATGACCTCCATTTTAACAAATCTGAAAAGGCTTCATCTATGGACCATAACTTTTTAAGTTTGGCTACCATGGCTACAAAAATGTACCAGAGTCATCGCCTCATTGATACCTTCGATTTGATATATAACATGACCATATTCGGTCATAAATAAAATTTGACCCCACAGACCACGCCCATTATTCACCCCGAGGTCACCATTTTAACAACTTTGAAAGAGCATTGTACATCGATCATTCCTACCAAGTTTCGTCGAAATCCGGCTAGTGGTTCATGAGAAGAATTTTTTTTAAGAATTTATGCTATTTTTAGACGGCGGCCATCTTGGATTAGGGATGACCTCCATTTTAACAAATCTGAAAAGGCTTCACCCATGGATCATAACTTTTAAGTTTGGCTACCATGGGCCAAGCGGTTCATGTGAAGGAGAATTTTGAAATCTCTAATAAAAGAACGACCTTTTGACATTTCGGCGGCCATCTTGTATGACATAACAATCCAATTTCGACAAAAAATGTACCAGAGTGATCGCCTCATTGATACCTTCAATTTGATATATGACATGATCATATTCGGTCAAAAATAAAATTTGACCCCAATTTGACCCCACGGGCCACGCCTATTTTTGTCCCCGGGGTCACCATTTTAACAACTTTGAAAGAGCATTGTACATTGATCATTCCTACCAAGTTTTGTCGAAATCCAGTTGGCGGTTCTTGAGAAGAAGATTTTTGAAGAATTTGTGCTATTTTTAGACGGTGGCCATCTTGTATTATGTAATGACGTCATTTTAACAATTTTGCAATCCCCCTACCTAAGGACCATGACCATGAAGTTTGGTGACTATAGGCCCAATGGTTACCGAGGAGAAGACGTTTGAAAACGACGGACGACGACGACGGACGACGGACACATTGCGGTAACAATAGCTCACATGAGCTCAGGTGAGCTAAAAACATGACGTCACGTTCGGAAACGCGTGATCCCTTGGTTTATCATTAGTATCAGTAACCCAAATTTGCTGGAATTTTCGCAAGGCGACCAAGACGCCTGAAAATGCCAGAAAAGTTGGGTTAACCCTTTCATCCTTAAATAACTGGAATGGATTTTGAAATGTTACTTTTCCAACCAATTAAATAGTCACAAACTGATTTTCAGAATACCAGTAGTCCATTTTTGAAAAGGGTGCGTGTGTTTTTTCTTTAAATAAATATGAAAAGTACCTGCAAAAGTGCAGATCCTGATGAGACGGCTCATTACGAGTCGGCCCACCTGGATCTGCACTGTTTGCAAACAACGCTATAGAGGGCTTAGTGTAGAGTGAAAATTAATTTGAGACTGTTAAGGCTACAAAATATTAATGTTTAGATTCTCATCCAAATAATGGGGAAAAATGGGGCGGGTGGGACACTTTTATTTTTTTATTTTCAGGCAATACTAAAACGAGGTGTTGAACGGCAAGACGCAGTTGCGTGCAATAGTGTTTTGTAATAACATGTTCATATTGAAGTATTGCCAATCTCGAGGGGGCGGGTTCCGGGGTTGCTGTATTGCGCTACGTAAAGCACTCAGATAAAAAGCTGTGGGAGCGGTATAATACGCGGGCCGCATCATTCTCGTAAATTTTACCAAATGTTTTTTAATTTAAAAAAAAAAAATAATAAATAAAAAACCTTGGGTGGTCCGTTTTATTAGGGGCGGGCGGGGATGAGAATCTAAACATTAATTTTTTGTAGCCTAACCCTGTCAACACTACAGACCGCGTTCCCAATGTTTGCAAAGAGTAGATCCAGATGATCCGGCTCGTAGCGAGCCGTCAAATCAGGATCTGCACAATTTGTGGATATAATCTAATTTTTGACAAAAACATCCCTTTTCTGATTAATGGAATATTTCAAAAGTCTGCATGGATGAGTCCATACCAGTTACTTAGTGGTGAAAGGATTAACTGTTCATTCTTACCTCCGCCTTTAAAACTGTGCAGACCGCCATGGCACAAACCTGGGAAGCCTGGGAAACAAATCATATTTGTGGCTGTGACTGGAGAACTGCGACAGGTTTTGCGACAAGTGTAGATCCAGATCAGCCCGTGCATCCGCACGGTCTGATCAGTATCTGCACTGTTCGCTATTCCATCAGTGAAGCACCCGTTATGCTCCTAACAAGCAACACAGATCGTTATCAGCCTACAGGAGTGTGCTATTGGATCAGGAGCTACACTGGTCTCAAAACCAATAAGCCTCATTTCTCCAGTCACAGCCAAATTTATTACATACATGTTAACCCTTAGACCGCTATCTTTTTGTTGTCTGCTGTTTATTTTCGATTTTCCATTTTTATCATCAAAAACATGCTTTGACAGCACTTTAGAATAATTTACAACATGCTTTGACAGAACTTCAGTATCATTTCCATTGGAAATGATTCTGAAGTGCTGTCAAACCATATTTTTATTGAGAAATAAGGCAAGATATAAAAGCAACAGCAGACAACAATTGTTGTGAGTAGCGGTCTGAGGGTTAAGGTGTAGCAACAGTCAAACACCGTCTATTAGAAATCAGAATACACTAGTGTAGTAAAGAAGCAAATGAAATTGATTTGATTTGATTTCATTGTGTTTAACCAATTTCATGCTGGGGATTCCCCATTTTGCTGATAGAAAAATCTGATTAGTTTTCTCATATCTCCCTAAAAGTATACGGTGTGGCCACCATTTGAACCGTCTCATCGAGACGGTTCAAATGAGTGGTCACAACATATACTTTCAATGAGAAATGAGATTTTTTTTTTAAAATGTTTATACCCATACATTGTACATTGGTATTCGTCTGCTGTTTTTCATTTTTGCCTTAATTCTTAACAAAAAACCTGTTTTGGCAGCACATGAGAATCGTCTCCAGTGGAGACGATTCTCATACGCTGTCAAAACAGGTATTTATCGAGAAATATTGAAAATAAAACATTTCCAGCAGGCGACTAAATTTAATTCAGCGTAGTATGAGTTAACAGCCTGTTCACAACTAAGGTCATTTTAGGCCGAGTTAACGGGGTCGAATCCCATATTTCACCAGTTGTGATTGGGGAAAATCGAAAAATCAGAACAGAATATTTACAGAAAAATAGAGTTTCAGCCCTGAAATTAGAATAACCTGACCTCATGTCAGGTCCTCACACACCTGTCATTTTGCCCCACTCCTAAAAGTAATAGGATTAGTATTAATCTTATTACTTTTAAATGGGTATAACCAGATTCAACTCTCAAGTAACAAGAAAGCCAAAAACTTAAACCCGAGGGCCAAACCAGGGATATTGAGATTCCGGTAAGGATGAACCCCTATCGTTAAATTACCAATCGCATGCTCCCAGCCAACACCCAGCAAGTGAGATTGAGAAAACATGTACAGTGATCAGTACAACTTCAATGTATGATGCTATGCTTATGCAACAATTTAACAAGTGTGTTGATTTAATATGATAATTTTTGACTGATTTCAGAAGAAACTTGGCTTAGCCTTGTTTCTTATTAACCCTTAGACCGCTACTCACAACAATTGTCGTCTGCTGTTGCTTTTATATATTGCCTTACTTCTCAATAAAAACATGGTTTGACAGCACTTCAGAATCATTTCCAATGGAAATGATTCTGAAGTGCTGTCAAAGCATGTTTTTGATGATAAAAATGGAAAATGGAAAATAGAAAATAAACAGCAGACGACAACAAAAATAAGATAGCGGTCTAAGGGTTAAACTAGAAAATTGTTTGCAAAAAAAAATCAAGAACAACACAGCAATCAAGCAGCTGTGACCTTGACCTTGAGGGGATGAAGCCCACATTTATTTCCATCATTGATATCAATGTACATGTGAAGTACCATGAAGATCGGATAAACGGTTGTCAAGCTATCGCACGGAAACAAAAGAAATATGCAATAAACAATCTACATGTATTGTTAGCACCCGTGACCTTGAACTTGATGGTGAATGTACAAGTGAAGTATCGCGAAGATTGGATAGACGGTAGTCAAGTTATCACAAAAATTTTCTACTGACGGACAGACAGGACAGAGACCAGTGTCCCAACCAGAGCTCCAGATAAGCTGCGTATTTGCTTAAATACCTAATAAAATTGCCAAAAACCCAAGTGAAATTTTGAAATACCCAATTGCTTCAGAAATGATAGAGTGACAATACTCAATTACTAATTCCTTATCTGGAGCTCTGTCCAACAACTACATGTATCGTTGTGGTGGAATAATAAAGCTAAATAAGATTGGCTTTCTTATATCATGGCACAATAAAAACCTGCTTCACATACCATTTCTTTTCAGAGTTCCAGATTTTCTCTTACTCTCCTTAAGCCATGTTTTGCTCCTCACATTTGGCGCTTTTCTTTGTTTCACTCTGCTTTCCGACACTGGTGGGATTGGCCCAGATATTGCTTGTTTTGGAGGTTTCACCACAACAAAACCACTTTTCTCCGCATCCATGGAAGATTCAAGCTGAGATTCGACTTTTGAACGGGACTGTAACACTGTCTTCAGTTCATCGTTAAGTTTCCAGTCAAATCCAGGATTCATAGTTCTGATAACAGGTTCCTGTGCAACAAGTCCTTCAGTATTTGTCCCCATTCCACAGACAGGATCAAAGATCTCCGATTCCAAATTATTATTGTCTGTCATGTTTCTTGTCTTCAGTTTGAGAATGTTGCCAATTGAACAATGCACAGGCTCGTCAACAAATCTAGAACTGGAAAACTTTGAGATTGCAGCAGGGATGGGAATCAGCTCCGGTGCCAAGTCTAGATGATCAGGTCTTGCTACATAAATAACTAGATTGGTCAGTAAGCGAGGCTTACAGAATACCCCCCGCGTGGGCCCAGGTACCCCTAAATATGTAAACAAAAATCCAAGTGTGTAGGCTTGTGACCTTGACTCTGGGCATGAACGTGAATTTGTCACACGGTGGTAGAGGTCAATTGGAGCAAATTCGTGTGTCAAATGTGAAGCAGATCCGAGCAAGGAAATAGAAGTTATAACCAATTTCTCTCATGTTAAGTATGTGACCTTGACCTCGAGATCAGCAGGGACTTGTCACAGCATGATAGTAGAGCCTTAGAGAAATGTATGCATGAAATATTAAGAATTTTCGATGAAAGAAATATAAATTATAACATATTTCTCTGATGTTAAGTTTTGTAAAGAGACTAAGTATGTCACCTTGACCTTGGGATCAGCAGGGGTTGGACGGTTGTAGGTTTGTCACAGCATGATAGTACAACCTTAGAGGAATGCACAAATGAAATATTAAGAATTTTCAATGAAGGAAATAGCAGTTATAACTTATTTCTCTGATGTTAAGTTTTGTAAAGAGACCAAGTATTTGACCTTGACCTATGGATCAGCGGGTGTTGGATGGTCGTGGATTTGGCACAGCATGGTAGTAGAACGTTACAGGAATGTATGTGTGAAATATTAAGCATTTTAGATGAAGGAAATAGAAGTTACAGCATATTTCTCTGATGTTAAGTTTTGTAAAGAGACTAAGTATGTGACCTTGACCTTGGGATCAGCGGGGATTGGACGGTCATGGATTTGGCACAGCATGGTAGTAGAGCCTTACAGGAATACATGTGTGAAATATTAAGCATCTTAGATGAAGGAAATAGAAGTTATAACAATATTTCTCTGATGTTAAGCTTTGTAAAGAGACTAAGTATTTGACCTTGACCTTGGGATCAGCGGGGTTGGACATTCGTGGATTTTGCACAGCATGGTAGTAGAGCCTTACAGGAAAGCATGTGTGAAATATTAAGCATTTTAAATGAAGGAAATAGAAGCTATAACAATATTTCTCTGATGTTAAGTTTAGTGACGGACGGACATACGGACGCAGACGGACGGACAACCTGACTCCAGTATACCCCCCACAACTCATTGAGGGGGGTATAATAAATAGCAGGCTTATGTCTTTCAGGTTAGGCTAGGAAACATGTGGGAATTCCGAGACTTGCCAAGGAATTCCTATCATTGTAGAGCACAACCATATAAATTTTACATCAAGACATTAGCCTGGTACTCTATTTTACATGAAGACATTAGCCTGGTACTCTATTTTACATGAAGACATTAGCCTGGTACTCTATTTTACATCAAGACATTAGCCTGGTACTCTATTTTACATCAAGACATTAGCCTGGTACTATTTTACTAAGGACACTTGCCTGGTACTCTTTTACATCAAGACATTAGCCTGGTATATTTTACATCAGGACATTAGCCTGGTACTCTATTTTATCAGGTAACGAGCCTTGTATTGGCCGAATACGTACTGACTGGTAACATATTGCTGTAACAGGCATTGACATGATATGAATATCCGGGTTACAACATTGGTCGAATGGCGTCACATGATGTTACCAATTGACATCTGTGGAACGACATCACAGAAACAAGTCTGCATTCTTTTCAACAAAAACAATGTCATAATTCCTCATTCTGTAGCATAAAACAATACCTGATTAATAAGAATCCCAGGCTAGCGTCTTTTGATATCAAGTTTATCAGACTTGGCTCGGAAACTGTACAAATTCCTCGGCAAGCCTCAGAATTCCTACGCATTTCCTAGCCTTGTCTGACAAACTTGATATTAAAAGCCAGGTATTCTCTATTATCACATGAAAACCCTGTTACGACGTGTTGTAATCCATTTCATAAATGTGATATGACACACGTGTAATAACATCTGGAGTGAATTTGATTGGCTGACAGCATCACCCTAACTACATATCCATATTATGCGCTAACGTTATGTCAAACGAACAAAAGGAAGGTGTTTCAAATGGAGCGACAAAGCAGTGTTGTTTTAACGTAGACATTATACCGTTTTAACCCTTAGAGTAGAGCTCCAGTTAAGGTGCGTAATTTGGAGGTAAATTTCTTATTTCTCCATCAAAAATGGCAAATTGGGAGTGCTTTAGAATCGTCTCGATGAGACGATTCTAAAGCACTCCCAACTTGCCATTTTTGATGAAGAAATAACAAAATTTCACCCCAAGTTGGTCAAATTACGCACCTTAACTGGAGCTCTGCTTAGAGCGCTATCTTAATTTTGTTGTCATCTGCTGTTTATTTTCTATATAACATTGTTTATCATCAAAAAAATTTATCACAAATAATTTACAACATGCTTTGACATCACTTCAGAATCATTTCCATTGCGCCGGGTCCCCCCCCCCCCTGAACGAATACGCCCTTGTATTTGTTGATTTTCAACCCGAGGGGAAAACAAACAATGGCGTCTTCACACTGAAACGTATTGTATATCTCCAATGTTTTTGTGCTTTGCGGTGTGAAGTCATGTGATAACAGAATTGATAAGGAATTAGTAATTGAATATTTTCACTCCACCATTTCTGAAGCAATTGGGTATTTCAAAATTGTAATAGGTTAAAACAAGAAACGAGGCAAAGCCACGAAGGCCAGGTTTTTTCCAAGCATAGACACTTTGATAACATAATTATACCCACTTTTTGTAGACTAGATGGCCGTGGCCTGCATGTCGCGCCTTGGGGCGAGGCATGGACACTAAGAAAATAGATATAGTAGATGGAAAAACTTTAACCAAAAAACTTTAACCGGACACACGGACGAACGGACGGACGCCAAAATGCCGACGATATCGCGCTTTCCGCAAGCAGGTGCGACAATGATGATAAACACCCATGTGAAGTATCAAAGTATTGGATGAAGCAGTTGCAGAGATATAGTACACAAAAAAACTTTAACAAAAAAATTAAAAGTAATTTGACCTTGACATTGGGCCCAGGATCGCGCTTTCCGCAAGCAGGTGCAACAATGATGATAAACACCCATGTGAAGTATCAAGGTATTGGGTGAAGCAGTTGCAGAGATATAGTACACAAAAAACTTTAACAAAAAAATTCAAAGTAATTTGACCTTGACATTGGGCACAGGATCGCGCTTTCTGCAAGCAGGTGCAACAATGATGATAAACACCCATGTGTAGTATCAAGGTATTGGGTGAAGCAGTTGCAGAGATATAGTACACGAAAAAACTTAAAAAAAAAAATTCAAAGTAATTTGACCTTGAAATTGGGCACAGGATCGCGCTTTCCGCAAGCAGGTGCGACAATGATGATAAACACCCATGTGAAGTATCAAGGTATTGGGTGAAGCAGTTGCAGAGATATAGTACACGAAAATACTTTAACAAAAACATTCAAAGTAATTTGACCTTGACATTGGGCACAGGATCGCGCTTTCCGCAAGCAGGTGCGACAATGATGATAAACACCCATGTGAAGTATTAAGGTATTGGGTGAAGCAGTTGCAGAGATATAGTACACGAAAAAACTTTAACAAAAAAATTCAAAGTAATTTGACCTTGACATTGGGCACAGGATCGCGCTTTCCGCAAGCAGGTGCGACAATGATGATAAACACCCATGTGAAGTATCAAGGTATTGGGTGAAGCAGTTGCAGAGATATAGTACACTAAAAAACTTTAACAAAAAAATTCAAAGTAATTTTACCTTGACATTGGGCACAGGTGCCGCACGGTTGGGGTTTAGAATGAAAATATGGATGATGATACACACCCATGTGAAGTTTCAAGGTAATGGGCGAAGCAGTTGCAGAGATATAGTATAACGAAAAAGTTTTAACCAAAAAACTTTAACCAGACGTACGCTAAAAAGTTAACGTTGAAAATGGCTAAGTCAATTACGTAGAAATAATAGGTGAAGGTAAAAAAATGGTCACATGTTGGATAGTTGTATGTGGTAGGCACCCCCCTTGGTTATGAAGCTGTGAAAGTTTGGTGGTCCTAGGTGGTACAGTACCAAAGAAATGGACTTAAACACAAAAACTTAACATTGTAAACGCGAAAACTTAACATTGAAAATGGCTAAGTCGACTGCGCGGAAAAAATGGGTGAAGTTAAAAAAAAAAGTAACATGTTTTTGTTAGTGATATGTGGTGGGCACCCCTTGATTATGAAGCTGTGAAAGTTTGGTGGTCCTAGGTGGTACAGTACCAAAGAAATGGACTTAAACACGAAAACTTAACATTGTAAACGCGAAAACTTAACATTGAAAATGGCTAAGTGGACTGCGCGGAAAAAATGGGTGAAGTTAAAAAAAAAGTAACATGTTGGATAGTGATATGTGGTGGGCACCCTTGATTATGAAGCTGTGAAAGTTTGGTGGTCCTAGGTGGTACAGTACCAAAGAAATGGACTTAAACACGAAAACTTAACATTGAAAACGCGAAAACTTAACATTGAAAATGGCTAAGTCGATTGCGCAGAAAAAATGGGTCAAGTTAAAAAAAAAATAACATGTTGGATAGTGATATGTGGTGGGCACCCCTTGATTATGAAGCTGTGAAAGTTTGGTGGTCCTAGGTGGTACAGTAACAAAGAAATGGACTCAAACACGAAAACTTAACATTGATTGTGGACGCCGCCCGCCGCCCGCCGCCCGCCGCCGCCCACCCGCCCGCCCGCCCGCCCGCCCGGCTTTCGCCAATCCAATAGCCTGGATTTTTTTCAAAAAACCTGGCAAATAAAATCACACTGCTGTTTACACATCAACAGACAGCAATTATTTAATAGTTTGCTTCGAAATGAAAACATGTCTTGGCATTTCATTAGAATTGTCTCCTTGGAGACAATTCTAATGAAATACCAAGATGTGTTTTCATTTCGAAGCAAACTATGCTGTAGTTGTGGTTTTCATGGAAAATAAGAAAAATAGTCTATATTTGTGGTTTGTTTAATATTTTCTGTAGCATGAATAAAGGCACCACAAAATTGTTATTGCTTTTTGATACTCGCTACTTCTGATTTCAATTGGGTTTTTGACACTTTTAATTGGGTATTTAAGCAAATACGCAGCTTATCTGGAGCTCTGCTGACCAATAACATGTCGGCAAAGATTTTGAATTTACATTAACCATAATACATTGTGTATCAGCGCCAATCCCTGTAGCCGATTAATCATTTATTTTCCCCGAAATGCATTATTTCATATAGATCTAATGACGGCATATATTTGATGATGAAAAGTATGCAGAATTATTATACTGAATTTATTACATTATCACAGCCAAAATGGCTGTGATAATGTAATACATTCAGTATACCAGTAATAACAAGAAACGAGGCAAAGCCACGAAGGCCAGGTTTTTTCCAAGCATAGACACTTGGATAACATAATTATACCAACTTTTTGTAGACTAGATGGCCGTGGCCTGCATGTCGCGTCTTGGGGCGAGGCATGGACACTAAAAAAATAGATATAGTAGACGGAAAAACTTTAACGAAAAAACTTTAACCGGACACGGACGTACGGACGGAAGGACGGACGTATGCCAAAATGCATAAAATGCGCTTTCCGCAAGCGGGTGCGACGATGATGATAAACACCCATGTGAAGTATCAAGGTAATGGGTGAAGCAGTTGCAGAGATATAGTACACTAAAAAACTTTAACAAAAAAATTCAAAGTAATTTGACCTTGACATTGTGCACAGGGGCCGCACGGTTGGGTGTTAGAATGAAAATATGGATGATGATAAACACCCATGTGAAGTTTCAAGGTAATGGGCGAAGCAGTTGCAGAGATATAGTATAACGAAAAAGTTTTAAACAAAAAACTTTAACCAGACGTACGTTAAAAAGTTAACGTTGAAAATGGCTAAGTCAATTACGTAGAAATAATAGGTGAAGGTAAAAAAATGGTCACATGTTGGATAGTTGTATGTGGTAGGCACCCCTTGGTTATGAAGCTGTGAAAGTTTGGTGGTCCTAGGTGGTACAGTACCAAAGAAATGGACTTAAACACGAAAACTTAACATTGTAAACGTGAAAACTTAAGATTGAAAATGGCTAAGTCGACTGCGCGGAAAAAATGGGTCAAGTTAAAAAAAAAGTAACATGTTGGATAGTGATATGTGGTGGGCATCCCTTGATTATGAAGCTGTGAAAGTTTGGTGGTCCTAGGTGGTACAGTACCAAAGAAATGGACTTAAACACGAAAACTTAACATTGTAAACGCGAAAACTTAACATTGAAAATGGCTAAGTCGACTACGCGGAAAAAATGGGTCAAGATAAAAAACAAGAGCTGTAGGAGAACAGCATAGCTCAACTACGAGGGTTGTCGATGTACACATAGCTTGATAAAGAAGGTGGCTGCGGCCTGCATAAAAACCTTAACCAAGGTTGACTAAAAACATTAACCAAGGGATTATTGATGTACGTCACTAGGAGATAAAGTTTTCCAAGAATGGTTGCTGTAGGCCCAGGAGTATTCCATATACAAGCTTGACTAAAAACCGTAACCAAGGGGAGATAACTAAGTAATCCAAGGATAAAAGTAGGCCAAGGTCAAATATAGGTCAGGGATTATTGATGTACATCATTAGGAGATGAAGTTGTCCAAGTATGGTTGATGTAGGCCCAGAAGTATTCCATATACAAGCTTGACAATAAACATTAACCAAGTAATTGAAGGTTAAATGTAGGTGAAGGTAAAATAAAGGTCAGGGGTTATTGATGTACATCCCTATGAGAAAAAGTTATCCAAGTATGGTGTCTGTCTGCACAATAGTATTCCATCTACAAGCTTGACTAAATACCTTAACCAAGGTTGAGTAACTAGATGGCCACGGCCTGCATGTCGCGCCTTGTGGCGAGGCATGGACACTAAAACAAAAGATATAGTATAACGAAAAACTTTAACCAAAAAACTTAAGCAAAAACTTTAACCGGACACCAAAAAACCTGGCTAAAAATTAATAAATTTATCATTAAATTGAAAATTTCTCCCTCAAAGTATACTTTGTTAGATAAGTATACTTTGCAATGTTGGTGAAATAGGCTACTGATACAGCAATGTGTAGCTACCGGAATAACCCTAAATATTTGGGAACATTTTATTTTGGAAAACCCCTACATGTATATAAAATATGGGTTCCCAAAACAAATTGTATCCCAATACATGATTATTTTGCCAACTCAGCACAGCCATACTAAATACTGGAACAGACTTTATTTTGAGAAACCATTTGTTTATACCCGTTTCTCTGTATATAAAGTATGTCCGAACATTTAGGGTTATTACCTGATAAACTTCCTGAATGGTCCTCAGTGACAGTCTGTGTCAATATTTTATCTTCAAGCTGCTGCACTAAGCCACTGATCAGCTCATCAGTCAGAGATTCTGTATCGGTAGTCGCATGCTCTTGTCCACATGTGCTTACAGACTGATCTACGATGTGACTGGCTGGAATTATGTCACCTGATACTCCTGTCTGTCCTTGATTGGTTGACATCTGGTCACATGATACCCCAAAATCCTTATTGGTTGAAATAGTGTCACATGACTCTCCTGTCTGTACATGATTGGCTGATATGCTGTCTGATGGCAGACAATACTTTTTGTGATTGGATGCAACTTTGTCACGTAATAATTGTCCTGTTGAAATTGCATCAAAGTACAATTCATCTAATTCTTCATCAGACATGCTGGTTAGAATATGACTAGGTAGATTTCATTTCATCATTCTGAAACATACAACGTACAATGTGTTTATTTATTTAACCCTTAGACCGCTACACACAACAATTGTCGTCTGCTGTTGCTTTATATATATTGCCTTATTTCTCAATAAAAACATGGTTTGACAGCACTTCAGAATCATTTCCATTTTCTGAAGTGCTGTCAAAGCATGTTGTGAATTATTCTAAAGTGTTGTAAAGCATGTTTTTGATAATAAAAATGGAAAATAGAAAATAAACAGCAGACGACAAATAAATTAAGATAGCGGTCTAAGCGTTAATGGTGTTTACTGGCCTGTCACCAGTAGCCTATTTCACCAACATTGCAAAGTATACTTTTATAGCAAAGTATAATTTGAGGGAGTAACCATTTATTTTTCCTGAAATGCATTATTTCATACAGAACTAAGAACTGCATATATTTAATGATTAAAAGTGTGCAGAATTATTATACTGAATTTATTGCATTATCTCAGCCAAAATGGCTGTGATAATGTAATGAATTCAGCATAATAAAAATTAATAAATTTATCCTAAAATTGAAAATTTCTCCCCCAAAGTATACTTTGCTAGAAAAGTATACTTTGCAATGTTGGTGAAATAGGCTATTTTCAATGTTGGTGAAATAGGCTATTTTCAATGTTGGTGAAATAGGCTAGGCTATTTTCAATGTTGGTGAAATAGGCTATTTGCAATGTTGGTGAAATAGGCTATTTGCAATGTTGGTGAAATAGGCTACTGATAATGTCATTTTAGCTGGGTTAAAAACTTTAAACTTTATTTATTAATTACAAACAAGCGCGAGGACACTTATACAAATGCTTTCGTTGGCACAGATGAAGGCGTAAGGACAGTCAATAAGGTTTAGCTACGGAGTACCCGCTATACAGATATAATCATTTAGTAATGTTAATTTTACTGATAGCGACACGCGGTGCTATCCGGTTATTTTCATATTCAAATGATGACTGCAACACAATAATTTTTAATTATTTATACTAATTAAATACTATTAAACAGAACCATAGAGACCTTTTGTTTGGTTCATTATTGGTCATTATTGCTTATATATTATTAAAATTACAAGGGTTTGTTTATAAAGGTTCCCGGGATTGTACATACTGTTTAGCCAAATCCGGTACTGTGAATTTTAGTAAAAATGAAACCGTTTTTTGGGTAACTTTTCGTCGGTTAATCGTTATAATCAAATTACTAAACTAAAGCAAAATAGAGTAATGTTGATTTAGATATGCAATTTGTCAATATTGTTAGCACACTTTAGAAACTATGAACGGTTCCGTGGGTTCCGGGGATTCTACGCTCCATTTTAACTAACTTCAAATGAATATTTATATTGATTGCACTCATCGTAGACATACATATCATATACCAATTTCGAGCCTAGAGACATACTAGTACCGGTACCTTTAATTTGATTCATACCTTTAATTTGATACATTTACCATCAGCATAGGTATTATAAAATATGAGTTATACATAAGTTCGGTTTTTTAGCACATAATAAGTGCCCGAGTTCCGGTAAATAAACCTGTCCGACTTTCAACTGCTTGCTTCTCTGGTTGTTGGGGAACTCAATAAGCTCTGAGCAGCTTGTTATCCCCCTCATCTTCTTTATATTAAGTACTATCTCCGGTTCCAGTCCGTGCATTCATGGCTTTATGTATTTGATAGTAATGTTCGTAGAACTTAATTTTTAATATACTTTTGATGTATCAAACCAGATATGGGACCACAGCTTGTTTAACTGTGTTTTGAAGGACATGACTGATTCCGAGTTCATTAGCTCTGCTGGTAAATTGTTCCAAGCGTTGATGGTGCGATGAGAGAACGAGTTCAATCAAATTGCTTTCCTAGCTCTTGGTTTGTTCAATTTCCTGCTATGTCCAGAGCTCCAGATAAGCTTTATGTCTAAAGCGTACTATACCCACTGATTTCAAAATCATTGCGTATTTTACATTTACAAATGGACTATTGATTTTATTCATTACTAAATAGGGAACAAAGGATAAAAACTATATAACAAAATTAAACGTTCACTTAATTGAGCTGCAAAAAACAAACACTATTTTCACTACTTAATTTGAAAATCAATGCGTATTTTCACATTGCTGTGCGTATTTTGTACTCCCACTTTTGATAATCAGTGCATATTCAGCTAAAATAATTGCGTAAAATACGCACCTTATCTGGAGCTCTGTATGTCCTCTTAACTGATTATCGCTGAAGGATACAGTGGCGTCTATATTATTAATTATCTTAAACACTTGTATCATGTCAAATCGCTAGCGACGATATTCTAGTGATGGAAGATTCATTCGGGTAAGTCCTTGTTCATATGATAATCCCTGTGAATTCCATAGGCACTTTCTGGTATCAAGGACAACACGCTGTTTAAATCATACCCACTTATACTCTGATATTAAATATCTGGAAGGTAGGACAGTCACCATCTTTTCAAAAACGGAAGTGGTACTAGTGTACCTTGGACCCAGCTTGCTAATTTCAGTAATTCTATCTATCTATCTATCTATCTATCTATTGATACTGTACTCGCTCCGTTCGGATCATTATGACAGGTGAATGGTGGCAAATTGCTTTGATCAAGTACAAATATAAAATAATTACAACAGATATATGATCCAAAGAAAAAGACCAAAGATAGACTTTGCCACTTAAAACTATTTACAAGAAGTAGGTGTCTGCTAAATGAGCACAATTAATTGTCACGTGCGAGAAGGCTGGGACCAGCAATTACTGAATTAGCGAGCCGGGCCCAAGGTAAATACTCCACTTCCGTTGGTTGAAAAGATGGCGAGTGTCCTACCTTCTAGATATTTAATATCAGAGTATAATTGTGTATGATTTAAAGAGGCTTTTATCGTTCATACCACAAAATTCCTGTGGTGAATTCCTAAATCTGACGCTGTCACTATTAAAACGTTATCTACGCGTCGAATTTGGTGTACTGACATTGAGATAGTAGAGAAGAAACGAAAATAATCTACAAATCTGAACAAAGTTAGTTTATAAAATTGTATGATAATTGCTGGAAAATGTAGATAAGAAATATAAATATAAACCAGGAAGTGTTGGTATAGCCGCCATTTTGATAGTCACGTGAGCGGTATGCCTAAAGTGCGTATCGGAGATATTTTGGCGCATTGGGCGCATTGGAGATTTACGGCTCATTGGAGTTTTATATGTTATATATCTTCTAAATAATAGCATAACATTAATGTTTTTCTTGTTGTATATAATATAGTGTTCCATATCTATAAAATATATTTAATTCAAGGCGAATTCGTATGTGTAGAGTTGATTTTTTATCAATATTAACAAAAATGCCTACCGAAAATATAATCTGGCCTCGCCCTCGGCGCATTGGAGATTTCGGGGCGCATTGGAGATTTATATGTTATATATCTTCTAAATAATAGCATAACATCAATTTTGTTCTTGTTGTATATAATATAGTGTTACATATCTATAATATATATTTAAGTCAAGGCAAATGCGTATGTGTAAAGTTGGTTTTTTTATCAATATTAGAAAAAATGCCTACCGAAAATAAAATCTGGCCTCGACGCATTGGAGATTTCGGGGCGCATTGGAGATTTATATGTTATATATATTCTTAAAAAAGCATAAAATTCATTTTTTCTTCTTCTTGCATATAATATATTGTCACATATCTAGAATATATATTTAAGTCAAGGTGAATGCGCATGTGTAAAGTTTATTTTGTATCAATTTTAGAAAAATACCTACCGAAAATATAATATGGCCTCGGCGCATTGGAGATTTCGGGGCGCATTGAAGTTTTCTATGTTATATATCTTCTTAATAAAAAAATTAAATTCAAATTTTTCTTATATATAATATACTGTTACATTTTTCTAAAATTTATAAAAAAAATCAACTTTACACATGCGCATACACCTTGACTTAAATATATATTATAGATGTAACAATATATTATATATAAGAAGAAAAAATTGAATTTAATGTTTTATTAAGAAGATATGTAACATATAAAACTCCCATGCGCCCCGAAATGTCCAATGCGCCGAGGCCATATTATATTTTCGGTAGGTATTTTTCTAAAATTGATACAAAATCAACTTTACACATGCGCATTCGCCTTGACTTAAATATATATTCTAGATATGTAACAATATATTATATATAAGAAGAAAAAATTGAATTTAATGTTGTTATTAAGAAGATATATAACATATAAAACTCCAATGCGCCCAATGCGCCGCGAAATCTCCAATGCGCACTTTAGTCATACCCGTCACGTGAGTGTTTGAAAGGTCAAACTTGATTGAATGTATCCAAAACGGCCCTTGGTCAAATGGTCAAAACGGCCCCTAGTCAAAACGGCCACGATTTGGTCAAAACGGCCCATCGTCCAAAATAAATGGTAAAAACAGCCCATATTTGGTCAAAACGGCCTCTATTTGGTATAGTTTGTATTATGTATTTTTCAGACATTTTGATAGTAAATAGGTTGTAAAATGTTATATAAAGAATATAAATAACAATAATTAATATAATTAAAAATCAAAGTACTGAAAGTACTGAACATAGGGTACTACAAGATTAAACTAGATTGATTGATTGATTGTTGGTGTTGCAGTTTCATTAACCCTTAAAGGTACATGCACACTCAGTAGGTACAAAATGTTCTTTACATTAGAGACATCATCTGAGACATTTCCTGACAAAATAAACATTCATGCGCCATTATCCCACGTACTGATTGGCATTATTATACATGTTATATCAGACGTAAATTTACACACTGATATCAGGGGCGATAACCGTGTTTGCTTAAAATGTTAACGGACATTACTATTTAATCTCTGTATTTATTTTATGATGTGCAATGATAATAAATCTGTCGAAAATATTTTATTTTTTTCAGGTCACGCATTTCTTTAGTATAAATAATTAAAAAATATCATGCCTCATTTGCATATGAAAATAGCCTGATACCACCGCGCGTCACTATCAGTAAAAAAATATTACTAGATGATTATATCTGTATAGCGGGCACTTGTAACGTTTAGAAACTTGTTAGATTTTTTTGTCGTATTTCAGTACTTGCATTAATATGGGTATTAATATAAGCTGGATGTGTTATACTGTCATTAATGTGTTCCCTGACTATAAGTTATCACCTTAAATACTGACTTATTGACCCCCTTCCCTGAACGTAGAATTGACACTCATGTTGGCGTGTATTGGCCACCATAGCCAAATGTCAATCAGGCCGAATTCAGGAAGGTCACTAAAATCCATTGTAAATCCATCGATAGAGAGAGAGAGAATGAGGATTAAACATCAGTTAGACCTACACGTGCGAGTTTTGTTTCGCACAGGTGTCGGGTGAGTTTAAAAATAGGCTGTCGGAAGGTCAAACTTGATGTAGTTTGTGTGTTAAACGCGTCGCTTGTTTCGGAGAGTATTCGGAGGGGAGTTAACTCTGTTACTAAATTTAGCGATGACCGCACGATTTGTGTTGCCAATGGGGGCAAATCACGCGCAACAAAATAATCCGATGTATTTTTGTACGTAGAGCATCCGTTGTTGATATTGTGCAGTGCAAGTAGTTTTTCATAATATTATTTTCAATTAGCGGTTGCGTAGGCCAGTTAAACGTTGAGTAACACAATGCATTTTGTTGTTATGGTTATTCCAAGATATCACTACGGACGTGCCCATCGAGGGGGGTCTGGGGCGTGGCTAACTGTCCGACGCGATTCCAATACATAGGCTACCCTATGTAAAAACAAGAAACGAGGCAAAGCCACGAAGGCCAGGTTTTTTTCCAAGCATAGACACTTGGATAACATAATTATACCCACTTTTTGCAGACTAGATGGCCGTGACCTGCATGTCGCGCCTTGGGGCGAGGCATGGACACTAAACAAATATAGATATAGTAGATGGAAAAACTTTAACAAAAAAACTTTAACCGGACACACAGACGTACGGACGGACGGACGGACGGACGGATGTATGCCAAAATGCCGACGATATCGCGTTTTCCGCAAGCAGGTGCGACAATGATGATAAACACCCATGTGAAGTATCAAGGTAATGGGTGAAGCAGTTGCAGAGATATAGTACACGAACAAACTTTAACGAAAAACTTCAAAGTAATTTGACCTTGACATTGGGCACAGGGGCCGCAAGGTTGGGGGTTAGAATGAAAATATGGATGATGATAAACACCCATGTGAAGTTTCAAGGTAATGGGCGAAGCAGTTGCAGAGATATAGTATAACGAAAAAGTTTTAACCAAAAAATTCAACCAGACGTACGTTAAAAAGTTAACGTTGAAAATTACTAAGTCAATTACGTAGAAATAATAGGTGAAGGTAAACAAATGGTCACATGTTGGATAATGATATGTGATGGGCACCCCTTGATTATGAAGCTGTGAAAGTTTGGTGGTCCTATGTGGTACAGTACCAAAGAAATGGACTTAAACACGAAAACTTAACATTGTAAACGCGAAAACTTAACATTGAAAATGGCTAAGTCGACTGCGCGGAAAAAATGGGTCAAGTTAAAAAAAAAATACCATGTTGGATAGTGATATGTGGTGGGCACCCCTTGATTATGAAGCTGTGAAAGTTTGGTGGTCCTAGGTGGTACAGTAACAAAGAAATGGACTCAAACAGGAAAAATTAACATTGATTGTGGACGCCACCCGCCGCCCGCCCGCCCGGCTTTCGCCAATCCAATAGCCTGGATTTTTAAAAAAAAAACCTGGCTAAAAACGAACACAAAAATTGTATTATGTTGTATTATATTAGCTGCATTTTAGCCGTATTCGTTACAATGTGTCACCCGCCAGGACGTGTAGCCATCTTGTACATAATCACTTGTTGAGGCTATACCTTCCAATGGGGATTTGCAATCACAGTCACCAGAGGCGGATTCAGGGGGGGGGAGCCCTCCTCTTCAGAAATCCCGATTTTTTTTTTACGAAATATTGAGCAAGTGCTATGAAAAAGATGCAATAGAATGCAGGAAATGGCTTCCTCAATTCAATTTTTTTCCGGGGAGGCATGCCCTCGGACCCCCCTAGCCAACTACCTCGCTCCGCTCAGTCGACGAACGAGCATACCTCGTTCACGTTCCATGTGCCCCCCCCCACCCCTTGGCGAAATCCTGGATCCGCCACTGGTCACCAGGTCTCACTGGTTCCCATTTTGTAATAATCACTTGCTGAGGCTATAGATCTAGGGGAAACTTGCATTCACAGTCTGATCAGGGTCTACACTGTTTCTCATAATGTGCATAACCATTTGTTGAGGCTATACCGTGATACGGACAAAACAGGGGCGCCGGAAGCAAATACATATTGGGGAGGCGAATGTCGACCCGAGCGAAGCGAAGGAGTGGTAGGGGGGTCTGGGGGCATGCCCCTCACCCCACCCCCCCAAGAAATTTGGTTAATTCTAGATGCCATTTCCTGCATTCTGCTGCAATTAAGACAAAACTTTAATAGGTATCTCATACACATTTTTGTAGATTTTTTTGTTTGGCCAAAATATTGGGGCGGCGGTCGCCGCCCCTGCCGCCGCAGCTCCGGCGCCTTTGCAACCCCCCCCCCCCCCCATCAATTTGTTTTGAAAGAATCATTGCATTAATTGGTTTTCAAATTTCACCCTCTCTAATCCTCTTTAATCAGGGTAATTGAATATTGCCTGATTTCTTTCAAGTAGTTGATTAAGAATTAAGTTTTATTAAAACAAACAGAAATGAACGATTGTTACAGGATTTACCTAGTATCGTTTTGGCGAATAATTCTTCGAAATGGTAATCGATTCTTCACTAAAACATTATGGTTTGGGTCCAGAAATCTACAAACGATACATACATATTCTTGTTTGACGTTTATTGTGCAACTGAAAATACTTTATTAAATGTGCTTGTTTGATTGTGCAACTGAAAATACTTCATTGAATGTGTTTGATGTTTGATGTTTATTGTACAAATAAAAGTACTGAATATGATGGGGGGATTTTGTCCTAGGCTACATGGGGGGGGGGGGGGATTTTGTCCTACCTTGTATTTTGATGGGGGGGATTATGTCCTACCTGTGATTTTAGACGGGTGAGGGGGGGGGGGGAGGATTTTGTCCTCCTGTGTCAAAAATCATGGGGGGGGGGGGATTTTGTCCGTGGGGGGTGTGTCCTACACTGGACTATACCTGTAGTGGAAATATGCATTCACAGTCTGATCAGGATCAAAACTGTTTCTCATCTTGTACATAATCACATGTTTAGGCTATACATGTAAGGGAAATATGCATTCACAGTCCGGTCAGAATCTACCCATCTTGTACATAATCACTTGATGAGGCTATACACCTAGCGGAAATTTGCATTCACAGTCCGATCAGGGTCTACACTGTTTCCCGTTGTTTACATAATTACTTGTTGAGACTAGGTCTAGGGGAATTTTGCATTCACAGCATGATCAGGTTATACACTGTTCCCCACATTGGTTCGATTAAGACTATATATCCATCAGAGACTTGCATTCTATCTGACCAGGGTCTACACTGTTCCCATCTTGTAATATATAAAAAAATAATATAGCCATACTGTAAGATAAAACATGTAATTTAATTGTTGCAATATATCCAGCACATAGCTGAATTCGCAGGCTAATCAAGTACTACACTGTTCGCCAACGTGTTTTTATCTACATGTGTTGTATATTTATCTTCAGTTATTTGTTATTTCATGTCAACGCTATAAAAGACACTAAAATACGCAGTGTTCTAGTCAATACAATAAATAATTGGGCTTTGTCTACTAAAGGTGTGAAAAACATTCAAGTTATTTGATAAGATATACAAACCATACACACATTCAAATATGTATATATTGCATGCATATTAAAGTTCATTTTCATCAATGTTCTTAACACAATATCGTATATATATATATATATATATGTCACACTGACAGTAACAAATAGTCGATTAAATTGTAAGACCATGGCTAAATTATGAGTTTCCATACCAAATTGACATCTGCAATACATTCGGAAGCAGGTCAAAACGGCCGCGATTTGGTCAAAACATCCCCCAAGTTTTGGGAATTTGGTCATAAAGACCCCTACTAAAACGGCCCCCTATTATATATATTATATATTGCTTTTTTGTTCACACACACACGCACGCGCGTGCGTGTGTGTACAAAAAAGCAAGAGTGCCGAAGGTCACAATATACGCCCGATGAGGCAAGGCCAGTCAACAAGGGGAGATAACTCACTGAAAACCAACAGTGTTCTTCATATTGACGTGATAAACATGTATACCAAATCTGGTTACAATCCGTCAAGTGGAAATCTAGTTATTGCGAACTTGAGTTATTGCGTGGACAATGATACAGAGTACGAACATTAAAAATGGCCGCGAAAGGGAGATAAGTCATCGGAAAGTTTTGAAAATCAATATGCTTCTTCGTCTTGTCGTGATAAACATGTATACCGAATTTGGTTAACATCCGTCAAGTAGACCTCTAGATATTGCGTTGACAAGCTGTGCCCACCCGCCAGCCGCCTGTACAAGGTGAATACATAATACGTCCCGTTTTTTCAAACGGACGTATACAAACTAGATTGGTCAGTAAGCGAGGCTTACGGAATACCCCACGCGTGGGCCCAGGTACCCCTAAATATGTAAAATAATTTCCAAATGTGTGGGCTGTATTTACTATGATTGATGCATTACTTGTAAATAATATACAAATAAAATATGTTTAAACTAAATGTGTGGGCTTGTGACCTTGACTCTGAGCTTAGCTGGGGCGGCACTAACGTGAATTTGTCACAGGGTGGTAGAGGTCCATTGGAGCAATGCGGGTGTGAAATGTGAAGCAGATCGGAGCAAGGAAATATAAATTATAACCGATTTCTCTGATGTTAAGTTTTGTAAAGAGACTAAGTATGTGACCTTGACCTTGGGATCAGCGGGGTTGGACAGTCGTAGATATGTCACAGCATGATGGTACAACCTTAGAGGAATGTACAAGTGAAATATTAAAAATTTTCAATGAAGGTAATAGAAGTAACTTATTTCTCTGATGTTAAGTTTTGTAAAGAGACGACACGAAGTAGTTGACATTGACCTTAGGATCAGCGGGGATTGGATGTCGTGGATTTGGCACAGCATGGTAGTAGAGACTTACAGGAATGCATGTGTGGAATATTAAGCATTTTAGATGAAGGAAATAGAAGTTATAACATATTTCTCTGATGTTAAGTTTTGTAAAGAGACTAAGTATGTGTTGGACGGTCGTAGATATGTCGCAGCATGATAGTACAACCTTGGAGGAATGCACGAGTGAAATATTAAGAATTTTCAATGAAGGAAATAGAAGTTATAACTTATTTCTCTGATGTTAAGTTTTGTAAAGAGACCAAGTATTTGACCTTGACCTTGGGATCAGCGGGGGTTTGACTTGTGGATTTGGCACAGCATGTTAGTAGAGCCTTACAGGAATGCATGTGGGAAATATTAAGCATTTTAGATGAAGGAAATAGAAGTTATAACAATATTTCTCTGTTTAGTTTTGTAAACATACTAAGTATTTGACCTTGACCTTGGGATCAGTGGGGGTTGGACGGTCGTGGATTTGGCACATCATGGTAGTAGAGCCTTACATGAATGCATGTGTGAAATATTAAGCATTTTAGATGAAGGAACTAGAAGTTATAACAATATTTCTCTGATGTTAAGTTTAGTGACGGACGGACGGACGGACGGACGGACGGACAACCTGACTCCAGCATACACCACCCCCCACAACTCGTTACGGGGGTATAATTACATGTTTTCATTAATTATTTGTATGCTTGAATGTGTTTCTCTGCTGTTCTTTAAATTTGTTAACAAAACGCAACAGATCCAAGCGTAATAACTAGGGATGGATACCTTTTCGATACCCCCACCCCCAGGACCCTCCCCAGTACCTTCTGGCTCGTCAATTAAAGTTTGTATCTGGCATTGACCTTATTAAACGAATATCTGGGTTACAACAAATTGAAAACTGACGATTCATTGGTGAACGGCGTTACATAATGATGTTTCATTGATCGAACGGCATCACATGACGATACCAAATGACGTAACATAAATAAGTGCTCATTTTATTTTCATCGAAAACTAGTTTACGTTTGATCATGGACTGGCACAATACGTTATCAAATAAATAGAATACCAGCCTAGTGTCTGTGAAGTGATATCATGAATTATTAATCAATTGATTTGACATTTATGTCCATTCAAAATCAAGGTCATATGTGGCTGTGACTGGAGAAAAGGGGTGTATGGGTGTTGCACCCACCGAGGATTTGATAGTAAACTGAAAAACTCATTTCAGTCTAAGCTAAGGATATGATAATTTTTGTTGAAAAAATCTCATTATTTTGTTTATTTCTCCATAAAAGTATATGTTGTTACCCCTTATTTGAACCGTCTCGTCGAGACGGTTCAAATGAGTGGTAACAACATATACTTTCGAGATGAAATAAACAAAACAGGATTTTTTCCCCCTAAAAAGTATCATACTACTATAATTGTATCCCATCTTTAATGTGTTATTGTTAAGTATGCATTTCCTCTAATCATCCGGATATCATGAAGGAGGTTAATAGGGGATACATGTCAGTAAGAAAGCAAATTGTATCAACTTTTTAATTAAAACATTTAATTTATATTCATGTATACGACGATGTAAAATGTATGGCAATTCAGAACATTCATTTGAAATGTGATATCCATTAAAAATTTAATAAATTATATTTAATGGGATTTAATAGCCGTGTTAACGTGGTTGAATCCTGTATTTTACCAGTGCATATAGAGAAAATCTCAAAATCTGAACTGAATATTTACAAAACAAGAGCTGTAGGAGAACAGCATAGCTCGACTACGAGGGTTGTCGATGTACACATAGCTTGACAAACAAGGTGGCTGCGGCCTGCATAAAAACCTTAACCAAGGTTGACTAAAAAACTTATGGTTGCTGTAGGCCCAGGAGTATTCCATATACAAGCTTGACTAAAAACCTTAACCAAGGGGAAATAACTAAGTAATCCAAGGATAAAAGTAGGTCAAGGTCAAATATAGGTCAGGGATTATTGATGTACATCACTAGGAGATGAAGTTGTCCAAGTATGGTTGATGTAGGCCTAGGAGTATTCCATATACAAGCTTGACTATAAACATTAACCAAGTAATTCAAGGTTAAATGTAGGTGAAGGTAAAATATAGGTCAGGGGTTATTGATGTACATCCCTATGAGACAAAGTTATCCAAGTATGGTGTCTGTATGCACATAGTATTCCATATACAAGCTTGACTAAAAACCAACCTTAACCAAGGTTGACTAAAAACCTTAACCAAGGGGGATTAAGTAATTAATTCAAGGTTAAATGTAGGTCAAGGTGAAATGGTGTAGGCCAGGAGTATTCCATCTACAAGGTTGACTAAAAACCTTAACCAAAGAGAATTAACTAAGTAATTGAAGAGGAAATGTAGGTGAAGGTGAAATATAGATCAGGGGTTATTGATGTACATCCCTATGAGAAAAAGTTGTCCAAGTATGGTGTCTGTATGCACAATAGTATTCCATGTACAAGCTTGAGTAAAAACCTTAACCAAGGTTGACTAAAAACCTTAACCAAGGTGACTTAAGTAAGTAATTGAAGAGGAAATATAGGTGAAGGTGAAATATATATCAGGGGTTGTTGATGTACATCACTAGGAGTTGAAGTTGTCCAAGTATGGTGGGTGTAGGGCCAGTAGTATTCCATATACAAGATTGACTAAAAACCTTAACCAAGGGGAATTAACTAAGTAATTCAAGAGGAAATGTAGGTCAAGGTCAAATATAGATCAGGGGTTATTGATGTACATCGCTATGAGAAAAGGTTGTCCAAGTATGGTGTCTGTATGCACAATAGTCTTCCATGTACAAGCTTGACTAAAAACCTTAACCAAGGTTGACTAAAAACCTTAACCAAGGGGAATTAACAAGGTAATTCAAGGTTAAATGTAGGTCAAGTTCAAATATAGGTCAGGGGTTGTTGATGTACATCACTAGTAGATAAAGTTGTCCAAGTATGGTTGGTGTAGGGCCAGGAGTATTCCATCTACAAGGTTGACTAATAAAAACCTTAACCAAGGTGGGGAATTAACTAAGTAATTCAAGAGGAAAATGTTAGGTCAAGGTCAAATTATTAGATCAGGGGTTATTGATGTACATCACTATGAGAAAAGGTTGTCCAAGTATGGTGTCTGTATGCACAACAGTATTCCATGTAGAAAGCTTGACTAAAAACGTTAACCAAGGTTGACTAAAAACCTTAACCAATGGGAATTAACTAAGTAATTCAAGGTTAAATGTAGGTCAAAGTCAAATATATGGTCAGGGGTTGTTGATGTACATCACTAGGAGATAATGTTGTCCAAGTCTGGTTGGTGTAGGGCCAGGAGTATTCCATCTACAAGCTTGACTAAAAAACCTTCACGAGAGAAATAACTAAGTAATTCAAGAGGAAATGTAGGTGAAGGTCAAAATGTAGGTGAAGGTCAAATATAGATCAAGGGTTATTGATGTACATCCCTAGGAGATGAAGTTGTCCAAGTATGGTGGGTGTAGGGCCAGGAGTATTCCATATACAAGCTTGACTAAAAACCTTAACCAAGGAGAATTAACTAAGTAATTGAAGAGGAAATGTAGGTCAAGGTCAAATATAGATCAGGGGTTATTGATGTACATCCCTATGAGAAAAGGTTATCCAAGTATGGTGTCTGTATGCACAATAGTATTCCATGTACAAGCTTGACTAAAAACCTTAAACAAGGTTGACTAAAAACCTTAACCAAGGGGAATTAACTAGGTAATTCAAGGTTAAATGTAGGTCAAGGTGAAATATAGGTCAGTTTTTATATAGTAAATAATTATTTTGGTGTTGAATGTACAAAAACACTAGGAGATAAAGTTGTCCAAGGGGTATTGTGGTGTAAAAGTAGGGCCAGGAGTATTCCATCTACAATGTTGACTAAAAACCTTAACCAAGAGAATTAACTTAAGTAATTGAAGAGGAAATGTAGGTCAAGGTCAAATATAGATCAGGTTATTGATGTACATCCCTAAGATGAAAAAGTTGTCCAAGTATGGTGGGTCTATGCACAATAGTATTCCATGTACAAGCTTGAGTAAAAACCTTAACCAAGGTTGACTAAAAACCTAACCAAGGGGAATTAAGTAAATAATTGAAGAGGAAATATAGGTGAAGGTGAAATATATATCAGGGGTTGTTGATGTACATCACTAGGAGATGAAGTTGTCCAAGTATGGTGGGTGTAGGGCCAGTAGTATTCCATATACAAGATTGACTAAAAACCTTAACCAAGGGGAATTAACTAAGTAATTGAAGAGGAAATGTAGGTCAAGGTCAAATATAGATCAGGGGTTGTTGATGTACATCACTAGGAGATGAAGTTGTCCAAGTATGGTGGGTGTAGGGCCAGTAGTATTCCATATACAAGCTTGACTAAAAACCTTAACCAAGGTGACTTAAGTAAATAATTGAAGAGGAAATATAGGTCAAGGTGAAATATATATCAGGGGTTGTTGATGTACATCACTAGGAGTTGAAGTTGTCCAAGTATGGTGGGTGTAGGGCCAGTAGTATTCCATATACAAGATTGACTAAAAACCTTAACCAAGGGGAATTAACTAAGTAATTGAAGAGGAAATGTAGGTCAAGGTCAAAAATAGACCAGGGGTTATTGATGTACATCCCTATGAGAAAAGGTTGTCCAAGTATGGTGTCTGTATGCACAATAGTATTCCATGTACAAGCTTGACTAAAAACCTTAAGCAAGGTTGATTAAAAACCTTAACCAAGGGGAATTAACTAAGTATTCAAGAGGAAATGTAGGTCATGGTCAAATATAGATCAGGGGTTATTGATGTACATCACAAGGAGATGAAGTTGTCCAAGTATGGTGGGTGTAGGGCCAGTAGTATTCCATATACAAGCTTGACTAAAAACCTTAACCAAGGCGTGACGGTGACGGTGACGGTGACGTGACGCCGACGCCGGGGTGACAACATAAGCTCTACTTATTCTTCGAACCCAGAAATTAGAATACTTATTACGATTTCAATTTAAAAAAATAATAATAATAATTTGGTCGGTGAATCCAAATACATCTACTTCAAAGTTGAAAGTCATTCAACTGTGCCCAAAGGTTTTGATAACTGTTTATTAAGGTGTAAATTTTGAGAAAAGTTCATTTCACTAATATGTGGCTGTGAATGGAAAAATGGGGCTTATGCGTTTTGCGACAACTGTAAATCTAGTCCGCACAATTTGATCAGGATCTGCACTGTTTTCGCCATTCTATCAATGAATTTAAACACCCATCATGCTTCTGACAAGGAATATACTTGTACATCGTACATCGATATAATCATGTATTGCTATTTGATCTGAAGCTACACTGGTCACTAATTACATCAGCCCAGTCTCTTCAGTTACAGCCACATGTTCGAAACAAACACCAATATTTACACTGTCCTTAAATTCATAATGGAAACGCCTATTCAACGTAATGTGTTTATATGCCAGTACATTAACATTAGCCCCACGTGACGTCGTGCGACATTATTGATTCGTTAAAGTTTGTTTGACGGCATTAAAATATCGTTATTCTATGAAATGCGACAAAATGACGCAAAACAATAAGATTCCTAATTTTAACGCCATATTTGGTTATTTACATTCAAAACATGCAATGTAAATATAAGTAATAAAACCTTGAGCTGTTGTGTTTACTGTAGTATGAAAACATTTGGTCTGTTTAAACAGACCAAATGTTTTTCATACTACAGTAAACGCAACAGCCCATGTTTATTTTCCTCAAATACAATCCAGTTTTCTGTATCATTTTTAACTAGAATAACATTCTGATAGCCCCTGGGAAACACCAGAAAACTAAAACAAGTGAAGAATTTACAGAATGATAATTTGTACATGTGTATCAAAACAAAAATCAATTTACAAGAGAAAAATAATCTAATCAGTATACAGTTGCGGACATGTAGCTCGAAAAAAAAAACTCCCACATTGCCTGTCTGTTACAGACGATTTGGGAGTATTTACAGAGGTACCTGTCCACAACTACACATACTAGACATTATGTTTGTAAAACATGGATATGCCCCCGTGGCATAGTGGACATTTTGAAGGTTACAACGGTCAAGGTTGTGTCAATGGTGGCGTGAGTATGTAACAAATGTTCAGGTGATTCAAGTGTCAAAGTATTGAAGCAACCCATCGCGTAATATTGAATATATTACATGTTGGAGAAACTCTTACAAACTTTTTGACGTAAATGTACACAGACGGACGGATGTACGGAACCTCAAGATCAACGCAATATGCCCCCCTTGCTATCGTATAGAAGCATACAAATAATCCCATGAACAATTATATGGATAGGTAAACATGCTCTAGAATAGCATGTACAGTCAAACCTCTCTAAACCGGACACCCGGAGCATGTCAGGGCTCCAGATAAGGACCCCCCGGACCCCCCACCCCCTGTATCCGCGCCTGAGTTGTGTGCTATGCGATCATGAATAAACATTATCACCTGAGATAAATGACCAAGAAAGTCATCAAAAATATGATGACATGTGTTTTCTTGGGGTCCGGTTTAGAGAGGTTCCACTGTACATGTACGTGTATAAACATAGCACAATTTATTTGCTGGTACAGTGCAACCTCTGCAACAGCCAGCCATGGGAAGACGCAAAACTGGCTGTTGTAGAGAGGTGGCTGTTGTAGGGAGGTTAATGCTGAATTAAATTATGTTGTCCGCTGTTTATTTATTTTCTTTGATAATTCGCATGAAAAACATGTTTTGGCAACATTTTAGAATCATTTCCAATGGAAATGATTCTAAAATGCTGTCAAAACATGTTTTTATTGAGAAAGAAGGCAAAGCAACAGCAGACGACAAATTTCGTGCGCAGCAGTCTAAGGGTTAGAAACAGAGGAAATCATCCATTTGGGATATAACATAGCGGTTGTTATAGAGAGGGTGCTGTAGAGAGGCGGCCGATCAGGGATGTTCAACTGTATGTAATGGTGTTTAACAGCTCGTCAACAGCTATGGTTGGGGGGTGGAAATCCGAAAATCACAACTGAATATTGACAGAAAATATATATACATTGTATTCAGGCATGAAATTGGAATGATCTGATCTGGTGCCAGGTCCTCACCACACCAGAGTCACATAGCCTCGGTTTTAAAAATTACAAGTGGCTGCTGAAAAGATATAATCATTTAGTAATGTTTATTTTACTGATAGTGCCTCGCGGTGGTATCGGGCAAATAGTAATGTCTGTTAACAATTTAAGGAAACACAGTTATCGCCCCTGATATCAGTGAGGAAATTTACGTTTGATATCAAATGGATAATAATACCAATCAATACGTGGGTAATGGTGTATAGCGGGTACTCCTAATTTTTAGAACTGGTGGAATAGTGACACAATTATACAATTATTTAATTCCTATAAATTATTTAATTCCTATAAAGAACAGTTTGTGCCTACTACTCGGACCATCTACAATATAAGATGGTACTGTACGAGACCAAGTGGGTGGGGTAATGGGATTTTTTTTTAATAGGCATTTTTGTTGGTGTCATAGGTCCGAGTCTTCCACCTGTGAATGTACATTCCCACTCAGTAGCCAGAAAATGTTCTTTATACCAGAGACATCATATGGAACACTTTCTGGCAAAAGAAACATTTATTCACCATTACCCCATGTATTGATTGGCACTATTATACATTTTATATCAGACGTAAATTTCCACACTGATATCAGGACCGTGTTTCCTTAAAATGTTAACAGACATTACTATTTATTCTCTGTATTCAAATTATTTTTTATTTGCAATGATCATACGTGTACTTATAATTCCAGCACAAAAATATTTACACAATTTCCTAACATTTGATTGGCCCGTACCAAGTCTCTGTCCAAAATTTATATCCCAGTAAACTTACACACCGAACTACTTTCCGTAACCGTGAGGCACAGTTAAAATAATTCTTAAGAAAACGGAAATAAACACATTTTCTTGATGAATTTATTTCAAATGCTGGAATTATAAGGAATGAATGGCCTTTTTGTGGAATTTATCGGGGATATAAACTTAGAAAAGTCGCGGGAATACTGGACGAGGCCTTCCGGCCTTCGTCCAGTATTCCCGCGACTTTTCCAAGTTTATACCCCGATAAATTCCACAAAAATGCCATTCATTCCTATAATAAACTGTTGAAAAAAAATAATTCATGTGACGCATTTAATTAGTGTAAATAATTAAAAAATATCATGCCTCAATTGCATACGAAAATAGCCGGATACCACCGCGAGTCACTATCAGTAAAATCAATATTACTAAATGATTATATCTGTATAGCGGGCACTCGTAATTTTTAAAACTGGTGGAATAGTGACACCATTATGCACTTATTTAATTCCTATAAAGAACAGTTTGTGCCAACCGAGACTGGGCATTTACCTTTAATGCTTTCAACCCCACAGACCATGAACAAGGGGCATGATCATATGGTTACAACAACAACGTCGCCCACTCCATTGTAAGTATTATTATTATATATTTTCCTTAATATGCAACGGATTTTGATGAAATATGGCGCAGCAAACGCGTCTTCATGAGCTGCATTTGGTGGCCCAGGGAGTTCGGCACAGACTTATGTCGTTTTTGGTAGACACGGAAATCGATTCTTCGCAAAAACGACAGAGGTTTGGGCGAAAATACAAAGACCACAGAATGCAGCTCAACTAGACGCGTTTGATGAGCCAGATTTCATCAAAATCCGTTACGTAATAAGGACAATATAAAAAAATACGGACTTTGAATCAGATGGATTCTGGAAGTTTCGGTACTTGTTGTTGTTGTTAGTACCACGTGATCATACACCTTGATAAAGTTAACATCAGGGGTGGGAATAGTTCCAGATGCCAAACCCTTAAAATAGCTAAACACATGTTTGCACCCATAAATGTGCAAAAGTGTGCTTCCCATGTTGAAACATTAGTAGTTTTCTGCAATTATCAGGAACCTCAAATCCTGATTTTAGGATATATCCTGAAAATTCTCACACCTGTAACACTTACAAACACTGTAGAGCCAGATGAACCGGCTCGTAACGAACCGTCTCATCAGGATCTGCAGTATTTGTCAGTATTGTTCAATTCCCAAAAAAAAATCAGCATTTTCTCATTAATGGAATATTCCAGGTCATAGACCTAGACACACCACGACACCATGTCATTTTCAACTAGTGTGTATGGAGGACCGTACACGAGTGGTGACATAATATGATACAATTAAATCAAAATTGGACACAAAGAAAACATCAGCATGCTTACTTTTGATGTATTTGAAAACAAAGAAGAAATATACTGCCTGTTCCACGCTTTGCTGCTGACAAACTTTTGGCTATAAACATATTAAATTTATATTTAAAAGTACTTTTTCATCAATAACAAAAAAGTCACCCTCCCCCAAATAGATTTTGAAAATAAAATATTATTTAAATAAAATCTATTTTTAGCCCCCATGTTAAATTCATGAGGGTGACTTTTTGTTACTGATGAAAAAGTATTTACATTTAAATAATTTTAGATTTAATGTGTTTAATAGTAACAAATTCGTCGGCAGAAAAACGTGGGACAGTATAGTCATGATCGCCGCACACACAAACATATCTTGGAATACTTATATAGATGAAATACAGTGGAACATCTCTACACCAGACACCCCGCGGACCTCCCAGGGTGTCCAGTTTAGAGACGATTCACTGTATAACATGATACTTACTAACCAAGATTATGAAATCAGTAGCTTATGAAATGAGCACGCTTAATAAATAATAAATATTAATTAATCAAATCATCCGTTAAGATCCTCTATGTAATGAGTAAACACAAAATTGTCCACGATAACATTGGTGCTGCACTCTGCACTGACATAAAATGTTTCAAGTGGAAAAAAAACACTGAGTCAATACAGGGCAGGTTACCTGATAAAAACACATTTTTGTCTAGTGACCGGATACACACAATTTTCGTCCAGTAACCGGATACACACAATTTTCGTCCAGTAACCGGTTACTAGACAAAAATGTGTTTTTATCAGGTAACCTGCCCTGTATTGACCGAATATGTACTGACTGATAACATATTGTGAAAGTGTTAACAAAGTGAAAACCGACGTTCCATTGGTCGAATGACGACACGTGACGTTACCGAATGACGTCAGTGTAATGACGCAACGTAAACAAGTCCGTGTTTTGTCCATAGATAACGATGCCATCTGTGGTCATTTTCGAGCATATAACGTTACCTGATAAATAGAATACCAGGCTATTGTCTTTTGATACCAAGTTTATCAGGCTCGGCTCGGAAACGGTAGGAATTCCTCGGCAAGCCTCGGAATTCCTACGCGTTTCCTAGCCTTGCCTGATAAAGTTGATATCAAAATACACTAGCATAGTATTCTCTATATGCAGTATCTTCTGCTTGTACCTGTATGGGAATTCGTCAGGTACCAGGGGCCAATTTCTCTAAACTTTGTACGACTAAAATGTTTGTAAGTGCCAAATTATGATAGTCTGTACATTTCACATTAACAGTGTTCTTTTGTAAACAATTACTGGATATACCTTTATTAAGCATAAGCTGCATATGCAGCCTATGCTCAATAAATGTAAATCCATCAATTGAGATTTCCAGATGATCCTAAATTTGCACTTACGAATATTTTAGTCGTACGAAGTTTAGTGAAACGGCCCCCTGGCACCTATTTTAACGTGAAACATTTTACACTGGCACGTAATGTAACACCAGTGGAAACGAAAAATCTAATTCCATTTATACACATACCTGAGGTTAGCAATCTGAGTAGATACTGCAAATGTGATGACAAAGTCATAAAATACGCCAATTTGAGGTGAAATGGAAAAAAAGTAGGTTACGGTTACATGGAAATAGAATGGGATAATTAGTTTATGTTTGTTTATTTGTGTAGCCTATACACAGCTAAGGTCATTTAAGGTCGGGCCAACAGGTTTGATCCCGCATTTAACCTGCTCCATTGGGGAGAAAATCCCAAAATCAGAACGGAATATTTACATAAAAATAAATGAATATTCAGCCCTGAATAATTAGTCTGATGTACACCACTAGCTGACTATTGTGTGCATGTTTTCTAGCTCAATGTAATACAGTGTCCGAAAATGATGAAAATCAATAAGGTTTGTCTTGCCATGATCAACATGTTTAACAAATTGAGGCAAGATTCGGGAACAAGAGTACAAGTTTTTATGTAGAAAAGGTTACATAATGGGGACATTAACCCTTACTACGCTGAATTAAATTTTGTCATCTGCTGGAAAGGTTTTATTTTCAATATTTCTCGATAAAAATCTGTTTTGACGGCACATGAGAATCGTCTCCACTGGAGAAGATTCTCATGTGCTGCCAAAACAGGTTTTTTTTGTTAAGAATTAAGGCAAAAATGAAAAACAGCAAACAACAATTTTCCTCTCCCGCATAGTGATGGTTAAACATTGCCACCAAGGGCAGAAAACTTGCAAAGAGATAACTGGATGCAAAGAGATAACTAATCTGGAAAATTTAAACAGTGAAGACAAGGTGAACACATAATTTCCCATTTTATTTAAATGGGTGTATAAAATGTAAGTTAAGGTTACATAACATCTTTTCAGCTACGACTGGTTCACTGAATTGAGTTTTACATACATTTAACAGCTACTAGAACTAGAAATGGACGCTTGTCAACAAGCGCATGTGTATCCCCCTCCCCAGATACACAAGTAGTTTGAAAAAAGGGTGTTCGAGTTATGCTCCGGAGACAAAATCAGTGACGGAAAAAACAAAGGGAGATAACTAAAAAATTAGTGATGCAAGAGTTGTCATTCTTACGTGACACACCTTTAGGGTTGTGGTCTATGCATGTGTGAAGTTTCATGAAAATATTCCAAAGGGTGTTCGAGTTATGCTCCAGACACAAAATCAGTGCATGAAACAACAAAGGGAGATAACTAAGAAATTAACGACGCAAGAGTTGTCATTCTTACGTGCGACACACCTTTGGGTCGTCTTCTATGCATGTGTGAAGTTTAATAAACTAGAAAATGTGTTCATAGAACACGGATGTCCCACATATCGCTTTGATAATAAATGAGGCCAAATTCCTTCCAAGTCAAAATTTTCTTTTACCTGAGCGTTAAAGTTTTTGAAGCACCAAGTATGTGACCTTGACCCTGGGCTTGGCGGGGGCAGGACAAACGTGGATTTGGCACAGGACGGTAGAGGACCATTAGAGCAATGCATATATGAAATATGAAGCTGATCCGTGAAAGAAAACAGAAATTATAAGATATTTACCTGAGCGTTAAAGTTTTTTGAAGCACTAAGTATGTGATGTTAACCCTGGGCTTGGCGGGGGCGGGACGAACGTGGATTTGGCACAGGGCGGTAGAGGACCATTAGAGCAATGCATATATGAAATATGAAGTTGATCCGTGAATGGAAAGAAAAATTATAAGATATTTACCTGAGCATTAAAGTTTTTGAAGCACCAAGTATGTGACCTTGACCCTGGGATTGGCGGGGGCAGGACGAACGTGGATTTGGCACAGGGCGGTAGAGGACCATTAGAGCAATGCGTATATGAAATATGAAGATGATCCATGAAAGAAAACAGAAATTATAAGATATTTACCCGAGCGTTTAAAGTTTTTGAAGCACTAAGTATGTGACCTTGACCCTGGGCTTGGCGGGGGCAGTACGAACGTGGATTTGGCACAGGGCGGTAGAGGACCATTAGAGCAACGCGTATATGAAATATGAAGTTGATCCGTGAATGGAAATAAATATAAGATATTTACCTGAGCGTTAAAGTTTTTGAAGCACCAAGTATGTAACCTTGACCCTGGGATTGGCGGGGGCAGGACGAACGTGGATTTGGCACAGGGCGGTAGAGGACCATTAGAGCAATGTGTATATGAAATATGAAGCTGATCCGTGAAAGAAAACAGAAATTATAAGATATTAACCCGGGCGTTAAAGTTTTTGAAGCACCAAGTATGTGACCTTGACCCTGGGCTTGGCGGGGGCAGGACGAACGTGGATTTGGCACAGGCGGGCGGTAGTGAACCATCAGAGCAATGTGTATATGAAATATGAAGCAGATCGGTCGAAGGATGAAGAAATTATGAGACATTTACCCGAGTGTTGAAGTTTTGTGACGGACGGACGGACGGGACGCACGTTCCTACGAATGAATACTTGTTGGGTTTTTACTGTATAAAAATACCCAACAAGAGTACCCAACACTATCCTAACCCTACCCAATAAGATCCCTGTACGCTTACAACAAGTACCCATTCGTGTGTGCGGACGGACGGACGGACGGACAGACGGACGGACAAGGGTAACACTAAATGCCCCCTCCACTATCGTGGTGGGGCATAAAAATATTCCAAAGGGTGTTCGAGTTATGCTCTGGATACAAAATCAGAGCACGAAACAACAAAGGGAGATAAGTAAACAAGAATTCCGCGGAATTGGATGCCTCGACTTGTCCCGCCTTGACCTCGAGCCTGGGCCAGAAAGCAATTTTCACTGGCCCGAACATAATTTATTATTATACAATTATTTTATTGTTTTATTATATGATAATAGTCTGTATATAGCACTTACGACCTTATGCTACTAGACAAAAATTGAAAAAGAATTTGAAAAAAAAATATGAAAAAATAAAATGGAAAAAAAAAGTTTAAAAATTAAAAATAATAATGCTTGCTACTGGAGCCCAGAATTTTTTTTAATAGTCCTATATTTATCTACATATATCTGCACAGGTCCACATAATGCCACAATATTTTCAACACAGTTTACGGAAATGTAATATACAAAAAAATAATAATAATAATGCTCACTACTGGAGCCCAGAATTTTTGTTAATAGTCCTATATTTATCTACATATATCTGCACAGGTCCACATATTGCCACAATATTTTCAACACAGTTTACGGAAATGTAATATAATCATTTACCTGTATAAATTACCTGTAAGTGGTCAGTGGTCAGTTGCACATGCTAGCACATGCACAGGTGAATAGTCTGTATATACTTACGACCTTATGCTACTAGACAAAAATTGAAAAATAATTTGAAAAAAAAAATGAAGAAAAAAAAAATGGAAAAAAAAAGTTTAAAAATAATAATGCTTGCTACTGGAGCCCAGAATTTTTTTTTTAATAGTCCTATATTTATCTACATATATCTGCACAGGTCCACATAATGCCACAATATTTTCAACACAGTTTACGGAAATGTAATATCCAATGTAGTAATTTACCTGTATAAATTACCTGTGGTCAACAGTGGTCAAGCACTGGACATTTGCACATGCTAGCCCATGCTAGCACATGGTTCTCCCAGTCTCTATTGTTCTCTCTACAGGTAAGGTGTACAGAGCACACGAGAAAAGGTGTACAGAGCAGACGAGAAAACAGGTCTTCATGCATTATTGTCCAGTTTGTAGAGTGCGCAAAACAAAAAAGGGAGATAACTAAAAAATTAGCTACGCAAGAGTTGTCATTCTTGTGCGCGACACACCTCCGGGTCGTGGTCTATGCATGTGTGAAGTTTCATGAAAATATTCCAAAGGGTGGTGAGTTATGCTCCGGACAGGAAATCAGTGCGTGAAAACAAAAAAGGGAGTAACTAACTTAGCTATGCAAGAGTTGTCATTCTTGTGCACGACACACCTTCGGTTCGTGGTCTAATTGAATGTGTTAAGTTTCATAAAAATATTCCAAAGGGTGGTCGAGTTATGGTCAATCAGTGCGCGAAACAAAAAAGGGAGATAACTAAAAAATTAGCCATGCAAGAGTTGTCATTCTTGTGCGCGACACACCTTCGGGTCGTGGTCTATGCATGTGTGAAGTTTCATGAAAATATTCCAAAGGGTGGTGGAGTTATGCTTCGGACACGAAATCAGTGCGAGAAACAAAAAAGGGAGATAACTAAAAAATTAGCTATGCAAGAGTTGTCATTCTTGTGCGCGACACACCTTCGGGTCGTGGTCTATGCATATGTGTGAAGTTTCATGAAAATATTCCAAAGGGTGTTGGAGTTATGCTCCGGACAAGAAGTGTCTGCGGCGGACGCGGACGCGGCGCGCTGTCAAATCCATAGTATCCCCCGACTTTCGTCCGGGGGATACAATAAATATTATATACAGACACAATCCAGTTATGTGTTCATGCTAGATTACCCTTTCCTACATTAATGCCATCTCCTTTGTTTTGACAATGTGCTATATTCAGACCATCTACTGTATTGAAGGGATGTTTTGACAATGTGCTATATTCAGACCATCTACTGTATTGAAGGGATGTTTTGACAATGTGCTATATTCAGACCATCTACTGTATTGAGGGATGTTTTGACAATGTGCTATATACGGACCATCTACTGTATTGAAGGGATGTTTTGACAATGTGCTATATTTGGACCATCTACTGTATTGAAGGGATGTTTTGACAATGCGCTATATTCAGACCATCTACTGTATTGAGGGATGTTTTGACAATGTGCTATATTCGGACCATCTACTGTATTGCAGGGATGTTTTGACAATGTGCTATATACGGACCATCTACTGTATTGAAGGGATGTTTTGACAATGTGCTATATTCGGACCATCTACTGTATTGAAGGGATGTTTTGACAATGTGTTATATTCGGACCATCTACTGTATTGAGGGATGTTTTGACAATGTGCTATATTTGGACCATCTACTGTATTGAAGGGATGTTTTGACAATGTGCTATATTCGGACCATCTACTGTATTGAAGGGATGTTTTGACAATGTGTTATATTTGGACCATCTACTGTATTGAAGGGATGTTTTGACAATGTGCTATATTCGGACCATATACTGTGTCGAAGGGATGTTTTGACAATGTGTTATATTTGGACAATCTACAGTATTTGCAGGGGTGTTTTGACAATGCACTATATTTGGATCATCTACAGTAGGGGTGTTCTATATTCTAGAATGTTCTACAATAGAATTTAGATAATGTTCTATATTATATATATATATATATTCTATATTCGGACTATTCACACTATTTGTAGGGGTATTTTGACAAAGTGCTTTATTCGGACTGTTGCAGGGGTGTCAGGAAGCCTGGTCGCCGTGTCTGTAGCAATAGTATGTTCCGGTGACGGTGAGCAGACGACACGGAATTCCCGCCTTAGTGAATCCCTGGCACACGGATCTGTTGGTAGACGTCGAGGCCCTGTGTAATATAGAGAATACGAAGTGTGGCTATGTGACCATAGCTGAAATGGAGCTTGTGGATTTCTGGGTCTGTGCGTATAAATGTTTGTCACCAGTAGCCGATTTTATCAAAATTGCAAAGTATACTTATCTAGCAAAGTAAAATTTGAGGGAGTAATCATTTATTTTTCCCAAAATGCATTATTTCATATAGAACTAACGACTGCATATATTTGATGATTAAAAGTATGCAGAATTATTATACTGAATTTATTACATTATCACAGCCAAAATGGCTGTGATAATGTAATAAATTCAGTATAATAACAAGAAACGAGGCAAAGCCACGAAGGCCAGGTTTTTTCCAAGCATAGACACTTGGATAAAATAATTATACCAACTTTTTGTAGACTAGATGGCTGTGGCCTGCATGTCGCGCCTTGGGGCGAGGCATGGACACTAAAAAAATAGATATAGTAGATGGAAAAACTTTAACCAAAAAACTTTAACCGGACACATGGACGTACGGACGGATGGACGGACGTATGCCAAAATGCCGACGATATCGCGCTTTCCGCAAGCGGGCGCGACAATGATGATAAACACCCATGTGATGTATCAAGGTAATGGGTGAAGCAGTTGCAGAGATATAGTACACAAAAAAACTTTTAACAAAACAAAACAAAGTAATTTGACCTTGACATTGGGCACAGGGGCCGCACGGTTGAGGGGTAGAATGAAAATATGGATGATGATAAACACCCATGTGAAGTTTCAAGGTAATGGGCGAAGCAGTTGCAGAGATATAGTATAATGAAAAACTTTTAACCAAAAAACTTTAACCAGACGTACGTTACAAAGTTAACGTTGAAAGTCAATGTATGTAGAAATAATAGGTGAAGGTAAAAAAAATGGTCACATGTTGGATAGTTGTATGTGGTAGGAACCCCTTGGTTATGAAGCTGTGAAAGTTTGGTGGTCCTAGGTGGCAAAGTACCAAAGAAATGGACTTAAACACGAAAACTTAACATTGTAAACGCGAAAACTGCGACTGCGCGGAAAAAATGGGTCAAGTTCAAAACAAGAAACGAGGCAAAGCCACGAAGGCCAGGTTTTATCCAAGCATGGACACTTGGATAACATAATTATACCCACTTTTTGTAGACTAGATGGCCGTGGCCTGCATGTCGCGCCTTGGGGCGAGGCATGGACACTAAAAAAATAGATATAGTAGATGGAAAAACTTTAACGAAAAAAACTTTAAAAAAAAACCGGAAAAAACAAACGGACGTGGACGGACGTACGGACGGACGGACGTATGCCAGCCAAAATGCCGACGTTATCGCCGCATTTCCGCAAGCGGGTGCGACAATGATGATAAACACCCATGTGAAGTATCAAGGTAACGGGTGAAGCAGTTGCAGAGATATAGTACACGAAAATACTTTAACAAATAAATTCAAAGTAATTTGACCTTGACATTGCGCACAGGGGCCGCACGGTTGGGGGTTAGAGTGAAAATATGGACTGTGGATAAACACCCATGTGAAGTTTCAAGGTAATGGGTGAAGCGTTGCACCGAGATAGTATAACAAAAAAGTTTTAACAAAAAAATTTAACCAGACGTACGTTAAAAAGTTAACGTTGAAAATGGCTAAGTCAATTACGTAGAAATAATAGGTGAAGGTAAAAAAAAAAGGTCACATGTTGGATAGTTGTATGTGGTAGGCACCCCTTGGTTATGAAGCTGTGAAAGTTTGGTGGTCCTAGGTGGTACAGTACCAAAGAAATGGACTTAAACACGAAAACTTAACATTGAAAACTTAAATTGAAAATGGCTAAGTCGATTGCGCAGAAAAAATGGGTCAAGTTAAAAAAAAAGTAACATGTTGGATAGTGATATGTGGTGGGCACCCCTTGATTATGAAGCTGTGAAAGTTTGGTGGTCCTAGGTGGTACAGTACGAAAGAAATGGACATAAACACGAAAACTTAACATTGAAAACACGAAAACTTAACATTGAAAATGGCTAAGTCGATTGCGCGGAAAAAATGGGTCAAGTTAAAAAAAAAGTAACATGTTGGATAGTGATATGTGGTGGGCACCCCTTGATTATGAAGCTGTGAAAGTTTGGTGGTCCTAGGTGGTACAGTAACAAAGAAATGGACTCAAACACGAAAACTTAACATTGATTGTGGACGCCGCCGCCCGCCCGCCCGCCCGGCTTTCGCCAATCCAATAGCCTGGATTTTTTTCTCAAAAAACATGGCTAAAAAGTAATAAATTTATCCTTAAATTGAAAATTTGTCCCTCAAAGTATACTTTGCTAGATAAGCATACTTTGCAATGTTGGTGAAATAGGCTATTGGTACAAGATGTTCTCATGGTCGAAATCGGGGGTCCGTTTCACTAAACTTTGTAGGACTAAAATGTTCGTAAGTGCAAATTTAGGATCGTCTGGAAATTTCAATTGATGTATTTATATTTATTGGGCATAGGCTGCATATGCTCAATAAATGTAAATCCAAATTGTTTACAAGAAAACATAGTTAATGTGAAATTTACAGACTATCATAATTTTGCTCTTACAAACATTTTAGTCGTACAAAGTTTAGTGAAACGGGCCCCCTGGTACAAGATGTTCTCATGTTCGAAACCACGATGTTTCATTGGCCACGACTGATTACCACAGTCTAAAACGGTCGCAAACTCGTTAATCCTCTCTAAGTTGTGGGGAGTCAAGCAAAATGTCAACCCTTGCATGCTGAATAAAATTTTGTCCGCTGCTGTTTATTTTCACTTTTCAATTTTTCTCATCAACATGCTTTGACAGCATTGGAAATGATTCTAAAGTGCTATCCAACCATGCTTTCATTGAGAACAAAATATAAGACGACAGCAGACGATAATTTTCATGCTTATGTTTAATTCATCAATCGTTTCAAGCGCGCTTCTCACCAATGCGTCTCAGGTTCGATCCTTGACCGGGGCAGTATGTGAGATGGTATGGTGATTGACAGACCGGACAAGTGGGTTTCCTCCAGGTACTCCGGTCTCCTCCCACATGAATGACCGCCCTTATGCCCCCATCTGTGCCAACGAAAGCATATTTGTATAGGTACTCTCGCGCTTGTTTGTAATCGTTGTAAAATAATGTCTAAAGAAAATATTATAGGAATGAATGGCCTTTTTGTGGAATTTATCGGGGTATAAACTTGGAAAAGTCGCGGGAATACTGGACGAAGGCCGGAAGGCCTCGTCCAGTATTCCCGCGACTTTTCCAAGTTTATACCCCGATAAATTCCACAAAAAGGCCATTCATTCCTACAGTAATTGAATAAATGTAAATCCAGTAATTGTAAAGAAGACAGTGCTAATGTGACATTTACAGACGATTATAAACTTGGATAAATTAAACAAAAAGACCATTAATTCCTTATAATTCCAGCATTTTAAATAAATTCATCAAGAAAATGTGTTTATTTTCCGTTTTCTTAAGAATTATTTTAACTGCGCCTCACGGTTATGGAAAGTAGTTCGGCATGGGAGTTTACTGGGATATAAATTTTGGACAGAGACTTGCTACGGGCCAATCAAATGTTAGGGAATTGTGTAAATATTTTTGTGCTGGAATTATAATCGTTGTAAAATAATGTCTAAAGAAAATATACTTTAATGGAAAATTCATAAATGTAGTTTTATAGGAAAATTTGCAAATAATTAAAAAAAGTTCTAGCTTTAATTGACATAATAAGATAATGGATAATCAGAAGCAAGTAATTGGTTACCGTGACGATGCCCTGCCACTTCGTTGTCTAGGTGTTGACCTCTCGGAAGGACTGTAGCCACTGAGTGAGGAATTTTCTTCTACTTGTTCCAGTAGGTACCGCCTCACCTTGGTGACATCATCCTGCAGAGACACGGAGATTGATTGACCGATGATTGGATGAAAAGGATGTAATTGTTTCGCTAACAAGAGTATGAATATTTTGGTGAGTGAAAGAGTGGTGAACCGGGGGCCGTTTCGCTAAACCTTGTACGACTAAAATGTTTGTAAGTGCAAAATTATGATAGTCTGTAAATTTCATATTAACAATGTTTTCCTGTAAACATTTATTTGGTTTACATTTATTGAGCATAGGCTGCATATGCAGCCTATGCTCAATAAATGTAAATCCATCAATTGAAATTTCCAGACGATCCTAAATTTGCACATTTTAGTCGCACAAAGTTTAGTGAAACAGGCCCCTGTAATGATTGTATTCAGACCGCACAGATTATAAATCTCCATTAGCTGATGTTTCATTGGTTGGACGATGTCACATGACAGTACTGAATGACGTCATGACGGTGACACTCAAAAGTGGATGTGTAGGCTGATCTGTGTCTACACTGGTCACAAAACCCCGCATTCCTCCAGTCACAACCACATATTTATGGAATGCATTGAATGTTCAGCATTGAAATAACAATACAATGTACATGTTCCAGCACTTGCAAACACAATATCCTGATATTGTGTCACACACCTTTACTACACTGGATGCTACAGTCCAATGTGTGGATCCTGGTAATTACGGATCCATCGTTAAAGATATACATACCCACAAAACCTCTCAATTTGCTTCAACTTTACTAAAAGCAGATGTGCAGACTGATCTGGATTTACAGTGGCCACAAAAGCGAATACTGTCTGTTCCACATTTTTCTGCTGACAAACTTTTGGCTATTAAACACATTTAATCTACAAAATATTTAAATGCAAGTAGTTTTTCATCAATAACAAAAAACTCACGCTCCCTAAAAATTTGTGTTTGATGAAATTCCATCAAATATTGATTTCATAGCGAAAAATCGATTTTCTTATAGGAATTTAACATGTGGGAAAAAGAAATAATTTTTTTGGGGAAAGGGTGACTTTTGTTATTGATGAAAAAGCACTTACATTTAAATATTTTTAAGATGTAATGTGTTTAATGGCCAAAAGTTTGTCGGCAGCAAAAGGTGGAACAGTAGAGCAAGTGAGCAGGGTCTCATGGGAACCCGCAGCCACCGTCTGCACCAACAAACCAAAACTTTAATTACGCAAAATCAATAAGAAATGTGGCCTGTTGACACATAAATTACCCTGGTCACAGATTGGAGAAACTCCGGCAAACTTATTAACCAGACCCATGGATAGGCAAGCAGTCCAAAATTGTATGCCCTCAGGTGTAGTGAGGGCATAAAAATGTTATTAGTTGAAGTGTGATGAACGGACGTGCAATCGGACGAAAAGACGAAAACTATACATGTATACCCCTCGCAACAGGTCCGGCAAGTTCCGCGATTGCCGGATCAATAATTTTGACATATTTGGAATTCATATATAAAAAACGGAATGTAAATATTTTTTATGCATTTTTACTCATTTCTCATCAGAAGTGTACGTTGTTACCACTCAGTTGAACCGTCTCGGCGAGACGGTTCAACTGAGTGGTAACAACATACATGTTGGGTGGTAAAAAACGGAATGTAAATATTTGTTCTGCAATTTTTCTCATTTCTCATCAGAAGTGTACGTTGTTACCACTCAGTTGAACCGTCTCGGCGAGACGGTTCAACTGAGTGGTAACAACATACATGTTGGGTGGGTAGCGGGTGCACCCACTAGATTCGCTGGACCAATCTTATGACGCTTCCGGCGGCCCTGCCTCGGCATACTTTATACTAGATCACAACCAATCACCAGCCATCGTCAAATCGAGTGGTTGACATACCACAGTGGATGAGTCTGGGCGGACTTGTTCCGGTTTCCGCACTTGAGTGAATGCACTGCCGCTGGGCCCGGGCATGGGTGTGGGGGCGGGCTCTGGGGGCTGCCCGGGGGTAAACGTCCCTGCACTGGGCCCGGGGTTGGGGGTAGAGTGCCTGGGCAAGCCATCACCGCCTCCGTCAAGTACAATACTCTCATTCACTGGAAATAGGTGACAATTGATAATATTTTGCCTCTGTGCAATTTCTAGATGTTGCCTTTTCAATTTCACGTTGTACATGTGATTTTTCATGAAAAATATTTATCGAAACTGCAATATGTTCTGTAAATGGCATCGAAGGTTAACACAATTTTCATAGCAAATGCAGAATTAAATTCCACATATTATCTGGACATTTTGTCAATTTTGACTAGTTTCATAAGATACCGCACATCTTCTTAGGTAAGAAATCACATGGCTCGTCTCAAATGTGACATGCCACAACAAACAAGAGCTGTCAGAAGACAACGACGCTCACCTGTTGGCAGCCTTGACTCAATGATGGCACTAACATTACCATTAACATTTCCACCCATTACACAAGATATCACTTAGGCCAGTCACATAGTTACCTTTACTGATGTAGAAAATAGTGTTTTCTGAAACAACAATATACCGGGCCAGTGATTATATAACTTTCTGAGCATGTACTCGGAATTCCATGCTCGAAATCAGTCAGTTTTATAAGTCAAGGCCGAGCTGTACTCGTTGTTGGACAACCTTAGGTTACTATACCATCAATATACAGCCTCCATATGCCCAGATCAGACTATGCATCTGCACCGTCTGATCAGGAACACCAATTAGTCCATGTGACTATTTAGTTCAGATGAGCACTTATTTAGTCTGATATTAATCTGGACTTTTGTGAGAGGCTACATGTTAATAGCAAACCATGTTGGTCCTGATCAGACTATGCTGATCCACATGGATGCAGCCTATGCTCAATAAATGTAAATCCATCAATGCAGAACTGGGACTGCACTGATGGCAAACTTAACAAGTCACTTTTCTTGCGGTGAGACACATATAGCAGAGCTCCAGTTAAGATGTGTATTTTGGCCAAATATTGAGGTATTTTTCTTAGTTCTTCACCAAAAATGGTAAGTTGGGAGTTCGTTAGAATCGTCTCAATGAGACGATTCTAAAGCACTCCCAACTTGCCATTTTTGTTGAAGAAATAACAAAATCCCCCCCCTCACAGTTGATCAAATTACGCACCTTAATTGGAGCTCTGATATAGATACCTTGACTCAAAGGTAGTGGTGCAACGTATATTGCGATATGTCATCCTGACGATACGTATTGCGGAAAGGTTTTCGCATATCGCGATATTTACGCCATATTCTCGGTCGCCATCTTGTGTTAAAATAATTGTGTAAAAGTATTCAAAAGCATTCAAAACATAATTTTTAATATGACAGTAGTAAATATTTGTAATAAACACGCCACAATTAGATGACTAATACATGTAGTGAGTAATCTCGGACGTCCAACACATCTGGAAGTTTTACAGCAAATTCCGTGTGTAAAGTTTGTAAACCGTACTGTTACCTGGGTTCATTTCCCACCCAGTGACCTAAATCTCGCTAATTGCATGCCTGTCGAACTGTTTACAATATCATTTGTTTTACGACACCCGATTGTTTGACCAAATTTTTCATCACATCATTATGCGAATCACTAAAATCATGCCTACCCGCTGTGACAATAAAAGTCACGGGTCGATAGTTTCAATAATCCCCTAGCCAAACATTGCTTCTGGCTACTATAATTGTCAGTTCAAAACACGTGTTATTCTCGTGGCGAAGTTATTTATACAGTACAGCCAATCGCTGGTAAGTAAAGGCAGCCCTTAGTGGCATGATTGACAGGTTACTGTTGCGAAAGACGTCGGCAATAGATCTATCAGTGATTGATCATGAACGAGGTAGAGTTAACTCCCTCCGAATACTCTCAACCAGACAAACAAACACATGCAAACACGTGTTTTAACGGGCACCGGATGCGAGTCGTTTCTGGGTCGGGCTAGTAAAAATTATAAGCTGGGTCGCCTGGTGGTGAACACATTTCGTAGTTGTCTACACACATTTTTGTCAGCTTATGACGCTTTGTGGGATACCATTTCCGAAATAAAAATAGCATCCAATCGTTAGCTACGATTGTGGGTCGTGGCCTACACTGCGGATGCTTCCGCCCATGATTGCAACTTTCTTTTTCACCGAAAAGTGTGAAAGAATTAAATACGAAATCAATATATTCTAATGCAATCCTTATGATGCCCAAAACAAGTATTGTTTATTACATTACTGACTGTTTATTTCAACCAAATATGACTAACTCTATTGTCAGAAAACATGAAAAAGTCTGTAAATATCACGGACAATTTCGGCGATTTCGTACCTACGATTTCGTACCTACGATTTCGTCCTTTTGCAACTTTTTACAATCGATGTTAACGTAACCCGATTTTTATGATAATTCAGTTTGGTAGTAACTAAATATACAGAATGTATGCACATCCAAGTTCATAAACGATATTTATGTACACAGTTAAAGAGGTTCAAATGGGTGGCAACAACATATACTTTTGAGATGAAATAAAGATTCCCCCCCCCCACCCCCCCCCCCCCCCCCCCCCCCCCCCCCCGCCTTCCCCACCCAATGTGTCTTTTTCGTTTTCAACGAAAGTATACGTTGTTAACGCTCACTTAAACCGTCTCGACGAGGTGGCTCAGCATGTTGATGCCTCTACCCCTCTAATAGATATGCATGCTTTTGAAAACATTAGTTAATGTATACAGTTACGCAAAAACTATAATTCAGAGGAAAAGTCAGGGAAAATATGATTTTGATCACTTCTCCCTAATTTCCTCTCGTCCAAAAATAATCATTAATGTCAACCGTTTCTGGGCAAAGTCCTGACCCACACAGTGTTTTGATGTGTTCTAATGACAATACTAAACAATATATGAAGACTGTCCTTTATCTTCTGTTTGTTTTTATGATTATTTGTTCATACATGGTATAATATCGCAATACGTATTGCAATATGGGTTTGTTGTATCGCAATATATCGCAATACGGGTTTGACCGTATCGTTACACCTCTACTCAAAGGTGGCACTAACATTACCATTAACATTTCCACCAATAAGATTTGAATGAACTAACTGACTTTGACAATGGGGTCAGGGGTTAACGGTGGACGGTGGGTCGTGGATTTGTTACAGCATGATAGGGCATCATCAGATGAATGCATGTATGAAATATCAAGACGCTCCCTGTAAGTTATAAGAAATTTACCCCAACATTAAGTTTATGAACGCACTATGTGTAAGACCTTGATCTCGGGGTCAAGTGGATTAAGTGGTCAAGTGGTCAAGACGGGTAGGCAGTGGATTTGCTACAGCATGATGGAGAATCATGAGATGAATGTATGTATGAAATATGAAAGCGCTCCCTGTAAAGAAAGAGAAGTTATTATAGGAATGAATGGCATTTTTGTGGAATTTATCGGGGTATAAACTTGGAAAAGTCGCGGGAATACTGGACGAAGGCCGGAAGGCCTCGTCCAGTATTCCCGCGACTTTTCCAAGTTTATATCCCCGATAAATTCCACAAAAATGCCATTCATTCCTTATAATTCCAGCATTTTAAATAAATTCATCAAGAAAATTTGTTTATTTTCCGTTTTCTTAAGAATTATTTTAACTGCGCCTGACGGTTACGGTTAGTAGTTCGGCATGGAGTTTACTGGGATATAAATTTTGGATGGAGACTTGCAACGGACCAATCAAAAGTTAGGGAATTGTGTAAATATTTTTCTGCTGGAATTATAAGAAATTGATGCCAATGTTAAGTTTATGAATGCACTAAGTTTGTGAAATTGACCTTGGGATAAGCCGTGGGTGGTGGGTCGTGGATTTGCTACAGCATGATAGAGGGTCATCTGAGGAATGCATGTATGAAATATCAATGTGTTCCATGAAAAGAAACAGAAATTATAACACATTTACCCAAACGTTAAGTTTGTGGACACACTAAGTTTGTGACCTTAACCTTGGGTGTAAGGGGTGAACAGTGGGTCGTGGATTTTCTACAATATGATAGAGGATCATCAGATTAATGTCTGTATGAACTAGAAATGTGGCCTGTCGGAACACAAATGCACATTTGAAAACACATTTGAACACCTTTCGGTGGCGGGGGCATAAATATCAAGACGTTCCCTGTAACGAAACAGAATTTATAAGAAATTTACCCCAACGTTAAGTTTATGAATGCACTAAGTTTGTGACCTTGACCTTGATGCTGGGGTATGCCATTAGCTCTTTCTGCACTTCGTGCAGGCAAGCTAAAAATGTCTTCTTGACTTTGCCCCAAATTATCCTGCTCATCTGCAGTCAGATCAGGGCCAACATTCTTTGCCATTACGTTTGGTTACATTCCTGCTCTGTATGAGGCATCTTGAGGGATAAATACATTCATTTTGAATCCAAATTGAATTACCACTGGGCAAGTCGGAAATCTGAATTCCGCATTAAACAAATCAATAAGTGCTGACTATATTATGTGTATTATAAATGGATAGTATAATCGGACAAGATTGTGGAGGGGCGAGTTCAAATGCCTGTGCTGCATAAGTCACATAAATGCTCTTACATTTTTCATTGCTATGTAATAATTATATTAATTTTTCCATTGCCAAATGCTTACAAGAAGTATACAGCCTCCCGAGTGTGGACGCCAATTGTCGAACCTCCGTCGGTGACAACGGTAAACTGGCATTTACCGCCTCCTCCATGGTCTCTCCTTCCACGCCGTCCGTGGTGAGAGTCTGTGGCAGGGCACCGATGCTGATGAATTTGTCTGTGTTGGTCGTTGGTCCATTCCTCCTCCGACACCAGTATATTACGAGCCAGTTTACTGAAGTATGTCAGCGGATCATAAAAAAATACCTTTTTTCATTTGCAAATATTTTGATGGAATGTTTTTGCCTTCTAGGTGTATATGGTTATAGTACATGTTTCTGTTTTGTGTTGGACCTCAAGATGAGTAACATAAATTTTTTGATAAATGGATGTGAAATGATTCAAAAAGTAAATAAAGTAGAAAAATAAAATGTTTGATTATTATAGTGTCACTACTAGGTAAGCATTATTGTTTAACCCTCACTACGCGGGAGACGAAAATTGTCGTCTGCTGTTTTTCATTTTTGTCTTAATTCTTAACAAAAAACCTGTTTTGACAGCACATGAGAATCGTCTCCAGTGGAGACGATTCTCATGTGCTGCCAAAACAGGTTTTTATCGAGAAATATTCAAAATAAAACATTTCCAGCAGACGACAAAATTTAATTCAGCATAGTAAGGGTTAACAATGTGACCCACTGGCCATATAACCTGAGAAAAGATTTGAACCTGCAACTTCCAGTAGCCGATTTCATCAACATTGCAAAGTATACTTTGAGGGAGAAATTTTCAATTTTAGGATCAATTTATTAATTATTATACTGAATTTATTACATTATCACAGCCAATTTTGGCTGTGATAATGTAATAAATTCAGTATAATAATTGTGCATAGTTTTAATCATCAAATATATGCAATCGTTAGTTCTGCATGAAATAATGCATTTCGGAAAAATCAATGATTGCTCCCTCAAAGTATACTTTCCAATTTTGATGAAATCGGCTACTGGTTACAAGGTGATGTGTAAACCCTTAGGCCATCGACATACTTCGCTTCTAGGTCTTGTATATACATGATATCTGGGGTGAAACTGTTTGCAGTTTACAATGTCAATTTATTAGAGAACACACAATATATACTAACATGCATATGTTCCTTACCTGCACAAATTATCACCATAACCAATGAAATTGAAGCAAAATCCAGACTGTGTCCACACTGCAGCTCCATGGTCGCGTTTATCGAGACGAGAAGGAAGAGAACCAGTCTGGAGAAAGTTGGCGTCTGTATGAATGAAGCAGCCAGGGCAGCGAACAGGAAGTAGCCGAGATGTAGAGCTCCACACGTCAATATGGACAGCTTGTCGTCTGAAACAGAAATGTGCCGCCAGCTGAGAAAACGGACCATACGAATATCAGGGAGCCGTTTCACTAAACTAAAATGTTCGTAAGTGCAAATTTAGGATCGTCTGGAAATTTATTTCAATTGATGGATTTACATTTATTGAGCATATGCTGCATTGGCATTGTTTTATAAAAGAAAACAGTGTTATTGTGAAATGTACAGACTACCATAATTTGCACTTACAAACATTTTAGTCGTACGACGTTTACTGAAATGGGCCACGGGACAATTTGTCATCGGCGAACCTTAGAAATCGTGTAGCCTTGACTGATTATGGAATGGTTGCTTGGGGGTTTACATCCACTCAACAGCACGGTCATAAACAGACGGCAATCCACCTGTATGGGGGAACACGTACATGCAGCACTCATTACAATACAAGAATTCCGCCACGGAAACGTCTCGCGCCTGCCAAGACATTTGACAACTCACAACAATTGTCGTCTGCTATTGCTTTTATATCTTGCCTTATTTCTCAATAAAAACATGTTTTGACAGCACTTCAGAATCATTTCCAATGGAAATGATTCTGAAGTGCTGTCAAAGCATGTTGTAAATTATTCTAAAGTGCTGTCAAAGCATGTTTACATGTCAAACTTGAAATCAAGTAGCCAATCATTGGAAATGATTCTAAATGCTGTCAAATGATGTTTTTCTTTCTTGCTGAAAATAGAAATTAACAAGAATTCTGCCATGGAAGCGGTGTCGCGCTTGCCGAGGCATTTGACCATAACATGATCATGGGCATGTGCTAAAGTAAGCATCACAAAAAACGTGAGAGAAGTGCATGCTGTCATGGTTGAAGAAACTTTTTGACACAAAAAAAATGATAAAGTGTCTCCACAACCATGTGAAGGTCAAAACGGTCAAGGTCATGTTAATGGCGGCATGAGTGTGTTCCAAATGCTTACATGTATCAAGTTTCCTAACATTGAAGCAATCCATGAAGTAACATTAGTAATATACGATGATGAAGAAACTTGTAAAACATTTTCACGCAAAAAATGGCTAAGTGTTTCCGCAAACATGTGAGGATAAAAAAGGTCAACCTCATGTTAATGAGGGTGTTCCGAATGATCGTATGTATCAGGTGTCAAAACATTAAAGCAGTCCATCAAGTAACATTAATATTATACGATGATGAAGAAACTTGTACAAACTTCTTGACACAAAAAAATGGCTACCTATTCCGCAAACGTGTGAAGAAAAGGTCATGGTCATGTTAATGGCGGCATGAGGGTGTTCCGAATTATCACATGCATCAGGTGTCAAAATATTAAAGCAATCTGTCAAGTAATATTAAAGTTATACCATGATGAATAAGCTTGTACAAACTTTCTGACGCAAAAAATGGCTAAGTGTTTCCGCAAAAAGGTGAAGGTAAAAAAAGTCAAGGTCATGTTAATGGCTGCACTAGTGTGTTCCAAATGCTTACATGTATCAAATACAAACATTTTGACATTGCGGACGAAGCCAACAACGCGGACGACGATGACGATGGAAAAAGCGACGATTATTGTTGTAAAGCAGGCGCGACAATTATATCATGATGAAGAAACTTGTACAAACTGTTTGATGCCAAAAAAATGGCCAAGTGTTTCCGCAAAAATGTGAAGGTAAAAAAAGTTAAAGTCATGTTCATGGCGACACGAGTGTGTTCCAAATGCTAACATGTATCGAGTGTCCAAATATTGAAGCAATCAATGATGTAATATTAAAGTTATACCATGATGAAGAAGCTTGTATAAACTTTTTGACATTTCGGACGACGACGATGGAAAAAGCGGCGACTTTAGTCACGCCTTCTGCTAAAGCAGGCGCGACAAAAACCCACGTCATATTTGCTCATTCTGTACCATAAAACACTACCTGACAAACACATAGAGAATACCAGGCTAGTGTCTTTTGATATTAAGTTTATCAGGCAAGGATAGGAAATGCGTAGAAATTACTGCCGTTTCCGAGCCGAGTCTGATAAACTTGATATCAAAAGAGAGAAGCCTGGTATTCTATTTATCAGGTAACGTTTATGCTCGAAAATTACCACAGAAGACGTCGTTAGCTATGGACAGAACGCGGACTTGTTTACGTTGCGCCATTACACCGACATCATTCGGTAACATGACGTGACATCATCCGACCAATGGAACGTCAGTTATCACTTCGTTGTAACCCAGATGTTTGTAGCAGGTCAATGCTTGATACAACAATGTTATCAGTCAGTACGTATTCTGTCAATATTCAACAGGTTACCTGATAAAATACCATGCTAGTGCAGGGATTCCGCTGGCGATCGCCACTTTCGCAATTGGCGATAAAAATAAATAATTGGCAAAAAAATTACAATTTTCAAAAAAAAAAAAAAAAAAGGATTTTTTTTTACATTTTTTTCGAAAATTGTAATTTTTTATCGCCAATTGTTTATTTTTTATCCTTTTTTTTTTTTTTTTTTTTTTGAAGTGGCGATTTTTTTATTTTCCCCAGCGGAATCCCTACTAGTGTCTATTGATATCAATCAAGTTTACCAGTATCGGCTCAGAAACAGTAGGAATTCCTACGCATTTCCTAGCCTTGCCTGATAAACTTGATCTTAAAATACACTAGCCTGGCATTCCTATATATAACATACCTGCCAGTGCCATGTTGAGGAGGTGGGTGAACCAGTTTATTCGCTCATCATACCACTGATGGCTGGTATAAAATATATAGATCACGCATGGTCTAAACATACCTGCCATGTTGAGGAGGTGGGTGAACCAGTTGATTCGCTCATCCAGGTTCTCCTGCATGGAGTTTACTGTGGTGAGGAGGTGGGAGACGGTCTGATTGATCTTCACCATGTTCTCGTACATCAAGCCGTAGTGGGACATCATGTCATGGTGGTTACGCATCAAATATTGCGAACTGTTGTCTGAAATAATACATATAGAATACCTGGGCCCGGTTGCTCAAAACATCTGTTAGCTTAACGGACTGTTAAATCCTTAACTGAATGGTTAAAATCTCTGTTTTAACAGAGATTTTAACCATTCAGTTAAGGATTTAACAGTCCGTTAAGCTAACTGATGCTTTGAACAACCAGGCCCAGGCTACTAGTGTTTTTTTATATCAAGTATGATATCAAGTTTATCCGGCAAAGCATGTTGTTATACATGAGGCTGTGGTGAGACATAAATTCATGGTAGTTACCCATCAGGTATAGTGAACTGTTGTGTTGTCTGAAATAATACATACGGAATACCAGGCTAGTGTGTTTTCATATCAAGTATGATACCAAGTTGTGATACATTAGGCTGTGGTTAGACACAAATTCATGGTATTTACACATCAGGTATTGCTAACTGTTGCCTGAAATAATACATATAGAATACCAGCCTACAGGGATCCTCCAGATTATCGGACAACACTGGCAGTTTTTTCACGATATTTTTCTTAAAATAGCAGCTACGGGCATAACATTTTCACAGCACAATCGTCGGTTCTTGCTTTCTCAATGCATGTAAACTATTTAGCAAATTGTGCCATCTTTCGCACTTAAAATTGGGTCAGATCATCAGTCATAAGATTGCCCCAAAATTAACATATTGACAATCAGTTATCCGGACAAACATATATTTGTCTTATAACTTCTATTTTCACCTTGAAATCATAATGTTATTGCCTGTAAACCAGTGTAGCATTGTGTAGTTCTGCAGAAATCACAATCACCTTTCGCTTCTTGGACAACACCGTATTTGTAGAATTTATTGTATTTATAGAATAACTCTTGAAATGATGTAATGGGCGCACTCAATTGCAAGCCCCCACGTGACATTAGACGTTGTTAACAACTTGTGGACAGAATTGAGGAATGTTTTCAGCAAATTTGATTAAATGTTTACCTTGGCGATATATTCTTCACACTGGCATGGAAACAGCAACCACCTGAGTGACTTAGATGTGTTTGTTGCAAAATCAGATCAAATGAATACACTTAATTAACAGGTATTTTCAAATGTCTGTTAAACTGATTGTCCGGATAACTGGTATGACCCCTGTAGTGTGTTTTTGTATCAAGTTTATCAGACGAAGCGTGGTGTCGCACATAAGGCCATAGTGGGACTTCATTTCATGATGGTTGCGCACCAGGTACTGGAAACTGCTGTCTGAAATGTGGCTGCGACTGGAGAAATGGGGCTTATGGGTTTTGCAACCAGTGTAGATCCAGATCAGCCTGTGCATCCGCAGTCTGATCAGGATCTGCACTGTTCGCCATTACATCAATGAAACATCTGCCATGCTTCTAACAAGCAATACAGATCGATATCAGGCTACAGGAGTGTGTTATTTGATCAGGAGCTACACTCATCACAAACCCCATAAGCCCCATTTCTCCAGACACAGCAACAAACTAGAGGATTGTTTTTCAGAAAAAACATATGTCTCCCCCAATACCACCAGTGCATGTTATCATATTATGTGCGACACAAGTTGAATATCCCCACTTTCACTAAGTCAAGGGCCACAACTCTGTGAATATTGGATGAATCCGCATCTAAAACACCAGGTGCACAACTTCACACGATGACCAGTATTCCTGTAAAGTTTCGCGACTCCAACTGAAATACTTTTGGAGATACGCACGATACAAGTTGAAAATCCCCACTTTTCACTAAGTCAAGGGCCATAACTCCGTGAATACTGGATGAATCCGAATATAAAACCACAGGTGCGCAACTTCACACGATGACCAGTATTCCTGTAAAGTTTCGCGACTAACTGAAATACATTTGTAGATACGCGCGACACAAGTTGAAAATCCCCAACGGCCATAACTCCGTAAATACAGGATGAATCCGCATCTAAAACCCCAGGTGCGCAACTTTTGTGACGGACAGACGGACAACCAAGCCAAAAACAATATGTCTCCCATAATAATGTATATAGAATACCATGCTAGCGTGTTTTGATATCAAGTTGATCAGGAAAAGCTTCTTGTACATCAAATCGTAGTAGGACATCATCTCACGGTGATTCCGCATCATTAGCCAATTTCACCAAAAGTGTTAAGCATACTTATCTAGCTAAGTATTCTTTGAGGGATTAATAATTTATTTTCCCCCAAAATGCATTATTTTATATAGATCTAACGACTGCATATATTTGATTACGGTATTAAAAGTATGCAGAATTATTATACTGAATTTATTACATTATCGCAGCCAAAATGGCTGTGATAATGTAATACATTCAGAATAATAAAAATTTATAAATTTATCCTTAACCCTTAGACCGCTACTCTCAACAATTGTCGCCGACTGTTGCTTTTATATATTGCCTTATTTCTCAATCAAAACATGTTTTGACAGCACTTCATGAAATACTGTCAAAGCATGTTGTAAATTATTCTAAAGTGCTGTCAAAGCATGTTTTTGATGATAAAAATGGAAAATAAACAGCAGACGACAAAAAAATTAAGATAGCGGTGTAAGGGTTAAATCGTAAATTTCTCCCTCAAAGTGAACTTTAAATAGAAGGATATGTATACTTTGCAATTTTGATGAAATCGGCTCCTGAGCAACTTCCCTTAGGTCCACTTCCAGTGCATCATCGACACAAGAGCGAGATATTTTACATTAGTGATTACATTGCTTTAAACGGAAGGAGTTATAAGGGAAGTAACCTATGTATACGACTGGTCTATATTGGAATAAATATTTTAACCCTTAGACCGCTACACACAACAATTGTCGTCTGCTGTTGCTTTTATATCTTGCCTTATTTCTCAATAAAAACATGTTTTGACAACACTTCAGAATCATTTCCAATGGAAATGATTCTGACGTGCTGTCAAAGCATGTTGTAAATTATTCTAAAGTGCTGTCAAAGCATGTTTTTGATGATAAATATGGAAAATAGAAAATAAACAGCAGACGACAAAAAATTAAGATAGTGGTGTAAGGGTTGATATGGTACATGGACCATGTACCATATGTATGTATTTATTTTAATATACCAGTCGTATAGATATGTCACCAAACTTAGAATAACAAGGATGTGTTACTGTATTTCCCTTCATGGACTGAAGATGATTTGAACAAAATAAACGCACCATTTTACATAACTGGCGAACATACCGAGTTTACTCAAGGCATCGTGAGATTTGCCCTGTATGTGCGTGAGATCTTCCAGAATTTTCTCGTGGCTCTGTAACTGTGTCAGCTCCTGCTTCAACAACTGCTCTGTCGTCTTGTCTGGAAACAAATAGCACACATAGAAAAATGAAAGTGAATGGGTTTAACATACCAGCAACAGGTATGTTCATTTAAGTACGGTTTCAAGTCTGATCCTAAAGACCGGTGGCATGGATATACTATGAAAGTATTTTTGGTGCCTAATGCGAGGTTTGAACCCACAGAGTCCGAATTGAAAGTCAGGAGTTCTAACCCCTAGGCCAGAACCCAGCACATAATTATAGAAGCATGACAGCGTTTCATTGATGGAATGGCGAAAAGTGCAGATCCTGATCAGACTGTGCGAATGCACAGGCTGATCAGGACCTACAATGGTCGCAAAACCCATAGGCCCCATTTTTGCACAGCCGCATATACAGATGGAAATGCAACTGCTCTGTCGTCTTATCTGGAAACATCATTGTGGCTGAATGAGAGGAGAAATGTGACTAATGTTATCTATGACCAGCACACTCCTGTAGCCTGATAACGATCTATATTCCTTGTTAGAAGCATGACAGGCGTTTCATTGATGGAATGGCAAACAGTGCAGATCCTGATCAGACTGTGCGAATGCACAGGCTGATCTGGATCTACACTGGTTGCAAAACCCATTAGCGCCATTATTCCAGTCATAGCCATATATGACGTGGTGACTGGGCTGCACCTTTGTGAATATATATGATGGGAGGTAACCGGACTAAAACCCCTTGGACATAACCCCCTTCGTGTAAAAATGACCACATGGACATATCCCACTTCATGATTTTTACAGGGTGGACAAAAAACCCTTCATCGTTTTTACAAGGTGGACATAACCCCCTTCATGATTTTTACACCCTGTACTTGATGGTATGGTATTTTCTTTTTTCAGCCAAATATGTGGAGGAAAAAATGCAAATGACATCAAGTCAATCCATACTGAAAGAGACATACAGGGGGCTTGAACTAAAGGTAACAGCCCAGTGCACGTAAGGTGCACTAGTCGTGAACTAATGTTCTGATAACATGCTTCATACATTACCCAATTTTGTCTTGATGTTCTCCGTCAATCCAGCCAGTTCCCTGTTACCAGATGCAATCATAGCTTTCTCTTCCATAAGTTCGGCCATGTTTTTATGAATGTGCGATAGAACGTCGTTCTGTGACGACCTGAGATTTTCCTGATTGCCGATCAAGTCGTTCTGACTCTCGTACAATTTGCGCACAGTGTCTGTGGTCAGGAAATGAAGTTGCTCTTGTCCTTCCTGCAAGATAACAACAATGAGTCTAAATTGCAGAGCTCCAGTTAAGGTGCGTATTGGCGTATTTTATGCAATTATTTTAGCTGAATACGCATCGATTATCAAAAGTGGGAGTACATAATACGCACAGAAATGTGAAAATACGCATTGATTTTCAAATTGATTTGCAACTCAAATAAGTGAATGTTTAAATTTGTTATATATTTTTATCATTTGTTCCCTATTTAGTAATGAAGAAAATCCAATAATCCATTTGTAAAAGTAAAATACGCAATGATTTTGAAATCAGGCGGTGTAGTACACTTTAGACACAAAGCTTATCTGGAGCCCTGAAATTGTACAGATTTACAAAAGGCATAGAAAAATACACAAAAATCTTCTGACAACATGAAAGGCATTTAAAACAGGTTATTTACTGTCGCCTGTCATCGTAAGCAACTGTTGTTTTTGTGAATTAGTTTAACCCTTAGTTTAATCTTCTTTGTCGTCAGCTGTTTATTTATATTTTCCATTTTTATCATCAAAAACAGGCTTTGACAGCATTTTAGAATAATTTACAACATGCTTTGACAGCACTTCAGAATCATTTCCATTGGAAATGATTCTGAAGTGCTGTCAAACGATGTTTTTATTGAGAAATAAGGCAAGATATAAAAGCAACAGCAGATGACAATTGTTGTGTGTAGCGGTCTAAGGGTTAATTATTGCCGATACTGTAGATATTCCAATCAATGCTCATCAATAATTCCAGCACAAAAATATTTACACAATTCCCTAACATTTGATTGGCCCGTAGCAAATCTCTGTCCAAAATTTATATCCCAGTAAACTCCCACGCCAAACTACTTTCCGTAACCGTGAGGCGCAGTTAAAATAATTCTTAAGAAAACGGAAAATAAACACATTTTCTTGATGAATTTATTTCAAATGCTGGAATTATAAGGAATGAATGGCCTTTTTGTGGAATTTATCGGAGATATAAACTTCGTCCAGTATTCCCGCGGCTTTTCCAAGTTTATACCCCGATAAATTCCACAAAAAGGCCATTCATTCCTATATTATTAACCCATCCACAAATGGGGTACTGATTTAAAATTGATCATTCTTATCCCAAGTTTCTTTATTTGTCAATACAATTATATGATGTTACCACTCGTTTGAACCGTCTCGCAAGATGGTTCAACTGACTGTTAACAACATATACGTTTAGTGAGAAATAATAAAAATAATCAGCAATGCGTTAAAGCAAGTGTTGGTTAGTTACCTGTAGTTGTTGCATGTATTCAAGCTGCCTGTGAGCAGTGGACATCAGTTTGTTTTGTCGCCTCAGTCATCTATTTGTTGTTGTGAACGGGACTAATTAAAGGTACATTCCCATGCAGTAGGCACAAAATATTCTTTATATCAGAGACATCATCTGAGACTTTTTCTGGCAAAATAAACATTCATTCAACATTACCCCATGTATATATTGGCATTATTATATGTTTTATATCACAAGTAAATTTCCACACTGATATCAGGGGTGATAACCGTGTTTCCTTAAAATGTTAACAGACTTTACTATTTATTATCTGTATTTATTTTTCGATGTGAAATGTTCATACTTTATAATCTGTCCTAAATATTATTTTATCAGTAAAATAAATATTACTAAATGATTATATCTGTATAGCGGACACTCGTAAGTTTTAGAACTGCTGAAATAGTGACACAATTATACACTTATTTAAATCATATAAAGAACATTTTGTGCCTACTAAGTGGGCATGTACCTTTAATGCATATGGGATATTTAGTTGTAGATACATGGATCAACTTTTTTCTATTTTCTTTATATCTCAATGGAAGTATACTTTGTTACCACTCATTTGAACCGTCTTGACAAGACGGTTCAACTGAGTGGTAACAACATATACTTTTAGTGAGAAATAACAAAATTAATCAGTTTTTTTTGTGTATCTTTAGCAATGTGTTAAAACAATACTAGCCAGTTACCTGCAGTTGCTGCATGTATTCAAGCTGCCCGTGAGCAGTGGACATCAGTTTGTTTACAGTCGCCTCAGTCATCTTACGGAATTGTTGTTGTTGTGTGGCGTAACACAGGGAGCGGGCTCGATTACTGACGATGTGGTAGCTGTTCCATACATTGCTGTCCATGTCCCGCGTACACTCGGATAGTGTCTGTAATAACATGGGAAATGGTTAACCATGTCAACCATGTCATCCATACGTAACTGGAATTGACTCGTCTGTCTTAATTTCCGAATTGCACAAGTACCATTAACCAAAAGTTTCTGTCTGCAATGGCTAGAACGCACAAAGGTAACTTTACTGTCGAAATGAAACGATATGCTGCACATAAATCCTATATATGCATGGCTAAATAATTCAGCAAATGGTCAACAATGATTACAGTTTAATTCCGGTATAACTTATTTCTAATGTAAACCAAATAGCTATTGTTACATTGTTTCCGTTGCTTGCACATATATAGCGCGTGCTGTATGCATATGGCTTAGGCAATGCTCATTCTGGGGCCGCGCGTAATGGAAGTGCCTTCATGACGTCACTATGAGGAAGTGCCTTCATGACATCACTACTTCATGACGTGGCCCCGGAATATGAATACCGAAAATTATCTACGTGAATGGGACGATTTATAAAAGTACTGAAAATACTGAATATAATGCTCAATTTACATCAGTTTTTTGTTGGAAATGTAACAATAACGTTTGATCATGTCCAGCCGTGTGCAAACGTTTGCTGTGGCCGTCGGGAACTGTTTGAACCCGCGGCCTGCGGCCTTGGGTTCAAACAGTTCCCGAGGGTCACAGCAAACGTTTGCACATGGCTGGACATGATCAAACCTTATATAATAATAAAGCCAATGACGAAAAGCATACATAAAATTACAGACACAAATGCATGTATACAGAGCTCCAGATAAGGACAAGGTGCGTACTGGCGTATTTTACGCACTTATTTTAGCACATTGATTATCAAAGGTAGGAGTACAAAATACTAACAGCAATGCGAAAATATGCATTGATTTTCAAATTGAGTAGTGAAAACACTGTAATAAAAGTAGAAAATTCACTTAAGCAAATAAGTGAATTTGTTTCATGTTTTATCAAGTGTTCCCTATTTAATAAGGAAGAAAATCAATACGGTAATACATTTGTAAAAGTAATACACATTGAATTTGAAATATGTGGGTATAATACTCTTTAGATACAAAACTTATCTGGAGATCTGTATATATCACCAAACAAAAACTGGTTGAGTTTTTGACCAGTGAACATGTACATTGTAACTCAGCTAGCACACAGATGAAGCCTGGCAGCCTTCACATTTGACACATAAGGAATGTTTCCTAAGCTGAACTGGAAACAGTAAAGTTCCTGATCTGATTGGCCTTATGATATGCACATGCTGATTTGGGTTTATGCAGGTTTACAACACGGAAGCTGGCTGACTGTTGTAACCTGCTATTACTTTTCACAAGCACGCACACACCCACACTCACAGCAAATCACAAATGTGACATGCACCTTAATCTGATCACTTGGCTTATCTGAAACTACATCAAGGTGCATTGATCACGTGGTTACAACAACAACAACGTCGCCCACTCCAAAGCAAGTATTATTTGATATTTTCCTTAATATGCAACGGATTTTGATGAAATATGGCGCAGCAAACGCGTCTTCATGAGCTGCATTTAGTGGTCTAGGGAGTTTGGAACAGACTTATGTCGTTTTTGCGAAGAATTCATCGCAAAAACGACAGAAGTTTGGGCGAAAATACAGAGACCACCAAATGCAGCTAACGAAGATGCGTTTGCTGCGCCATATTTCATAAAAATATGTTACGTAATAAGGACACTATAAAAGAATACGTACTTTGAATCGGTACGTGTTGTTGTTGTTATGCATCAGTCAATGTGAATCCCCGCACCCCCCCTCCGGGGGAGGGGCGGGGCTTTACCGGGGCATACACCGGGGCTTTTACCTTTCATGATGCCCCGCAGTGCGGGGACTTTACCGGGGCTTTTACAAATGGGCCGGGACACACCCCGGGGGCTTTACCGGGGTTTTACCCGGGCTTTACCTGGGCATACCCCGGGGCTTAACATTTCATGATGCCCCGCAGTGCGGGGCTTTTACCGGGGCTTTCACAGCAGCGAAAATATAAGCCCCGCTATTCCCCCGGAGGGGGGGTGCGGGGACTTACATTGACTGATGCATTAGTACCACGTGATGATACACCTTGTACATTGGTCACAAATATTAATACAAGTTCTCCAGTCAGAGCCACAAATAAGTTATATGTTGCTGTGACTGGAGATATGTGACCATTTTTGCGAACAATGTAGATCCTGTAACCTATTTCATCAACATTGCAAAATATACTTTACTAGCAAAGTATACTTTGAGGGAGAAATCATTTATTTTTCCTGAAATGCATTATTTCATATAGAACTAACAAATGCATATATTTCATGATTAAAAGTATGCAGAATTATTATACTGAATTTATTACATTATCACAGCCAAATTGGCTGTGATAATGTAATAAATTCAGTATAATAACAAATAATAAATTTATCATAAAATTGAAAATTTCTCCCTAACTAGAAAATGTGGCCTGTCGACACAGAAACTGCTACAAAAACTTTCAAATAAATAAACAGACAGACGGATGATCAGTAGTGAGGGTGATTGTATTAATGTGGAAGGATGTATCGTCACTAAGTAATGTATGTGTGCAATATGAAGATATTAGCTGAAGACAAACAGAAATTATAGGTGATTTAAGAAACTCTTACAAAAACTTTCAAAAAATATACAGACAGACGGACGGACAATCAGTACAAAGGGTAATTGTATGAAAGTGAAATGATGTATAGTTACTTAGTAATGCATGTGTGCAATATGAAGATATTAGCTGAAGGCAAACAGAAATTATAGGTGATGTAAAAAACTCTTACAAAAACTTTCCAAAAATATACGAACGACAGGCAGGGTGAAACAGGCAGGGCACCACAGATTCGCGACACGGCCCTAACAAGCCATATAGATTGTGATCAGGAGTCTGCTATTTGATCAGGAGCTACATATGCCCTGGTCACAAATCCCATAAGCCAAATTTCTCCAGTGACAGCCACATAATTGTTCCTTGTACCATAGTTTCTGTGCATGAATATGTGGGTCGCTCCTCTGCAGATGACTGACAGTTTAATAACTGGACGGAGAGCTTGCCAAGGTCTTCTTCCGATAGCTGACCGCATCGTTTCTTCAATTTATACACGACCTGCAAAATAGGGTGTTGTTGTAGTTTGTGGGACTGTTGTAGAATAAGAAATAAAATTAACACCATTGGCATTCTTATTCTACAACAGTGTTAATAACTTAATACACTATATAAACAAATTGCAAGGACCACAAAGTCCATCTATTTAAACATAGGCAGCCAAAATACTTTGATGAAAGGCATGTTTGTAATAGCTTATACCAGCAACTGTTTATACGACACATTTCATACAAGAATAGACTAGAAATGTGTCCATGAAGCAGGGATGCCCTTACATGCATCTGTATCACTAAAAGTTACAGAAAATGCCCTAGACAATTATAGTAAAGGTCAAAATTGACACACATACAATGTACACAGGATTACAGTCAAAATGGCCCCAGGTTAAAACAATGTCCCCCTTAAGTTGGTCAAAACGGCCCTTCGTCCCAAAAGAAATTGAGTATAATTTGTAGTTTATGTATTTTTTCAGAGAGTTTGATAGTATAATACATTTAGGTAGTCTGATCAGGGTCTACACCATGTACACTGTTTCCCATGTTATACATAATGACTTGTTGAGTCATGAATCTAGGGGAAAATTGCATTCACAGTACGATCAGTCAACACTGTTTCTCATTTTGTACATAAATACTTGTTGAGGCTATAGATCTATGAGATCAAACTGATTACTTACAATGTGATAGCAGGCGTCCAAAGGCGACAGGCTGTCAAGAACATCTTTGAGTTGCAGGAACTTGTGATCAGCTGTTGGAATCTCAAACGTCACTCCTGCTGTATCCACCACTTTATCGTCGTCACCAGGCCCAGAGTTGTCGCCAAACAGCCATTCCATAAATGACATTGTTGATGGGATGTACACAAGACATGCCACAACAATGATAACCAATGATTTGGCCATTTTTTTGCTGAATCGAAATTATTTTTTGTTTGTTTTTAATGTGTTGTTGTTGTTGCTGATTTTCAAATTCTAGACCGGAAGAAGCAGGTGCCGCAAATTTCGAACCATGGATATTTCGGACCACAATCTTGGATTTTTCGGACCACGTCACAAACAAACATGGTCATTTCGGACAACAATGGACAATGAACGTTCTTGCTAAATGCGTAACTGAAATACACGATCGGTCCATTATCATGATATGATTTGTGCATATGATTATGAATTTCTCCAAAATAACTTTAATGAGCTTGAAGAAATGGAGACTGATTAAATAAAGGCGGATCTTCTTCTTTTGAATAGCCCTCCCCCCCCCCCCCCCCCACTCATTGTTGTGTAACCTCCACGTTGTGGTGGACTCACACAATAGTGTTCATACTACTATCTCCATAACACAACTTCGAAGTCGTGTCCTCCGTAACGTACCAAATAACCTCTATTAACCTGACAATATTTGATAGTCTCATGGTGTCCAGCTTAGTGAGTACATATATTATATCTCCTGCAATTACGATGTGTGAGCAATAATGACGTTAGGGAGACATCTATAGTAGCCTAAGTAGGCCTTGTCATCCCAGATGGGTTCAAAGAATACCCATATTTCAGAGAGTGTTCTACTCAATACCTAACGTTCCGACGTTAAGCATGGTTTTCGGTGAGGTTGAATAACACATGTCTACTATTAAACAGCTGCTGTATTTTTAGCTACTTTAATACATTGAACTGTATATCTATATAGATGTCCGTTTCGCTACTTTGTTCAGTGTTTTAAGTTGACATCAGTCTGAGAAAAATGCTGCTTAATACATAACTGTAAATGAAAACAAATCCAGCAGCAGTGTGGGGGGAGGGGGGAGTAACACAATTGGGGGTGGACCTCGCCAGCGTCCATCTAGCCTCCCAGCCCCATTTCGGCCTCTATATTTCGTTATCCTTGCCCTTTTCTGCGTCCACCGAGCCTCCCAGCCCCATTTCAGTCCCTATTTTGTTATCCTTTCCCTTTTCTGTGTTCACCGAGCCTCCCAGCCCCATTTCAGTCCCAATTTTGTCATAATTTCTCATAATTTGTCATAATTTCATTTTATCATAATTTCTCATAATTTGAAATTATGAGAAATAACACCCTATTAGAGATAAGAAATCCATAAGTTATACTCGGTATATACAGTAATCTGTCATACATAACAAAACTTGTTATAATAATTAATTTTAAGAAAATTAATAAAAAATAACACCCTATTAGAGATAAGAAATCCATAAGTTATACTCAGTATATGTAATCACATAATGGATAAATTGATCAAATGCCCCCCCTCCCTAAAAATATTGGCACTGGATTCGCCGAGGTTATCGAGTGGAATTTCAAAGACAACATTCACCCCGTCATCCCCGCGTGGTTTGGAAAGCATTACGCCATATTGGATTACTTGCTTGTTGATTACTTTAACTCGTTCAACGTTTTTCGTATAGCATATTTAAAGGTATATAGTTCACGTGCATGCATACAATCAACGAGACGATACATGTAATGATGAGTAACACAGTCATTTGACAGCAGATATATTTGTGGTAAATATTGGCAGCCATATTAGATTGTTACTATCTGTAACAATCTGTGCCGGTCTGTGTAATAGCACATATATATTTTTGATTGATGATACATATAAATGCACGTCAAACAACATCAAAATGGGTCATTTGAAGATGCAGTAACACTAAATGAAAACCTGCTATATGGCGCCATTTTTAAATATTTAAACCATGCTAAATTACATATGTGTGTTACTTACTATCAAAAAATATATAATTTACACATACAAAAACAATCATAGCACAATTATCTAGCAAAAACTCACACCTATGTAGCATTAATGACAATAATGGTGGTCATTTTGAATTAAAGATGGCGGCTAAGATAGTGATGGAAAAAAAATGATATTCAGACGATTAATTTTATTCAGAATTATGTGCTGTTGTACAATATTTCTTGTATTCAGAAATATGTGCTGTATAAGACTTCAGCTGGAGTCGAGTCATATCACAACTTTAAACCATACATAACAACATTCATCATAGTCAAGGATTTTGGATTCCTGATGTTACTAAGTGAGTCATGCAGAAGTTACTAAGTGACTCATGCAGAAGTTTATATCTTGTTAACTCATAATTGCCATAACAAGTGCCAATGTTTCAGTTTATAGCATATGGACATATTTGATATGATTTATTTGTGCTTAACATCCAAACAATATCTAAGGTCATCATTTTAGGCAGGTTCAACGGACCCGATATCGTACTTAGACAAATGCATTGGTGAAAGAAAACATTAAAATGGCATAATGGTTATCAAAGTATTATTCTGTGGGTGCGACGGTTGAGGTCATATAGATGGCGTGATCAACAAAATAAATATTCAGAAAAGGTACAATGTTGAATAAAAAATGTTGATATAGAATCTGCATCACTTTCTTAAGTAACATACATAAAACTAGTTTATACATGTACAAGGATCTTGATAAGCATGTAGTTACCAGAACCTTCCATATTGACAAGAAATCATGCATGATTATTTTAAAATATCAGTACCGGTATATCTATGCGGTTATCCATGTATATTAAATTAAAATCTACATACCGACTGACAAGCCAAAATTGGAAAATTATAAGTAAAAAAGGAGATAATCCATGACCCGAGGGTCGAATAAAAAATTGAAATAAACTTTACGCATCTACTCATCATAAGGAATCTACATATCAAGTTACAGGTGTAGCTATTAGGGTTTACATATTTTACCACTTACAAGGCAAAATTAGCTTTGCACATCTACTCATCATAAGAAAGCTACATACCAAGTTTCACTTCTGTAGCTAGTATGGTTTAAAAGTTTTACGACTTACAAGGCAAAATTGCCAAATTCTAAGTCGAAAAGGGGGAGATACAATGTAATCCATGATCTGGTGGCCGAATCAAAAATGTAAATAAACTGTGTGCATCTACTCATCATAAGGAAGTTACATACCAAGTTTCAGGTCTGTACCTGTTACGGTTTAAAAGTTTTACGACATACAAGGTTGATGACGGACACACAGAAGGACGGACGGGACGGACAGGCAAGGGTAAGACTAAATGCCCCCTCCACTATCGTGGTGGGGCATAACAATGTGACATATGGTGAAAAGCATGTAATCCGACTGAATATACCACATTTTGTTAGCATAAGTATTTATTAGTTATAATTTGCAATAAAATAATAGCTATATATTCTAGTGTTAAGATGTTGGTTATGTTGTTTTACTATCAACATACTATGCGTGTTAGTTTAAGTATTGTTGTGTGTATATTTATAATATGTCATTTTAATCAATGTGATGTCATTTGTGTCCGTGGTGTCATATTGATTACTGTCTGTTTCACGAAAGCTGCCCAAATTTTACGGCTATATAAACAATTCAAAAACAAGATTTCTTTTGATAATATTAAATTAAAGAAAAATTAAGAATGAGCCTTCTTTTTATTTCGTGAAATTTGGTCAAATATTGATTTTATTGCGAAAAAACAATTTCCCCATGTTAAATCCCCATAGACATCTTCACGGAGTGAAGATGTCTATGGGGATTTAACATGGGGAATTTTTTTTGAATTTCAGAAATACTGGACCGATTTTTAAAATTTAACTTTTGTTTTCTTAGTTAGATCATATCCAAGCTATCTAGTCAGGTTTCGGAGTCAATTTCCGAAATTTTTCGTTTTTTGACTCCTCCCACACTGCCTTACCTCTTTTTCCCCCATTTGTGTCCGTGGTGTCATATTGATTAGGTTGGTGCATTCATTGCCCACGCAGTGTACACAAAATATTTTTTTTTTTAGGTTTGAAAATATTTATTTTCCCCGTAATATGTTTATGGTGGGTCGGGGCCATCCCCCACAAACCGTACATAATATACATGTAATAGTCAGATACAAATACAAAATATATAATTACAGATATTCACCCTATTTTGCTCTTGCAGTACTGGGTAGAAATCACTGTTTTATTAAGACTTCGTGGTTGAGTGGTATATTAGAATCGTCATTAATGAGAGACCTGAATTTTCAATAAAAAACGTGCACGTGTTATTAAAAAAAGACAGTAATACTTATAATAAACCCGCAGATGACAATGTCACTCTCCAGCGCTGCAAGAGCCAAAGTTGGATTTAGCATCTGTAATACATGTAATTGATTATATGTTATCATTCATATTACCCATGATCCAACTGAACCAGCCCCACTCTGTAAAAAGTGAAGTTCAATCCTATTGTGCATCTACATGTTTAAATCGTGTATTAACCCTTTCAACACTACAGCCGTTTATATAGGTGTGTTTAAACAGTGTAGATCCAGACGAGCCGGCTCATCAAGATCTTCACTATTTGCAAGTAATTTTACTATTTGTTAAAAAAGAAATAAAAAAGTATAAATCGATTATTTGAAAAGTATTTTCTGTTGAATGGAATTGACCGAAAATTAACATATTATATATAATCCAGTCCAGTTATTTAGGGCTGAAAGGGTTAAATGTTAAAGTTGTTGGTAACATTATGTATTGACAAACCAATGTACAATCTGTTCTGATCCCCACACTGGTTATAAAACAAAAACGCGGCTGGTTTCGTCAGATCATGGTCTTTGCTTGAACCTGTATTACTCTGTGTATATTATATTGTTCTACTAGATTCATATGTATAATGTCTTTATTTCCAAAACCTATAATATGAGTTGGAATGGGGGGTGGGAGGGTGTGGGGAAGGGGTTACAACAAAGAAAGGAAAAACAAACAAAAAACGCACAAAAGCAGAGATTTATTATAGCACCCGCAACTAGCTCAGCTGAAAATGAAATCTTATTTTGGTATTTTTGTTACATAAATTAAACTTTTGAAATGATAAAGTCTTCCGAAATTTGTGTAAAGTTTTCAAGTTTGTGTGCCATTATTGCTGCCTTCCTGGATGTTTCATACACTAGTTGAATTCGATGCTTCAGTACGCTGAGACTTGGAACTACTTTTGAACACCGGCAATAATAGAGATAGTATTTAGTTTCTAATAGTATTAATTGTTTGAAGATACTTATTGTTTTTTCGTAAATCCCAAAGATGAATTATCTTTCGTTAATTGTAATAGTTATATTTTTGGTCGCTAACCATTCTTGAAGTTCCATAAATATGTGTTTGTAACCTTACAATCCCAAAACAAATATTTTATTGTTTCCGAAAACAGAATGTACATAATGGACTACTGACAATTTTAATATTATTTAGGAAATCATTTGTGGCCAGAATATTGTGGTTTATTCGGTACTGGAACCATTTTCGAGTTGAGTCTTTTGTTATGATATGCGGCCATAAATATATGTTCTTCCATGTTTCATTGTTAAAATTATAGGTGGAGTTCCATTTAATTTTACCAGCTGGAGTTTCAGAATTAGAGTTTAATGCGAGGTACATGTTTTTTGTCCCGGTTTTGTTTTTTAGGTACACTTTTAATTTGTATGGAGTAAATGGCATTTATAACTTTTTTCGATATTGATAAGTTTCAAACTTCAAACAAAAATATTGTATTGATAATAATATTGGCCATAATATTGAAGAAAGTTTATATTTATGTTGAAATTGTTTTTTAAGTTAATTTTGAGAGGCAAAAGTTCCATCAATTTTGATAATGTCATTTATAAAACATATTCCCTTATCAAACCATGACTTATTGGAGAAGGTTTTCCCACATTGTATGTCCTTATTAAAATATAATGGGCTAGATTTGTTTTTTGCTTTTCAGTGCCGCATAATGAAAATAAACTCGAAATATAGGACTATAGCAAACATTTCAGCAAATGTTTCACTTTCTGCCACCGACTAATAGCCTTCTCCATCACAATGGTATAGATGAAGCGTGAAAAGATTCAAACAATTTCCATATGTTCGTATTACTTTCACTTTATTATGCCATACTACTAGACACACAATAGTTGGAGTCGTCAACGTGGCACAAACACAAATACACTACTCTTTTTGGTGATCATGCGTTGTAGTTTGCCGTACTGTCTGCAAATGCTGTGAGCCTGCTGCCGAATGTGAGCTGTAGCCGATTTCTAGCAAAGTATACTTTGAGGTAGTAATCATTTATTTTTTTCTGAAATGCATTATTTCATATAGAACTAACGACTGCATATATTTGATGATTAAAAGTTTGCAGAATTAGTATTGCCCCAATTCTCATGGATTCGTGCCGTCTCATTGATTCGTGCCCCTAGAAAACAAGTGAATAAGCGTATTCTAAGAATAGTGTTAATTTAAAATTATTTTCAAAAAGGTATTTTAAGTTGTTTCCCACAGTTTTCTAAGTTACAGTTACATACAATGGAGATTTACCACCTATTTTGTGAATTTTCTACATACTTCCTTAATCTGAAGAGGGTCTGTTCGCAAATGATGCATAAAATATGATATATGTTGATTTCTAGGTGAATCTGGACATCACCATATTTAAATTTGATGCACCTAGGCAGCAACACTTCTTTATTGTAGGAGTAATCAAGGAATGTCACTCAAATGTGCAAAATATTGTATGGCACGAACCTGATGAGAAGTTTCAAGATCAAGTATGAGACTTGGGTGGGTTATTTCTAAGGACTCGAAGACTTGCATAAACAACAATGTTGGTGAATTTTTATATGTGCACTCATAGTCAAGTGTTTGAATTTTATGTTGATGTTTACATTTTCAGGAATTAATGAGAATATAACACACAATATGAAGTTATGTGCTTAGGGGCACGGATCCATGATAATAGGGACTACTAAATTTATTACATTATCACAGCCAAAATGGCTGTGATAATGTAATAAATTCAGTACAATACAAATTAAGAATTAAGAATAAATTTATCCTAAAATTGAAGATTTCTCCCTCAAAGTATACTTTGCTAGATAAGTATACGTTGCAATGTTAGTGAAATAGGCTACTGGTGAAAAATGTAGAACCATTTGCCTATTGCTATAGAAACTAACAAATAGAGGATATTCATATGTTTGCAACGAATATGACATATATGTTCATCGAGTGGTGTGAAATGTCCATAGTTAGGCACAAGTGAAATATGGACATTTCACACCACGAGATGAACATATATGTCATATTCGTTGCAAAAATATGAATATTCTATTTATTATGTACCGCTCCATGGAAATTAGCAGTTTTTAGACTGTATACGGTAATGAATGTGTATGTGCAGCCTATTTGCGCTGTTTTACTGCCGATGCGTGTTATGAATATAGATAGCGGAAGTAGTCATATTTTCACCGGAAGTTCTTTATTTCGTCGATGAGAACATATGACTTTTATTTACATCGTATAACTATGTATTTCATGGGTAGGTATATAATAACTATACATATGCTGACAAGGTAACGGTCTGCATAAAATGTAATTATGCAATAGTAACATGCGTCTCTGTCAGATGACACGTCACAACATTTGGAGGTGAATTGAATGAGCATTAAGAACACATAATTGAACATTCTTGAATTATTATCCGTTATCTTGATTGACAATAACAGTCATATACCACTTGATGTGGCCTAGTGAATAAAGCATCCACCTCATAACTAGGAGGTCAATGTCTCGATCAGGCTTCTGTGGTCATTTGGTCAGCCGTCAGCTAATTATATTAATTATACCAATTGCGTTCCTGTCTGATGCTTGGAATATACCATAAGGATTGGAAATTATTGCTGTCAAAATGATGTTTCTCATGATCAATCAACAATTCCTGGAGCCCGTTTCACTAAAATGGTCGTAAGAGTACAATTATGATACTCTGTAAATTTCACATTAGCAATGGTTTCTTGTAAACGAGTATTGGATTTACATGTATTGAGCATATGCAGCCTATGCTCAATAAATGTAAATCCATCAATTGAAATTTCCAGAGGATCCTAAAGTTGCACTTACGAACAGTCGCACGTAGTTTAGTGAAACGGACCCCTGGTTCTTTAACACGCTTATATTCATCATTAACTGAATGGAACTGGATTATCATTTAATGCTCTATCCAAAGGGTTGGGGGCAGATATATAGAATACCAGGCTAGTGTCTTTTGATATCAGGTTTATCAGGCGAGGCTAGGAAACGCGTAGGAATTCCGAGGCTTGCCGAGGAATTCCTACCGTTTCCGAACCGAGCCAGATAAACTTGATATCAAAATACACTAGCCTGGTATTCTATTTATCAGGTAACTTTTTATGCTCGAAAATGACCACAGATGACGTCATTATCAATTGACAGAACGTGGACTTGTTTACGTTGCGTCATTACACTGACGTCATTCGGTAACGTCACGTGACGCCATCCGACCAATGGAACGTCATTTGTCACTTCGTTATAACCCGGATGTTTGTATCAGGTCAATGGCTGATACAGCAATATGTTATCAGTCAGTGCGTATTCGGTCAATATGGGGCAGGTTAGCTGATAAATGACATTGACTAAGCCATGACTACAAACAAGTGAGTTGTTCTATCTTCTCAAACCGCCGAGCTTGAAGTTCGGTGTCTAAGCTACAGAGTCAATGTGTCTCCTTCACAGGTTATATGAACCCTTCTTCAAGAAGCTGTGGTCAGAGACTGTGATGAGCACGGGAACTACTTTACACATCTCTGGAATTTTCGTTGTTGATGGCTGTTTATCTACTGCTGTTTATCTACTCAGACTACTGCCTCTGTTGTTGTTTTTTCTACTTACCAGGGTAGACCAACCAGCCCCTCCCAGACCGCCGCCACCCCTTCGTCGGAAAATACATCGACCAGTAAGTGGATTTTATCACAAGGCGAGAAAGACGCGCAACACCAACAATACTTGGGTCGGGCTTTAAGCTGTAGCTGGGACCTCTGGTTTACAGTACCGTCACTCTATCGAATAAGCCAGATGCTGATTTATATGGATACCATATCACTTAAAATTAAATTGTCGTAGTTCTACAGAGCTCAATACGAATTCATTGCATATGGTACGCTGTTTACATACGGAGCCACGCAGAGGACATGGATTTGTTTTTATTAATTCGTTCCCACAACATAACAATTCGTTCCCTCAATATAACAATTCATTCCCTCGAATTAACAATTCGTTCCCACGATATAACAATTAATTTACAGTGTAAAGTTTATTTTGCCTTTAACATATGCAATTACCCTACCCACCCACCCATTTTATCTCGTTTGATGGCGTAGAATATTGACAGTATCAGCCTCCTTATCCCTTTGCTACAGACACACAATATTACAAGCTTATTTGTTGAGATGGCACACCATGTCATTAATAATATCATTATATATGTATGTATGGGAATTTGTTGATGCTGCCGCAAAGTATATGCATTGCATGGCGATTTATGGCCAAACAGACACGGGCAGCACACCTCTACAACATGCCTGTGATCGTATAGATGGCCACCACTAACACGCTAGAGTCGTCAGTGTTTGCCACGATTTGAAAGAATCAATGTCCAGCCTTCACAAACAGCTTACCCAGGATGAGAGAATTGACAATTGGCAATCTACCATCAATTTCAACTTTGTCGCGGTTGATTATATTTACAATATACGAAATTCTATCGACACAGCGGTATGTGCGGGTGAAAACACTTATACATGTTCTTGATCGCTTCAATGAACCGCTTTATCGAAACCGAAATTGCTCCTTTCTGTCTGGAACTTGCCGGCGAAATTGAAGCCTTTGGAACCTGCATTCGACTTCAGAATACATAAATAAATATATAGCTTTGGTGCGCCCATGTTAATAGGTGCGCTCGTAAACCTTGGCGCACCAAAGTTGCTATCATTCACCCGCACAAAGTGCATTTTACTGTAAGCCTTATGGAATGTGCCTTTGGCTTGTCATATTGCTTGCTAAATACATACGCTTGCTAAATACATACTGCTTGCTAAATACATATTGCTAAACTATATATGGCTGAATCGACCGCGGCCATCTACAACCATATTGTGTTGTGTCCCTTTAATTACTAGTTAAACTGGTTCGTATCATAAAAGCAAAGTAGTAAATAAGGCAATTATAATTCTAACGACACATTTATTGGTTTTATTATTGAAAAATAATGAAATAAGCAACATAAACGTATATACATTCATGCAAACTACGAGGGCTTATGGGTTTTGCAACCAGTGTAGATCCAGATCAGCCTGTGCATTCGCACAGTCTGATCAGGATCTACACTGTTCGCCATTACATCAAAGAAACACCCGTCATACTATTAACAAGTAACAGTATTAACATATTAACATAGTCCCGTCTGGATGGAAATACTATTGAAATACTAGTGTTGTTCACGCCTATATCGTGAGGATGGAACTCACAACCTCCGGTATTGAAGGACAATGCCATATTTTCTAGGCCATGGCCCATCCCTCACGATAGGCGCATAGTACCGATGCATGTTGTCGTGGAAGGTCACGTGACATAGCACAATACACAGATGTCAAAGATGTCGGAAAGTGACTGACAATATCAAGTTGATAACATATCGTTTAGGTACAAGCAAACAGACTGCCATTCCGGTCTACAGATCCTTGTTCTGGTATTTTCCTTTTTCACCAGAGCAATTTCTAGAACACACGCACACGCACACGAACACGAACACGCACGCACGCGCACACGCACACGCACATACACACGCGCACGCGCACACGCGCACACACGCGCACACGTCATCTACCACCAGTCCGTGCATCGCTAACACGTAATTACCAGCCATTACACGATGAGTGGAATACCCCGGGAAAATATCAAACCATACTTGACATTTAAACCTGGTTGAAACCTGCGATAACTAGAATCAGTCCGCGGACCAAGCATATGTGTATCCCCATTTTCCATGGATCGTCGGTCTCAATTGTATACTACATTCTATTTCTCAGACGTTGGAAGAGATTAGCAGTGAGGTACAAGTCACACAGCGGTAGACAAAATAAATTCATACAATTATCTACTACATTATTGTACTTTATAATTTCGATAATATTAAATTGTATTAACATTTAAGAGTGAGCCTTTTTTGTAGTTGGTCAAATATTGGTCTATGGGGATTTAGCATGGGGATTATATTCTAATTTCAGAAATAATGGACCCATTTTCAAAATTTAAATTTTTCTTTCTTAGATCATTTCGAAGGTATCTAGCCAGATTTCGGAGTTAATTTTCAAACTTTTTCGCTTAATGGCTCCGTCCCAGCTCCTCTACCTCCTTTTCTCCATGTTAAATTCCCATAAACAAATTAATTTTTCAGAATAAAATCAATATTTTACCAAATTTCACAAAATAAAATAAAAGGCTAATTCTTAAATTTGGATAAAATTAAAATACAAGGCTAATTCTTAAATTTTTATAAAATTTAATGTTATCGAAAAAAATATTTTTTGTATATGGGCGTAAAAGTAATAGTAGAAGTCCTATGGCTATGATACAACTTAGAGAAGAGCATGAAAGTGAGTCTTTACAAGTAAGTTTGCCGGTGTCTCTAACCATTGCGTACAAGTGTGAACTCGGTGGAGATATAGTCTTCAGACTACTGATATATTAACATTTTGTAATTTCCTATACCCTCCAAAGGGAAGCAGTTATATGTTATTGGAAATTATAATTTACATCACTTCGTCAATATATGGAATTATTTAAATATAATGTATTAATATACTGCTAGTCCGTTGGAACTCTTTGAAATGTACAGAAAAGCCACTGTGTTTGCTTAACGCCAAATAATGTCCACATTGTTGGAATATATATTATAACACCTACATATTACATTTTTGAAAAACAGTTATTTTACATTGTTCATGGTTACATCACGTTTCCCAGGTTAAAATGCGTTAACGTTTTAGCACATTATATATCTGCACCCGAGAAAAGCGGTATTTACTTAAAACTAAAAATACAAAAAACAAACACAAATATATATAGGTCAGTCCGCACGTTTGCAACTATCAGCAGGACTGGCCCACCAAATGCCCTCAACTGGTTCGATATGAGGGACGCGGCCATCTTGTTTTATCTAACAACCACTAATCAGAATCGGAAGCTTCGATGTCGTCGAAATCGCTGTCATCCCATTCAGGGAACCGCACCTGTGGTGATCTCCATTCTGGTCGGAAATTGCCGCCATTCGGCGAACCGTCGTTAAAATTATACGCCAGTGCTCCGCATAATAGTTTACATTCTTCCGTATTTGCGATTTCCGGAAGGCATCTAGGGTATGTTATAGTTGATGGGCCGGTGGATAAAATTGGTCTCAACTTCTGAGATGCCCAATGATTCGTCATCATGGCTTTCTGAAACACTCGTCTACGCGTCGCCATATCTCTGTCTGACGCCCATATCGCTGGAGTCATAGAAACGAAGACAATGTAGCGCCACCTACCCGGATGTGTTCTGTGTTCTAGAGGGCGCGCATTGTCATGTATTAATCTCGAATCCCATAGCACCATGCTGCCTTTTGAAGCTGGTATTCTCACCAACTGACAACCGGCATCATCAAAGAACCGCTTCTCATCTGGTAATAAAGCACAGTAACCAATGGACTCCGATAATGTTGACGCTTTTTGATTGGACGAATAAAACTCATCCAGTTTTCCGTGTGATCCTTCCATGACTTGAAATGTCCAGTCGTCTGCGCATTGCTCCTCGAGGTATAGAGATCCCTGGTAGGCATGGAGACCTGCTCGTGTCGACGGTTGGTCCGTATGCAGCCAATGGTTGCCGGGGATTTGAAACGACTCTTTCCCGTCTTCTGGTGGTCGACCGATGGCTGCAATGTGGCAACGTATTACTGTTAGATAGCGGTCTTGTTAGCTTCATTTTGTGTAAATACTAAATACGTTTACGTAAATAGTGTACTTACAGAGATCACATACAGGGCCGTAACCAGAGGTAAAAAAAACCCAGACGAGGAGAACCAAATCCCGATATGGGGGTCGAGGAGCATTCTCCCAGGGATTTGTTTAATTCTTATAACAACAAACGGTGTATAAAAATGGCAAAATGACAGACGAGTCGACCACATCGTCTCCCTCATCCTGGTTACGGTACTGACATATATTGTACACTATAATTTCCAAAATACTTTATATGATGACTGTAAAATCGATATATTTTTCATATTGTTTATTTTTCTTATCGGCGATATTTCACAAATTCTTATATACATGTATGTTGCTATATATTCTGATATTGTGTTCACATTTACAATAAAAACTTACATGTACTTGTGTACAATGCAAATAATCACCCAAATACAACACGTACCTATGGCATCAATGCTCGACAGTAATTTGTCGGTCTTCCAAAGTTGTGAAAATAGTTTCTTTGCTTTCAATCTTAGTTGCCATGTGACATCCAGATGACCTGAAAAGGAACAGCACAACATGCGCTATCATTGTGTATACTGTACGTCACTCTCGCCTGCTCATTAAACACACTTTAACCTACGCTTTTCTAAATAGTTCAGCAATTACTGGATGAAGTTTGAGGCAATAAAGTTCATATATCCACGAACAATTTGGTATGACCTGCCGATGGCATCGTCAACCGTCTCAGTGTTGTTTTTACAAGTTTTCTCGAAATAACTTCGAAACGACTGCAACTAAATATGACAGCGGCGTTACCGCTATACGAACCTACGTTGTACTTGCTGATGATCGATTTATTGCATTTACGCGGGAATCCATCCTCGAACTGGGAAAGCCATTTCTTGTATTGACCAATCGCGTCGTCACATTCTGTAGCTGTAATGACGTCATTGACGACAGTGTAACCTTTCTTATCGAGGTCTTCCAAATGACAGTCAGACAACATTCTGAAATGTTCAGAACAAGCAGCATTTGCGAACGCAAACAAAATATACACACTCGTGGTTTTGTCTACACAGAACACATTTATTATAGAAATAAATTGTATCTGACGTATATATTCCTTATGCATTTGTAATTCCAACGCAACAGCATTCCAAAGACTTAAATGATAAAAATGATCATAAATCCTATTTTAATAGTTTTTTTTCTAGATTATAAAACACCTATGCCCATGTACATTCTTTTTGACGTGACGCATCAAAGAGAGTTTACGTGTCATCAAAATCACAAGCTAATTTTCAGACAATAACAAAGGGGAAATTGATGTCTGAAAGTTTCTTTCATACATCAATTTCCTATGTTTTGTTGTTGTCTGAAAATCGTTTGCATCGATAGAATTTACATGTTATAACATGTTAATATGGTTTGGTTATCTTTTGTTGATTATTTTAATAAATACTTAGTTGGGTGGGGGCTGATGGGTGTTCTGGGTCCGCGTGGGTATCATGTGATTAAAATAACAACGCGGTGCAAAGAATATTCTCGCTTAGTACAAATGGAAATTTAACAAATCAAATGTCACCATTTCTTCACAATATTGAGTTTCTTCCATTTGAAATTTCGAATTGATGCACAATCAACTGTTATGGAGTGTATTCATGCATGAGTTTATCTTGTATGCCCGGATGGTAATTATTATACTGCACACCGCTGGTCTTTGAGTGCATGTATTATGGTAGTAATATTCATATTTCATATCGTTATTTTTCAACAATTTCAGATGCCATGAATTGATTGGGATAACTGCCTGTTTGTATCAGATTGGTTCCAAAGATATGTCAATTCTCTGCTGAAAGGCAGTATTGTAGACTATTACTAATACTAAATCATTACACATGACATAAATCGTCAAGTACCTACACATTCACCGTTCCGATCTTGTTATAGCCGTAAGACAGGTGTTGATAAAAGTGGCATTAAGAGATCGGTTCGGGAGCTACATCGGTGACTCAGCGGTCAGAAATCCAATAAACTAACTCTCTCGTGGAACATGAAAATATGTGGCTGCGAATGGAGAAATGGGGCGTATGGGTTCTCCGGCCAGTGTAGATCAAGATCAGCCTGTGCACAGGCTGAACTGGACCTACACTTGTCGCAAATTTCATAAGCCCAATTTCTCCAGTCACAGCCACATATACTGGCGCCACCAAACACCATGTGTCAAGAACTAAGAGGAACAAAAACGAAATTAAGAAAAGCAAGGAAGTTCATCTGTTTTATTAACACGTTCACCCCCCCAAGTTACTAGAATGGATTTTGATATGTCAATTGTCCAACCAATCTAATCGTCACAAAATAGTTTTCAGACTAGTCCATTTATGAAAAGGGGTTGTTTTTGTTCTCATAAATATGAAAATTACTTGAAAAACGTGCAGATCCTTATGAGACGGCTCGTCACTGCTTGCCAATGCCACTATACAGGAATGAGGTGTTGAAACACATGTAGAAGACACAATAAATGGATCATTTGAAAAACGTTACCCCACCCACCCATTTCCGTACACTATACAGTATAGCCTTTTCAAGGTAGGCAAGAGCAATGCCCTGGACAGGCTTAGTGTCGGGCTCGTTCAAACCACACGTTTCGATTTTTCTGCTGACGTACGCCTCTGGCAAATGATAAATGCATTAGCACCAAATATATACACACGTTCTATATGTAGCTACCAACGTTACAGAGAAAGAATCCCACACAATCAGCTTCGCCCATTGCCACCTGATTGGCTGTAGTATATGTAATGCTCCAGTTTTTGTTTTCCCGTGCCATCATTATTGACCATTCTGCGAATAATACACAGGAAATCCAAAAGTAAAGTTCACGGAAGGTTATGTCGAAATGTTGGGACGCGAATCAAAATAAACAAATAAACGCACGTTTTAGACCATTCAAAGTTAGTGGATGATACTTAGTCAGAAATTGTAACATCGGAGTTATTTATGTTTATTTCAGTGATCCACGTCAATATGTTGAGACTGTAATGGGATGTCAACCAGATTTTACATGTAATGTATGCTTTTACAGCTCACACAAATGTGTGACATCCTTTCGTACACACAAGTATCGCCATGTCTTTGGTAGCTAATGTGCCCCTAATTAACGAAATACTAAAAGCAGTGAATATATTCGAAAACCTAGGACATTTATCGATTACCAGAGACAAAAGTCAGCAGTCCGATTTGAGCGAGTCTGAAACTACGGCATTTTCCAAGCGGTTGTCTACCTTGAAAAGGCTATACGTAGTGAGTGTATATACATATATATATATATATGTAGTGTACGGAAATTGGTGGGTGGGGTAACGTTTTACAAATGAGCTACATATGCATGTACTTAGGGTTTGATAGTTTCAGATTTAGTACGTTTAATTTTGCTAATAGTAAAATTGTGTGGAACATACAGTAATCTATGGAAGCATGGAGGAGACATATACGAACTATTGCGTGCGTGTCTCATAGCTATCGAACGCCAAATCTATATGAACTCAAATAAGTACTGGTATCTCTAAATAATTAAAGCTAGCATTAAATATTTAGAGCTAGCATTAAATATTTTGAGCTAGCATTATTTATTTGAGTGCATATATATTTGGAATTCCTGGAACGCCAAAAATATATAAACTCAAATTATTAGAAAAACTCTCTAAATCATTTGGAGCTAGATCTAAATATTTAATTTTAGCTCTAATTATTTAGAGCTAGCAATAATTATTTGAGTTTATGTAGACCCGAATGTACATTAACTCAAATAAGTAATGCTAGCTCTAAATTCATTTATTTAATACCAGAGCTAGCAATAATTATTTGAGTTTATGTAGATTTGGATTTCCATGGGAAAACTATGTCGTGCGCACGAAATATCTACACCATAGGCTACCCGGCCGGCACTATTGTCGGGTTACATATGGTGACTATTGCACGCGCGCGAGTTCACCTGTCGTAATAGTACGAGATTATATGTCATGCGTACGATGTATTGTATGTGTCATAAGCACCATATACCTGTGTTAGTGTTGTGCATACGAGCAGCTCTATCGTGTGAACTAAAATGTTATGTCGTGCGCACATACTATAAAGGTACATGCCCACTCAGTAGGCACAAACTGTTAATTATATCAGAGATATCATCTGAGACATTTTCTGGAAAAATAAACATTAATTCACCATTACCCCACGTATTGATTGGCATTATTATACATATTATATCAGATGTAAATTTTCACAATGATATCAGGGGCGATAACCGTGCTTCTTTAAAATGTTAATGGCCATGACTATTTATTATCTGTATTTATTGTTTTATGTATAATCTGTCGAAAATATTATTTTTTCAAGTGACACATTTAATTAGTATAATATCATACCTCATTTGCATATGAAAACAGCCTGATACCACCGCGAGTCACTATCAGTAAAATAAATATTACTAAATGATTTTATATGTATAGAGGGCACTCGTAATTTTTGGAACTGGTGGAATAGTGACACAATTATACACTTATTTAATTCCTATAAATAACATGTTGTGCCTACTGAGTGGGCACGTACCTTTAAAGTTCATATCTCATCTCACCGAATGTGCAGTCTGTGTAATTCAGTTGTTACAAACGTCACGTCTCGACGACTGTGCATGCATTACCGTTTCCATTCTGTGTACACCTTTTATATTCGAGATTAGGTATGATGCCGACATTAACAAAGACAACTGTAGTGTGAATCCAGTTGTCAGTATATACATGTATTCAGATTGACTGATATGTCCTATCATCTCCTGATAATGGAATAATGCAAACTTAACACCGAACAGTCGATGTCAGATAGTGAGAATCGAAATAGGTTGATGGTGGATGTTAATTCGCCCACTCGATATCCAACAGGCAATGTCCCAAGACATTCCGATTATTGTTCAGAACTGTCTGTACTATCCGACTCGCTGTTGTTGTCGTCCAAGTCCGGGAAGTCGAGCTGTGACGGTTTCCACTGCGGTCGGTAATCCCCGCCATTCGGCAAACCGTCGTCGAAGTCGTACCGAATAGCTCCGGAAAGCTTTTTCGCCTCATTGGACTTTGCAACTTCCGGAACCTCTTTTGGGCAATTCATGTGATGTGGGCCAACGGACCCGTGTGGTTTCAGTCCTTGGGAAGACCAGTGCGACGTCATCAATGCTTTTTTATATGCGTTCTTGTGTTTGGCCAAATCTTGATCGGATGCCCATACCGCTGGTGTCATGGAGATGAAGTTTACAAAGCGCCACCTACCCGGATGTTTTCGACCATGTAGAGGGCGCGCGTTTGCGTGAACCAGTCTTGAATCCCATAATGCCATTCCACCCTTCCGGACCGGAACTCGAACTACTCGACAGTGTGCGGTTTTGTAGAAATTCACTTCATCTTCGGACAAATGGCAATAACCCATGGGCTCAGAAAGCTTCGCTGCATCCGGGTACAGGTCGTAGAAATCGTCGAGTAGTTTGTGGGAACCTTCCATCACTTGAAATGTCCAGTCGTCCTTGCACTGATCCTCGAGGTACAGCGCCCCCTGGTAGGCATGGAGGCCGACTCGCGTGGCTATTTGGTCGGTGTGAAGCCAATACTTTCCTGGGACTTGAAAGTCTTCCTTTCCGTCTTCAGGGGGACGCCCTATACCTGCAAACAAAATAAGGTAAATTTCGTGGGAGATAGACGTCAAAAAAACTATTTTCAGAGCTAATGCATCGCAAATATAAAAATGCACAATGTATTGTCAATGTGCTGTCCCTAACATAAAATGCAAACTATGCAAATAAAAACAGAAATGAGGTAGTTATTGTGTCTCTTGGGCTTCAAGCTAACAAAATATCAAAAATCGCATGTAACATAGAAAGAAACATAGAAACAGGATGTCCAACGTAGAACGGAGCCGAAAAAAAACAAGATGTAATAATTTAAGACATTATGAAACAAGCAGCGTTCGGCGGCAATCATAGTCCTCAACAGACATCGAGATGCACACAGAAATTAAGGCATCTGTAAAATCTCACTAAAACGGACCAAAGTACAGCGATATTTACACCACCGATGTGCACTATTTATACACAACATAGTGGCGGTGCAAGATTTTCCAATGAAGATGAACACACGAGAAATCAAGATAGAACATATGTATGAACAGAAAATAATATTTGTCAACATGGTGTGACATGGTTTAATGAATGCACAGCCTACCTATTGCGTCGAAGCTTGTCAGCAATTTCTCAGTTTTCCAAAGCTGCGCAAACACCTTCTTTGTTCTTAATCGTAGTTCCCACGTGACGTCCATGTGACCTATTATGTAAAACATGCACAATGTTAACGATGATACAAATGACGTTGTGGCTTTCCTTTCATTCGGCTTATATTTAAGGGTGGGAATTGACTCGAAAACCTTCCATACCCGGTGAATGACTTTCCTGATACACTTAGATATGTATCTGTTATAACCAAAACATCTTTTACACTTGCGTAGTTTTGAAAGAAAATACATAACAACACACTTTAAGTGTGACATTTTACCTTTACTGAAGCAATTTTCACATTGTCTGATTACTGGTTACGGTGGTATAAATTAACACCTCAACCCCTATTATATCAATTATTAGCTACCTAATATAAAGTAATTTCCGTTCATTGTTGTATTTCATATATTAAATGGCATTAATAAAAGGCAATGCTAATTTTAACTTCAAACAATGTTATGTGACGTCGTTTCAGTCTATGACTATATGCAATCTTCTTAAAAGTTCATGTATTCACAACGTTTAACCACATGACGTTTTCACAGTGTCAATAGAGTGTGTTTTATTTCATCTTATTAAGTACTCGCATTACCAGAAATAAACCAGAAAATGATAAGAAAATGCATTTCTCCTTTCAATTTAAACAGAATTCATTCTTGTAACGGCTTTTTTGCTAAGCGTAGTCATTGTACATGATGATAAAATAATTGTATATTTAATTTAGCATTGTTTTATTCTAATGCACTCTATAAATGTCACGCAATCTGATTGGCTGATGGTCATACATTACAGGTATATCATTGTTGATGAACGGTCTCAAATTATTTCAATATGTATTCCTACGCCAGTAGTAAAGGAGTGCATTAGAAATAGGTTAACCACATTATAATTTTGAAATTTGCGGCGTATATCAGAAAATGATCGGTCTGAAAACATGTTTAATGGCTCCGCTAGCGCGTCGCCATTAAACAAATTTTCCGACCTATCATTTTCTGATATACGCTGCAAATTTGAAAATTGCAATACAGTTAACCCTAGATTGAACCTTATGGTCAAACATTCAATAACAGAGTGACTATTTAAATACAATGTTTCATGTGTGCTCCTCTTCGGATGTTATGGATAATTTCAATTATTTGTTTTGATTCGGCTTATATTTAAGGGTGGGAATTGGCTCGAACACCTTCCATACCCGGGATATACAATGTAGCCCAATAATGAAGCAGGCCGATGGTCGTCGGTCTGGTTTATATTTTCGAATTTTGTTAAATGTTGCATTTATTCAGGCTCCAAAATTGTGCGCCAAAGAATCTGTGCAGGTGTGGTAACCTATAATTTGAGGCATCCTATAGCACACACCAGCTTATCGTAGTGGGATATAGTATGGCTGGGTAGCGATTACAGATGATTGGGGGGGAATCCAGACTAGTTTACGTGTATTGTGCGTTTTGAGTGACATATTATTGATTGGTCAAATGAAATTAAGTGGCGAATGTACTAGCTGAGTCACTAATGTCTAGTGAGTGTGCTCCACGTAATTAACATATAGTTACGTTCAGTCCTAATTCTACCTAATCACCATGATCGAGAAAAGAGAATAGGAGAGAAGAACAAATTGATTTCTGACGATATGGTATTTGACGTGCCGCTTTCACCCTCTCTTAGTGTGCTGCATCTATTATTGTATTAAAAGCACAAATATATGCTTTCTGTATTTCTGGTAGTGCATGCTTCCCTACAGCAGTTATTGGTAATTACCAATATCTATAGTTTAATTAAACACATGCTGTGTTCTGGGTGTCCGGTTTAGAAAGATTCCATTACATTTGCATGCTTGTTTTCAGTTTGTTTTCACTTACCTGTGTTGTATCGGTTGATTATCGACTGGTAACATTTCGGGAAGCCATTGTGAAACTGCGCTAGCCAATCCCGGTACCGGGCGATCGCCTGGTCGCATTCTTCCGGTGTGATGACCTCATTGACGACGGTATAGCCCTTCTTGTCTAGCTCTTCAAAATGCGAGTCTGTCAGCATTCTCTGTCATGCAGATCCAACATTAAACCAGATTATTAGCCACGCCGGTGAAAGACTCTGATATAGGACCCAGAAAATGGCATTCTCAAAAATGTTACCTCATCGTTTTGAATTGCACATTTGTTGGGTCCGATGTCCGATTACTTCACATGTAATCTGCCATTGTCTATTTCTCCTCAACCATACTTTCTTTTGTATTGTGTTGTGTATATACAATGTACATTAACAATGAGAGAGAGAATTTAAACAGAAATATTATACGTGATGAATAAAAAAAACAGAATACTGGTACACATACCTGACTGATCAGTATCACGACATTTCGCTATCAATAAATAATTTTATATCCCGTTCCTAACAAACCAAACAGTATGTGTACTACCAGGAGTCAAGATTGGAAGGTAGGCCGTACTTGCCACAATAGCATAAGCCTTATTTCTCCAGCCATAGTAACTTTAGGGATTTTCGCTGAAAATATGTTGCGACCAGCGCAGCCCTAGGGGGCCGTTTCACTAAACTTCGTACGACTACAATGTTTGTAAGTGCAAATTTAGGATCGTCTGGAAATTTTAATTGATGGATTTACATGTATCGAGCATATGCTGCATATGCAGCCTATGCTCAATAAATGTAAATTCAATAACTGTTACTGTGAAATTTACAGACTATCATAATTATGCACTTACGAACAGTAATGTCGTACGAAGTTTAGTGAAATGGCCCCCAGGTCTGGGGGCCGTTTCACTAAATTTCGTACGACTAATATGTTCGTAAGTGCAAATTGGTGGATTTACATTTATTATACATGGTTATATGCAGCCTATGCTCAATAAAGGTAAATCCAATAATTGTTTACAGGAAAACATTGTTTAATGTAAAATGGACAGACTATTATAAGTTTGCACTTACGAACATTGAAGTCGTACGAAGCTTAGTGAAACGGCGCCCTGGTGCCCGTTTCACAAAACGTCATACGACTAAGAAGTTCGTAAGTGAAAAACTAACAGTTACTGCACAGTTGCCATTAACAGCAGACTCTGATAAAATCGTTGATGGATTTGTTCAGATTTCACGACCCTACGCAGGCGCGGATCCAGGATTTCGGGTTAGGCGGGGGGGGCGTACTATTTTGCAATACTTGACTATATTATCGAACGAGCTAAGCTTGTTCGATAAGATAGTCAAGTATTGCAAAATAGTCGACCGAGCAGAGCTCGGGATAGCGCTAGGGAGTCCCCTGGACATTTTTTGAAATCTACATCGCATTTTCGGCGTTCTGGCGCATTTTGGGCAAAGATATTGACACTGTCACAGTATTGTTTAGACATGATTTTTGATTGAAAACGTTTAAATTTTGAAACAATAAGACAACGACCGAAAAATGCATGGAATACATGGCATTTGGCATGAAACGTGCCTTGTAACTTGTGAAAAAAAATTTACTCGGCGAATTTTAGGGGGGGGCGCGCCGGGTCCGCCCCCCCCACCCCCTGACTCCGCCCATGCTACGTACATGTCGGTGGGAAATTGTAGCATATTATTCTATCACATTGATATCGTACGAAGTTTAGTGAAACGCCCCCCTGGTCTGGAACTTCCTGGAACTACCAAATATTACATCCTGTTCGCTATGCAGAACTATTACGTACTCATCCCACTGAATGAAGTTATTACAAATTTCACAAACTACTACGTTTTCTCATCCGGCCAATACCGAATACGAGGAAAACGAAATGTAAAGAAATATTTACCTGTTATATAAATATCCTGTATGCCAAATAAACAATATAGAATCGCTCTGATGGACTGTACACGTCTCCCTGTGTAACCAGCAAACACCACGGAAGTTATTACAAATTTCACAAAATACGTTTAAACATGTGTTATTTATATACACGTCAATTTACTATGTCACATGTACAGAGGTCATGTGTCGGAGCGAATGTTCCTATGGCGATACACCCTTCAAACATATAATTGTACGAAACTTGCATTAAAATAAATTCGAAATTACAAAATGAAGTTAGATACTGATAGGGCTTTTTACGTGTTCTCATTCATTTTCCGACAGGTTGTATGAGTTTTCACGTCAATCTCGGTAACGGTTAACTTCCATTAAGGTCCATAATCACAGATAGTTGACCATATTAGATGATTATATTGGGTCGCTCCTGTACATTGTTGACTTGTTATCTGGTATTTCACAACAAATTGCAATACCCTCGGATTGCACAAGCTGTTTACTACGTTATACCAGGGAGGGACCAGACATTCATCTTCATCCCAGGTTATACCAGGGACCAGACATTCATCTTCTTCCCAGGTTATACCAGGGACCAGACATTCATCTTCATCCCAGGTTATACCAGGGACCAGACATTCATCTTCATCCCAGGTTATACCAGGGACCAGACATTCATCTTCATCTTCATCCCAGGTTATACCCATTATCTAGAGAAGTCAAGATATTTCGAGAACCTTTATTATTTATAACATTAGTTAACTCTTTCAACACTACATGCCTCTTTAGCGGTGTTAGCAAATAGTGTAGATCCAGATGAGCCGGCTCGTGACGAGCCGTCTCAACAGGATCTGCATTTTTTTTTGCAAGTAATTTTCATATTTTTTAGAGAAATAAAACACCCATTGTCTATAAATGGACTAGTCTGAAAGTCACATTACACTTACATGTACATATCACAGTATATTCTAGTTACTTAGGGTTGAAAGGATTAACCCTCACTCCGCGGGAGACGAAAACTGTCGTCTACTGTTTTTCATTTTTAGTGGAGACGATTCTCATGCACTGTCAAAACAGGTTTATATCGAGAAATATTGAAAATAAAACATTTCCAGCAGACGACAAAATTTAATTCAGCGTAGTAAGGGTTAAAGGCACTGTGCCTTCTCGCTTTCTCAGATGATGTCTCGGATATTCAATATGTGCTGTTTTCATTTAATACACGATAAATGACCTACATAAATCAATTATAAATAATAAAGTGTAGTTAACAAAAGTCACCAAATAAAACAACATACCGGTACGATATATGCAAGTAATAAACAGGGGAGATAATTTGATTTGGCATTGTCGCTCTAAATACAGCCCAGCAAGGAAACTATGTGAACTATAATTATTTTTTAGTTGTGAATTTGGTCAAACTATACCACATTCAAGAAGAGGTTTCCATTATATACACTAGATTTATTTATTTTAATACAATTGGTAATTTTAATAAACATCGACTGCATAAAAATTATTGTGGACGGCCTAATCGTGAGGGCCCAAAGGGCGTGATTTTGGTAAGGAATGTTTTTTAATCTAAGAGGCGTGAAACGCTATTTCCTGCATTCTCAGGGTCCAGTCTTGAGGGCCCAAATGGCCCGATGTTGCTAGAGGGGTTCGGGGGCATGCTCTACCGTAAATTTTGAAAATGTAAGAGGCGTGAAACGCCATTTCCTGCATTCTCAGGTCTCAGTCTTGAGAACCGAAAGGGTCTGGATGTTGCTAGGGGGTTTTGAAAATCTAAGAGGTGTGAAACGCCTTTCCTGCATTCTCAGCAAGTTTGAGGATGATAATATGTGCTTTATTACAGAATTATTGGGGGGGGGTGGGGGGGGGGGGGGGGGGCAGGCACCTAACAAAATTATTGATTGCTGCCCCCCCCCCCCTCCCCCTCCCCCACCCCCTCCCAATAATTATGTAATAAAGCACACTTCCGCCGCCCCTGTATAGTTCATAGTCATTATTGGCGTGTTAAAAGTTCAATATGTGAACCATAACTATTACATATTTGTATACTTTAGTATAATCCCATTTTTTTGTTCAGGTGACAAAAAGATAAGTACATGTATATGAAGTGTGGTATTCTTCGTTTATATCATGACTGTGTAATTTTAAAACACGTGTAGGATTATTAATTATGCATCAGTTGTCTAACTTTAAGTTATCATTGATCCTGATTGCATATCGCACATAACATGACTGGATAAATTCGGTTTTTGTGTGTTGCGACCAGCGTATATCCAGACCAGCCTGTGCATCCGAACAGTCTGATCATAATCTACACTGTTCGTCATTCCATCAATGAAACACCCGTCATGCTTCTAACATGCAATATTGATCGCTATAGCAGGCTACATGGGTGTGATATTTGATCAGGAGGAGCTACAATGATCACAACTCCCATAAACCCCATTTCTGTCGTCACAGCCACCGAAAGCATGTATATGATATTTCCCCACCGTCTGATTTTTATAAATTTAGATAAGCTGCGTATTTGCTTAAATACCCAATTAAATTTGCCAAAAACCCAATTGAAATCAGAATTAGCGAGTATCAAAAAGCAATAAAGATTGTGTGATACCTTCATCATGCTGCAGAAAACAATAAACAAACCACAAACATAGCATATTTTCCATGAAAACACATCTTGGTATTTCATTAGAATTGTCTCCAATTTTAATGAAATGCCAAGACATGTTTTCATTTCGAAGCAAACTATTCAATAATTGCGGTCTGTGAATGTGTAAACAGTAGTTTTATTTTAATTTTCCCAATTAAAATTTTGAAATACCCATCGCAATTGCTTCAGCAATGATGGAGTAACAATAGTCAATTACTAATTCCTTATCTGGAGCTGTGGTATGCATATGTTGTGGGCCACCGGCCTCCGAACTAAGAAGATTGGTTTCTCATTTGATTGCGTGAATATTGCCGGTCTTTTTTCCTCAGCAACTTGCCAAAGTATGGGTCCAATCAGGGACGCCAGAAGCATCATACAATTGGTTAGGCGAATATAGTGGGTGCCCTCACTACCCACCCAACGTGCATGTTGTTACCACTAAGTTGAACCGAGACGGTTCATCTGAGTGGTAACAATACACATTTGATGAGAAAAAAATATTTACATTCCGTTTTTTTTTTAATATATGAAATATGTCAAAATTATCAATCCGGCATTCGCCGGACCTATTGGTCGATATTATGCAACAAAAGTAGTCATTATTAATAAATATCTTATCGTATAGCTGCGAATTCCGCTGGGACGCATCCTTAGAGTAAATGTTTTGATTGAACTACGACATTGGCTCGATGACCTTGCATGTCGGGACCGACTATTTAATTCCCCATCCGATAGGCTAGCACGAAGTTTGCAAGAGTTACCTTCGCAACTAGTAACAACCCACCTTGGATTAATTTATACTTAAATATTGGTATATGGCTGTGACTGGAGAAATGAGGGCTTATGAAATATATGACCAGTGTATCTCCTGATAAAATGACGCGCTCCTGTTGCCTGATAATTATTTATATTACTTGTTAGAGCATAACGGGTGTTTCATTAATGGAATGGCGATCAGTGCAGATCCTATGCAGACTGCGGATGTACAGGCTGATCTGGATCTACACTGATCGCAAAACTCACAAGCCCCATTTCTTTTGTCACAACCACATGTTAGATTTATCTTGGTCAAGAGAATTCACAGGTACATGCCCACTCAGTAGGCACGAAATGTAATTTATATCAGAGACATCATCTGAGACATTTTCTGGCAAAATAAACATTCATTCACCATTACCCTACGTATTGATTGGCATTATTATACATTTTATATCAGACGCAAATTTCCACACTGCTATCAGGGGCGATAACCGTGTTTCCTTAAAAGGTTAACGGACATTACTATTTATTCTCTGTATTTATGTTTTGATGTGCAATGATCATACTTTATAATCTGTCGAAAATATAAATGTTTAAGGTGACATATTTAATTAGTATAAATTATTAAAAAATAGCATGCCTCATTTGTATATGAAAATAGCCTTATACCACTGCGCGTCACTATCAGTAAAATAATTATTACTAAATGATTATATCTGTATAGCGAGAACTTGTAATTTTTAGAACTGGTGGAAAAGTGACACAATTATATACTTATTTATTTCCTATAAAGAACATTTTGTGTATACTGAGTGGGCATGTACCTTTAATATGACCCAGATTTTATGAATAGTAAGCTATTTTTTTAGTATTGTATTTTGTTTACGTTTTAGTAGGCTATATACTATACATCGATATTTATATATTTGTGTTACGTTATGGTAGACTATCCACTATACATCGGTATTTATAATCTGTTGAAATGTATGTATGGTCCCTGTATAATTTAATATATGGCAGAATTTAAAACTCCATTTCGCCCATTTTGAACCATTTCGCACATAAATTTCTCAGCCGTTATCTCCGGGTCCTGGGTCGTTTCGCCCATAATCCCGTTCGCACCCCGGGTCGTTTCGCCCTTATTCCCGTTCGCCCCGGGTCGTTTCGCCCATATATATATAATGTATAGAAATATTGTAATACATTAACAAATATAAGTCAGTGACAAATAAATATGTAGGTAACACATTAGTATTACTCAGCTAAGGTCATATAGAGACGGGACAACAATTTAAAGTCACAAGTTACCTGATGAACTGGTGCGTCGTCTTTCGCTCCCGGTAAGTTGGGACCAGACCATACTCATGCACGTGCCGCCACACTGCCTGCCGTAAATATCTGTGTGTGATAAATGACCTCGTCCACCTTGATGAAGTCGACGTTCAGCTGGGTATGACTGAAGTACGAAATGGGCGAAAAGGGCGAAATGGAGATTGTCGGGCGAAATGGAGTTTTATATCGCCTATAACTTTCTAATTAATGCATGAAATTATTGTTTTCTTATTATATCTATTATACAGTTGTATATGTATAATATATAGTTGAATAAATTGGGTATTTTCTTACATAATTTGATTTATATCAAAATTATTAATGACGGTGCTCAGAATATGTCCGGCGACCATCACATGGTGGCCGATAATTACCTTAATAACATCTTGTATCTGATGCTTACAATATGACACAGAATTGCATTTTATATGTGTGCAAATACATGTATACTAAATACGTTTTCTCGACTCATCAAAAATATGACATACTTTTCCAAAATACCCTATATAAAATGCAGTGAATATTTGTGTTATATTTGGTTTTGGTTTTAGGCACCAGTGTATAATTATAATTATATTTCACACATCGTCCGCCCTGTTCAATATTTTATGATGCATATTGAATTGCTTACCCATGTACATGAATTACTGACCTGATGCATAGGCTGATCTGGGACTGTGCGCTTCGCAAATATCATAATGTCTCTTTTCCCATGAACTATACAACATGTCCTTAAAAATAAACTGGACGGTGGTCAGTTGCCATGCATTTTATATAATGTCACACGTCGTCCGCTCTATTTCATGATACGTATTGAATTGCTTACCCATGTATACCCTGACCTGATGAGTAGACTGATCTGGGACTGGGCTATCATAACTTTACATGTAATGTATGCTTTTACAGCCCACACAAATGTGTGACATCCTTTCGTACACACAAGTATCGCCATGTCTTTGGTAGCTAATGTGCCCCTAACTAACGAAATACTAAAAGCAGTGAATATATTCGAAAGACATTTATCGATTACCAGAGACAAAAGTCAGCAGTCCGATTTGAGCGAGTCCGAAACTACGGCATTTGGCATTTTCCAAGCTGTTGCCTACCTTGAAAAGGCTATACGTAGTGAATGTATAATATATGTATAATGTACGGAAATTGGTGGGTGGGGTAACGTTTTACAAATGAGCCACATATGCATGTACTTAGGGTTTGATAGTTTCAGATTTAGTACGTTTAATTTTCCTAATAGTAAAATTGTGTGGAACATACAGTAATCTATGGAAGCATGGAGGAAACATATACGAACTATTGCGCGTCTCATAGCTATGGAACGCCAAATCTATATGAACTCAAATAAGTATTGGTATCTCTAAATAATTAAAGGTAGCATTAAATATTTAGAGCTAGCATTAAATATTTTGAGCTAGCATTATTTATTTGAGTGTATATATGTCGCGGTACGTAACTCACTGAGGGGAGGAAGTGTGTATTCGTGCCCGGCTAGCTCAGTCGGTTAGAGCGATGGTACGGTAAACCAGAGGTCCCGGGTTCGAGCCCCGGGCCGGAGCACATTTTCTCGCCCTGTGACATTTGGCGCCCAACGAGGGACCGTGACTGATATATATACTACCCAAAATGTACCAAATATATGGAATTCAGAGACGAATTAAATATAGAATTCGGGGACGAATTCCAATTTGGCGGGGAATTATGTCGCGGTACGTAACTCACTGAGGGGAGGAAGTGTGTATTCGTGCCCGGCTAGCTCAGTCGGTTAGAGCGATGGTACGGTAAACCAGAGGTCCCGGGTTCGAGGCCCGGGCCGGAGCACATTTTCTCGCCCTGTGACATATATATTTGGAATTCCTGGAACGCCAAAAATATATAAACTCAAATTATTAGAAAAACTCTCTAAATCATTTGGAGCTAGATCTAAATATTTAATGTTAGCTCTAATTATTTAGAGCTAGCAATAATTATTTGAGTTTATGTAGACCCGAATGTACATTAACTCAAATAAGTAATGCTAGCTCTAAATTCATTTATTTAATACTAGAGCTAGCAAAAATTATTTGAGTTTATGTAGATTTGGCGTTCCATGGGAAAACTATGTCGTGCGCAGGAAATATCTACACCATAGGATACCCGGCCGGAACTATTGTCGGGTTACATATGGTGACTATTGCACGCGCGCGAGTTCACCTGTCGTAATAGTACGAGATTATATGTCATGCGTACGATGTATTGTATGTGTCATAAGCACCATATAGCTGTGTTAGTGTTGTGCATACGAGCAGCTCTATCGTGTGAACTAAAATGTTATGTCGTGCGCACATACTATAAAGGTACATGCCCACTCAGTAGGCACAAACTGTTCTTTATATCAGAGATATCATCTGAGACATTTTCTGGAAAAATAAACATTAATTCACCATTACCCCACGTATTGATTGGCATTATTATACATATTATATCAGATGTAAATTTTCTCAATGATATCAGGGGCGATAACCGTGTTTCTTTAAAATGTTAATGGCCATGACTATTTATTATCTGTATTTATTGTTTTATGTATAATCTGTCGAAAATATAATTTTTTCAAGTGACACATTTAATTAGTATAAATAATTACAAAATAGCATACCTCGTTTGCATATGAAAACAGCCTGATACCACCGCTCGTTACTATCTGTAAAATAAATATTACTAAATGATTGTATATGTATAGCAGGCACTCGTAATTTTTGGAACTGGTGCAATAGCAACACAATTATACACTTATTTGATTCCTATAAATAACATGTTGTACCTACTGAGTGGGCACGTACCTTTAAAGTTCATGTCTCATCTCACCGAATGTGCAGTCTGTGTAATTCAGTTGTTACAAACGTCACGTCTCGACGACTGTGCATGCGTTACCGTTTCCATTCTGTATACATCAGCTTTGGCACTATTTATAGCTATTACAACGCATAATGGCATAATCTGCTGTAGCATATAGGCTAATATGTACAAGTGATGAATACGCCTTTTATATACGAGATTGTGTATGATGCCGACATTAACAAAGACAACTGTAGTGTGAATCCAGTTGTCAGTATATATGCAGATTGACTGATATCTCCTATCATCTCCTGATAATGGAATAATCCAAACCTAACATCGAACAGTCGATGTCAGATAGTGAGAAGCGAAATATGTTGATGGTGGATGTTAATTCGCCCACTCGATATCCAACTGGCAATGTCCCAAGACATTCCGATTATTGTTCAGAACTGTCTGTGCTATCCGATTCGCTGTTGATGTCGTCCAAGTCCGGGAAGTCGAGCTGTGACGGTTTCCACTGCGGTCGGTAATCCCCGCCATTCGGCAAACCGTCGTCGAAGTCGTACCGAATAGCTCCGGAAAGCTTTTTCGCCTCATTGGACTTTGCAACTTCCGGAACCTCTTTTGGGCAATTCATGTGATGTGGGCCAAAGGACCCGTGTGGTTTCAGTCCTTGGGAAGACCAGTGCGACGTCATCAATGCTTTTTTATATGCGTTCTTGTGTTTGGCCAAATCTTGATCGGATGCCCATACCGCTGGTGTCATGGAGATGAAGTTTACAAAGCGCCACCTACCCGGATGTTTTCGACCATGCAAAGGGCGCGCGTTTGCGTGAACCAGTCTTGCATCCCATAATGCCATTCCACCCTTTCGGACCGGAACTCGAACTACTCGACAGTGTGCGGTTTTGTAGAAATTCACTTCATCTTCGGACAAATGGCAATAACCCATGGGCTCGGAAAGCTTCGCTGCACCCGGGTACAGGTCGTAGAAAGCGTCGAGTATTTTGTGGGAACCTTCCATCACTTGAAATGTCCAGTCGTCCTTGCACTGGTCCTCGAGGTACAGCGCCCCCTGGTAGGCATGGAGGCCGACTCGCGTGGCTATTTGGTCGGTGTGAAGCCAATACTTTCCTGGGACTTGAAAGTCTTCCTTTCCGTCTTCAGGGGGACGCCCTATACCTGCAAACAAAATAAGATTAATTTCGTGGGAGACAGACACGTCAAAAAATGTTATTTTCAGAGCTAATGCATCGCAAATATAAAAATGCACAATGTATTGTCAGTGTGCTGTCCCTAACAGAAAATGCAAACTATGCAAATAAATTCAGAAATGAGGTAGATATTGTGTCTCTTGGGCTGCAAGCTAACAATAGAAAGAAACATAGAAACAGGATGTCCAACGTAGAACGGAGCCCGAAAAAAAACAAGATGTAATCATTTAAGACATAAAACAAGCAGGCGTTCGGCGGCAATCATAGTCCTCAACAGACATCTAGATGCACACAGAAATTAATGGCATCTGTAAAATTTCACTAAAACGGACCAACGTACAGCGATATTTACACCACCGATGTGCAATATTTAGACACAATATAGTGGCGGTGCACGATTTTCCCATGAAGATGAACACACGAGAAATCAAGATAGAACATATGTATGAACAGAAAACAATATGTGTCAACATGTGGTGACATGGTTTAATGAATTGACAGCCTACCTATTGCATCGAAGCTTGTCAGCAATTTCTCAGTTTTCCAAAGCTGCGCAAACACCTTCTTTGTTCTTAATCGTAGTTCCCACGTGACGTCCATGTGACCTATAATGTAAAACATGCACAATGTTAACGATGATACAAATGATGTTGTGGCTTTCCTTTCATTCGGCTTATATTTAAGGGTGGGAATTGGCTCTAAAACCTTCCATACCCGGTGAATGGCTTTCCTGATACACTTATATATGTATATGTTATAACCAGAACATCTTGTACACTTGCGTAGTTTTGAAAGAAAATACATAACAACACACTTTAAATGTGACATTTTACCTTTACTGAAGCAATGTTCACATTGTCTGATTACAAAGTCCGTCACATGTTACGGTGGTATAAATTAACACATCAACCCCTATTATATCAATTATTATCTACCTAATATAAAATAATTTCCGTTCATTGTTGTATTTCATATATTAAATGGAATTAATAAAAGGCAATGATAATTTTAACTTCAAACAATGTTATGTGACTTCGTTTCAGTCTATAACTGTGTGCTATTTTCTTAAAAGTTCATGTATTCACAACGTTTAACCACATGACGTTTTCACAGTGTCAATAGAGCTTTTTTGCCATCTCTTTAAGTACTCGCATTACCAGAAATAAACCAGAAAATGAAAAGAAAATGCATTTCTCCTTTGAATTTAAACAGCATTAGTTATTGTAACGGCTTTTTTTGCTAAGCGTAGTTATGTGACTTCGTTTCAGTCTATGACTATATGCTATCTTCTTAAAAGTTCATGTATTCACAACTTTTAACCACATGACGTTTTCACAGTGTCAATAAAGTTGTTTTTTCCATCTTATTAAGTACTCGCATTACCAGAAATAAACCAGAAAATGAAAAGAAAATGCATTTCTCCTTTCAATTTAAACAGAATTCATTCTTGTAACGGCTTTTTTTGCTGAGCGTAGTCATTGTACATGATGATAAAATAATTATATATTTAATTTATCATTGTTTTATTCTAATGCACTCTATAAATGTAGAAAAACATGATTTCTGACGGTATGGTATTTGACGTGCCGCTTTGATCCTCTCTTAGTGTGCTGCATCTATTATTTTATTAAAAGCACAAATATATGCTTTCTGGATTTCTGGTAGTGCATGCTTCCCTACCGCAGTTATTGCATGGTAATTACCAATATCTATAGTTTAATTAAACACATGCTGTGTTCTGGGTGTCTGGTTTAGAAAGATTCCATTACATTTGCATGCTTGTTTTCAGTTTGTTTTCACTTACCTGTGTTGTATCGGTTGATTATCGTCTGGTAACATTTCGGGAAGCCATTGTGAAACTGCGCTAGCCAATCCCGGTACCGGGCGATCGCGTGGTCGCATTCTTCCGGTGTGATGACGTCATTGACGACGGTATAGCCCTTCTTGTCTAGCTCTTCAAAATGCGAGTCTGTCAGCATTCTCTGTCATGCAGATCCAACATTAAACCAGATTATCTGTCACACCGGTGAAATACTTTAATATAGGACCCAGAAAATGGCATTCTCAAAACTGTTACCTCATAGTTTTGAGTTGGACATTTTTTGGGTCTGATGTCCGATTAGTTCACCTGTAATCTGCCATTGTCTATTTCTCATGAACCATATGTCCTTAATACTTTCTTTTTTATTGTGTATTGTGTATTGACTATAATTGATGAATAAAAAAAACAGAATACTGGTACACATATCTGACTGATCAGTATCACGACATTTCGCTATCAATAAATAATTTTATATCCCGTTCCTAACAAACCAAACAGTATGTGTACTACCAGGAGTCAAGATTGGAAGGTAGGCCGTACTTGCCACAATAGCATAAGCCTTATTTCTCCAGCCATAGTTACTTTTGGGATTTTCGCTGAAAATATTTTGCGGCCAGTGCAGCCCCAGGGGGCCGTTTCACTAAACTTCGTACGACTAAAATGTTTGTAAGTGCAACTTTAGGATCGTCTGGAAATTGATGGATTTACTTTCAATTGATGGATTTACATTAAATGTAAATCCAATAACTGTTCAAGAAAACAGTGTTGAGACTGTGAAATTTACAGACTATTATAATTGTGCATTGACGAAAATTTTAGTCGTACGAAGTTTAGTGAAACTGCCGCCAGGTACGACTAATATGTTCGTAAGTGCAAATTTCGGATCGTCTGGAAATTCCAATTGGTGGATTTACATTTATTATACATGGTTATATGCAGCCTATGCTCAATAAAGGTAAATCCAATAATTGTTTACAGGAAAACATTGTTTAATGTAAAATGGACAGACTATCATAAGTTTGCACTTACGAACATTGAAGTCGTACGAAGTTTAGTGAAACGGTGCCCTGGGGCCCGTTTCACTAAACTTCATACGACTAAGAAGTTCGTAAGTGCAAAACTAACAGTTACTGCACAGTTGCCATTAACAGCAGATTCTGTAAAATCGTTGGTGGATTTGTTTATATATCACGACCCCTACATGTCGGTGGGAAATTGTACCATATTATTATATCACATTGATATCGTACGAAGTTTAGTGAAACGCCCCCTGGTCTGGAACTTCCTGAAATTCCAAATATTACATCCTGTTCGCTATGCAGAACTATTACGTCCTCATCCCACTGAATGAAGTTATTACAAATTTCACAAACTACGTTTTCTCATCCGGCCAATACCGAATAAGAGGAAAACGAAATGTACAAAATATTTACCTGTTATATAAATATCCTGTATGCCAAATAAACAATATAGAATCGCTCTGATGGACTGTACAAGTCTCCCTGTGTAACCAGCAAACACCACGGAAGTTATTACAAATTTCACAAAATACGTTTAAACATGTGTTATTTATGTACACGTCAATGTACTATGTCACATGTACAGAGGTCCTGTGTCGGAGCGAATGTTCCTATGGCGATACACCCTTCAACCATATAATTGTACGAAAATTGCATTAAAATAAATTCGAAATTAAAAAATGAAGTTAGATACTGATAGGGCTTTTTACGTGTTCTCATTCATTTTCCGGAAGATTCTATGAGTTTTCACGTCAATCTCGGTAACGGTTAACTTACATTAAGGTCCATAATCACGGATAGTTGACCATATTAGATGATTATATTGGGTCGCTCCTGTACATTGTTGACTTGTTATCTGGTATTTCACAACAAATTACAATACCCTCGGATTGCACAAGCTGTTTACTACGTTATACCAGGGACCAGACATTCATCTTCGCCCCAGGTTATACCCGATATCCAGAGAAGTCGAAGACATTTCGAGGACCTTTATTATTTATAACATTAGTTAACTCTCTCAACACTACATGCCTCTTTAGCGGTGTTAGCAAATAGTGTAGATCCAGATGAGCCGGCTCGTGACGAGCCGTCTCAACAGGATCTGCAGTTTTTTTGCAAGTAATTTTCATATTGTTTATAGAAATAAAACACCCATTGTCTATAAATGGACTAGTCTGAAAGTCACATTACACTTACATATCACAGTATATTCTAGTTACTTAGGGTTGAAAGGATTAACCCTCACTCCGAGGGAGACGAAAAATGTCGTCTGCTGTTTATCATTTTTAGTGGAGACGATTATCATGCGCTGTCAAAACAGGTTTATATCGAGAAATATTGAAAATAAAACATTTCCAGCAGACGACAAAATGTAATTAAGCGTAGTAAGGGTTAAAGGCACTGTGCCTTCTCGCTTTCTCAGATGATGTCCCGGATATTCAATATGTGCTGTTTTCATTTAGTACACGATAAATGACCTACATAAATCAATTATAAATAATAAAGTGTAGTTAACAAAAGTCACCAAATAAAACAACATACCGGTACGATATATGCAAGTAATAAACAGGGGAGATAATTTGATCTGGCATAATTTGGCATTGTCGCTCTAAATACAGCTCAGCAAGGAAACTATGTGAACTATAATTATTTTTTAGTTGTGAATTTGGTCAAACTATACCACATTCAGGAAGAGGTTTCCATTATATACATTAGATTTATTTATTTTAATACAATTGGTAATTTTAATAAACATCGACTGCATACAAAATAGCAGTTGCGACCTTGTTTAGTATGTCATAGTTATAGCATAGGCGGCGGAACGGGAACATTATTGTGGGGGGCCTAATCGTGAGGGCCCAAAGGGCGCGGTTTTGGTAGGGAATTGTTTTAATCTAAGAGGCGTGAAACGCCATTTCCTGCATTCTCAGGGTCCAGTCTTGAGGGCCCAAATGGCCCGATGTTGCTAGAGGGGTTCGGGGGAATACTCCATCGTAAATTTTGAAAATGTAAGAGGCGTGAAAAGCCATTTCCTGCATTCTCAGGTCCCAGTCTTGAGGACCGAAAGGGTCTGGATGTTGCTAGGGGGTTTTGAAAATCTAAGAGGTGTGAAACGCCATTTCCTGCATTCTCAGCAAGTTTGAGGATGACAATATGTGCTTTATTACAGAATTGTATGTATATTGGGGGGGGAGGCCCCCAACAAAATACATATTTGTGTACTTTGGTATAATCCCATTTTTTGGTTCAGGTGAGTACATGTATATGTAGTGTGGTATTCTTCGTTTATATTATATTTATCCAGTCACCACAGTGCGTATGTGCCGTGAAACACTATAGGAATGAATGGCCTTTTTGTGGAATTTATCGGGGTATAAACTTGGAAAAAGTCGCGGGAATACTGGACGAAGGCCGGAAGGCCTCGTCCAGTATTCCCGCGACTTTTCCAAGTTTATATCCCCGATAAATTCCACAAAAACGCCATTCATTCCTTATAATTCCAGCATTTGAAATAAATTCATCAAGAAAATGTGTTTATTTTCTGTTTTCTTAAGACTTATTTTAACTGCGCCTGACGGTTACGGAAAGTAGTTCGGCATGGAGTTTACTGGGATATAAATTCTGGACAGAGACTTGCTACGGACCAATCAAATGTTAGGGAATTGTGTAAATATTTTTGTGCTGGAATTATTGTGCCATGAAACATTTTTGATATCCAGTCCATACCATTTTTGCATTTTACAGCAATTTGTAGGTGTTGACGGGATAAATAGAATAGTAGGTTAGTGCCGTGAATGGGAAAAAATATCTGGCGCGGCACGGAAACGGGATGTGCTCGGCATAGCCTCGCCCATCCCGTTTCTTGAGCCTTGCCAGATATGTTTTCCCATTCACGGCACTAACCTACTATTCTCTATCTATTTTCCTTATTTCTGAGCCAAAATAGATGTTGTGACCACTCATTTGAACCGTCTATGAGTGGTCACAACATATACTTCTGATGAGAAATAAAGAAATTATTGAGCCTTGCCTTGCCTTGAACCTACTATTCTCTATATATATGGTCTAGCGTTTTCGGATAGAGTCAATACGGCATGCATACCTCTGAACGCTAATGGCCATAACTGCGTAATTTTAAAACACGTGTAGGATTATTAAGAATGCATCAGTTGTCTAACTTTAAGTTGTCATTGATCGTGATTGTATATCGCACATAATGTGGCTGTGACTGGATAAATTCGGTTTTTGTGTGTTGCGACCAGCGTATATATTCCATCAATGAAACACCCGGCATGCTTCTAACATGCAATATTGGTCGCTATATGAGGCTACATGGGTGTGATATTTGATCAGGAGCTACAATGATCACAACTCCCATAAGCGCCATTTCTGTCGTCACAGCCACCGAAAGCATGTACATGATATTTCCCCACCGTCTGATTTTTAGAAATTTGACTGCATGCAGGCACAGACCTAGAATAATTGATTCTAGGTCTGTGATGCAGGGCTCCAGAAAAGCTGCGTATTTGCTTAAATACCCAATTAAAATCAGAAGAAGCGAGTATCAAAAAGCAATAAAATGTGTGTGGTACCTTCATCATGCTGCAGAAAACAATAAACAAACCACAAACATAGCATATTTTCCATGACAACACATCTTGGTATTTCATTAGAATTGTCTCCAATTCTAATGAAATGCCAAGACAGGACATATGTCAAAAGTATCAATCCGGCATTCGCCGGACCTGTCCGACCTGTTCCGACGACCGTGTTGGTAGATATTATGCAACAAAAGTAGTCATTATTAATAAATATCTTATCGTATAGTTGCGAATTCCGCTGGGACGCATCCTTAGAGTAAATGTTTTGATTGAACGACGGCATTGGCTCGATGACCTTGCATGTCGGGACCGACTATTTAATTCCCCATCGGATAGGACTAGGCTAGCACGAAGTTTGTAAGAGTTACCTTCGCAACTAGTAACAAACCACCTTGGATTAATTGATACTTAAATATTGGTATATGGCTGTGACTGGAGAAATGAGGGCTTATGAAATATACGACCAGTGTATCTCCTGATAAAATGACGCGCTCCTGTTGCCTGATAACTATTTATTTTACTTGTTAGAGCATAACGGGTGTTTCAATAATGGAATGGCGATCAGTGCAGATCCTATGTAGACTGCGGATGTATTATGGTAGTAATATGCACATTTCACATCGTTATTCGTCAACCATTTCAGCTGTCATTAATTTATTATGAAAACTGCCTGATTGTATCAGATTGGTATAAAAGATATGCCAGTCCTCTGCTTAAAGGGAACATTATAGACTGATAAACGCATTTAGATGTCAAACATAGTATACTTACGTAATCTTATTATCTAATAAGGGCAAAATGGTCATTGTCTGTCATTGCGTTACCTCCATATAATGTGTCTATCAAAACAAACAATTGTTTATGGGTTACATTTCATCAGTTATGCGTTTATGCAGGGTTTTATCTGATGGCCAAACTGTTTATGTTTGACACATTCTGTCGATGCAAATTAATTACGTTTCCTCTGCCATCATATATATATAGTGGTTGCACGCTTTATGACAAAAAGGATCTATGTGTACATCTCAGTGAAGGACTACGTGTTATGTAGAGTCGCTTTACTTTTCCATGCGTTTACGGAGTTACCGTCTCTAGTTCATTATTGTAATATTGTTATCGTTCGGATTTCCCGACTGTGTTGTAACTTTAAAATTTAGTTGGATTACGCCGCCAACTTTGTGTTTCTTGACTGTTATTTATCATTTACAGTCACATGTACAATAAAATATATAAACTGGGTTCAAAAACCCGTTTTAGCCATACTAAGTGACAAACAGTACAACCTAGTCATAATAGATATACATGCTGATCTGGATCTACACTGATCGCAAAACTCACAAGCCCCATTTCTTTTGTCACAACCACATGTTATATTTATCTTGGTCAAGAATGCACAGGTACATGCCCACTCAGTAGGCACAAAATATAATTTATACCAGAGACATCATCTGAGACATTTTCTGGCAAAATAAACATTCATTCACCATTACCCTACGTATTGATTGGCATTATTATGCATTTTATATCAGACGCAAATTTCCGCACTGATATCAGGGGCGATAACCGTGTTTCCTTAAAAGGTTAACGGACATTACTATTTATTCTCTGTATTTATCTTTTGATGTGTAATGATCATACTTTATAATCTGTCGAAAATATAAATTGTTTAGGTGACGTATTTAATTAGTATAAATAATTAAAAAATAGCATGCCTCATTTGTATATGAAAATAGCCTTATACCACCGCGCGTCACTATCAGTAACATAACTATTACTAAATGATTATATCTGTACTGCGAAAACTTGTAATTTTTAGAACTGGTGGAAAAGTGACACAATTATATACTTATTTAATTCCTATAAAGAACAGTTTGTGTATACTGAGTGGGCATGTACCTTTAAAGCCCATATACGGCTCAAGTTGCCGAATTTTGCCTCCTATTGGGGTTTCCCACACATAAATCCAACAGGTTTCTATTTACCCACACTTTGAAACTGTTTGCATTCATTTTGGTACATAAATGTGTTTGTAGTCGATGAAAATATCAATGTTTGTTGATAAACAAACAGCAGGTGCGTGTTTCAAAGCCCGATCGATTTTCCGATAGACGCTCTGGTCAACTCCTCAACTGCCCGATTCGCGGCCGATGAATTCCGATAGCCGGAGTTTATCGACTCGCTTCCGAGCCGAAGCCGTTGGGTTACGGAAATGAAATCGTCAATATTGATATTTTGCACTGAGTAGTACACAAAACAAGTTTTTGTTGTCTTCACATTGCGATTAAGATGTAAATCTCAAGACTTGAGATGTATCTATTAGGCAGTATAATTATGTTAGTTTTGTGTACTAAATCAGTTGCCAAAATTTTTGTGTTTGAAAAAATCGGAAAATTGTAATACTGAGCCGTTCAGGGCCTTTAATATGACCCAGCTTTTATGAATAGTAAGCTATTTGTTTAGTATTGTATTTTGTTTACGTTTTAGTAGGCTATATACTATACATCGGTAATTATATATTTGTGTTACGTTATGGTAGACTATCCACTATACATCGGTATTTATAATCTGTTGAAATGTATGTATGGCAGGCCCGTAGCCAGACCTGTTTGAAGGGGATGGGGTCGTTTCGAAGGCCCAAGGGGCCTGAGGCATCTAAGGGGGTCTAAAAAAGTGGACATCGGGGCTAAAAAAGTGGACCTCCTCGAGGCTGAGCTGTATGGTCCCTGTATAATTTAATTTATGGCAGAATTTAAAACTCCATTTCGCCAATTTTGAACCATTTCGCACATAAATTTCTCCGCCGTTATCTCCGGGTCCCGGGTCGTTTCGCCCATAAACCCGTTCGCCCCGGGTTGTTTCGCCCCTATATATATAATGTATAGAAATATCTATCTATCTCTATATTTTGCTTGACCCCCGAGAGGATTATTAGCAGTTGCGCGTACGGACGAACAGAAAAATAATATAAAAGACACAGTAAAGTAAGGTAACAGGAATAGTATAGGTTTAAGAGTTAAAATAGTCAAAGTAGGTAAAAGAAGGTTAAAAACAATTTACAGCATATTTAAGGTTTAAGGTGTTGGAGGTTGCCAATCCTTGACCTGAACTGGTCAAGGTCTTCAAGTTTAGCAACATCCAAGGGCAGGGCATTCCATTGCACAACCGCCAAGGGGAAAAATGAGAATTTGTAATAATCTTTGGAAGTATGAATTTGTTTAAAGGTCATTGAATGGCAATATCGTGAGACTCTATTTGTAGTTTCGAAATAGTGTGGGAGAGGCGCAGCGACAATTACCATGTACAATTTTGTGGAACAGGCAGAGTCGGGCGTCTGATCTGCGCTGTTCAAGGCTGCGCCATCCCAGTCCATCTAGCATATCAGAGACACTGGAGTAGGTGGAGTAGTCCATTGAGTGTCCCAGCGTGCAGCGCGACGCTGGACCATTTCAATCTTGCGTGTATTATCTTTAGTGTAGGGGTCCCAGATTGAGGAGGCATACTCAACCTGGGGGAGGACCAAAGCTTTATAGGTGTGTTCCTTAATTTTGCTGTTTGAAGTGCGGATGTTTCTGCGGACAAATCCTAGGGTTTTGTTTGCCTTATTTGTAATGTTGTCTATATGTGTGTTCCATGACAGGTTGGCTGAAAAGGTCAAGCCAAGATACTTAGCTGATGGAACTGATTGGAGGATTTGTCCGTGGAGTCTGTACAGTGTTTTGATGGGTGAGCGTGACCTGGTAATGTGGAGTACCTGACACTTGGACGGGTTAAAGTGCATGTCCCAGTTTGGATTCCCAAATTTGGAGGGTATCAAGGTCATCTTGTAAGGTTGTACCATCCCGTATATTGTTGATTGTTAAGTATAGGGCTGTGTCATCAGCAAAAAGTCGAACTTGAGAGGTGAGGTTTTCGGAGGTCGTTTATGTACACTAGGAAGAGAATTGGTCCAAGTACCGAGCCCTGTGGAACGCCGGAGGTCACTGGAATTTCATCAGACTCACCACCCTCGATGACAACTCTCTGTGTTCGATTATTTAGGAAGGCCTTGATCCAGGTAAGTGTATGTTGTCTGACCCCATACTGATGTAGTTTATGGGCCAGCTTGTTGTGACTTACCTTGTCAAAGGCCTTGCTAAAGTCGAGGAGTACTAAGTCTGTCTGTTTACCTGTACTTGTAGTTTTGGCAAGGTCTTCTACTAGCATAGCAAGTTGGGTTTCGCACGATCGCTTCTCCCGGAATCCATGTTGTAAGTCGTATAAAATATTGTTTCGGTCTAGGTGTTTAACCAGATTGGAGGTGACAATGTGTTCCATTATCTTACAAAGGATGCAGGTCAGCGAGATAGGACGGTAGTTCTCCGCAGCTGATTTGTCGCCTTTCTTAAAGAGAGGGGTCACATTGGCACTCAGCCAGTCACTAGGCAGCTTACCTGTATCTAAGGAGGTCTGAAAAATTACCTGTATGATAGGGGCAATTTCCTGTGTAACTCCTTTAGAACAATGGGCCGTATATTGTCTGGACCAGCAGCCTTACCTGGTTTGAGATTTTTAAGTAACTTACCTATTCCGTTGGTTGAGATGTGTATATCAGGCATAGTTGGAGTGGTATTTTGATGTGGAACAGGGGTGGGTTGTGGGTCGAGGTGTCTGTAAGGTCCTGGATTTTTTCTTGGCAAAGCTGCGAAAGACGTAACGGTGATTTGGGTGAGAAAACAGACTGGAATTGAGAATTCAATATGTTTGCCTTTTCTGTTATCCCCGAGTGCAATGTTCCGTCTTTCGCTAGTGGTGCTATACCTTGCTGGTCCTGTCGCGAATTCTTCAAGAATGTAAAAAGTTTCTTGGTATATTTACCTTTTCATCAGCAGGCTCGCAGGTGTTGTTAATGCCAAGAAGGTCCTCAATGTGGACAGCGTATGACTGATTAATTAGTCGTTTTACCATATACTTCAAGGTCAAGAATTTCTGACGTGTATCTGCAGAAACCGGTCTTTTTATGAGACTTGTAGAGTTTATCACGCTTACGCATTTTTCGACGTATGTCCTGCGTGATCCAGGGTAATGATGACTTACCTCGAATAAGTTTCTTGGGGATAAATTGATCAAGATATGTCTCAAGGGTCTGAGTGAACTCAGACCACATGATCTCAACAGACTTACCTATGTGTTCCACAAGAAATTTGTCCCGGTATGCCACCATCTTACTTTTTAAGCCGTCCCAGTCTGCTTTCTTGTACAGGTGCACCAACCTTGGTTTTTGGGGTATTTGTTTAGCCTTGAGTCTTACCTCAGCACAGACAATTTCATGGTCGCTTAATCCTGGAAGTGTGTAAACTTTCTCAACCAGAGTTCCATTTGTGGTTAGGAAAAGATCAAGGGTATTCTGAAGTCGGGTTGGTATAGTTACCATCTGTTGCAAGCCAAAGTCAGATAATATGTCTGTAAAATATTCATAAGTACATTTATGTTGACAGTCATTGCTAAAAATTGGGTCAGAGTTTTCCCAGATGAATTTAGGAAAATTAAAATCCCCCAGTATCCATACAGCACCCTTTTGTTTACAGACAGTTTCCAGTGATTTCCTGAGCTCCACGATAATACATTAACAAATATTAGTCAGTGACAAAGAAATATGTAGGTAAAACATCAGTATTACTCAGATACAATAGATCCTGTCACGTTAGCCACGATTTCATATAAGTAGAAATTATTAAATGAAATCGTGTTACCAGCTGGCACCACGTGGAGGTGTGACAGGTATGATGCACATAAAATAAGCATACACTTATCATACAAATTGTATATTTCAGGCGCGGATACAGGGGTGGGGGGTCCAGGGGTCCATGCATTAATTAGCAAGTTATAGGCGATATAAATCTCCATTTCGCCCGACAATCTCCATTTCGCCCGACAATCTCCATTTTGCCCTTTTCGCACATTTCGTACTTCAGTCAATCCGTTATCTCCCTTGCTGCTCTCTTCGTCCAATTAAATGAAGGTAAAACGGAGCGTTACTTAGATCACTTCACATTTGCAATAATTCAGTTAAATCACTAAATATATATGAATTATCGCATGATAATAACATCGTAAATATATTTTGTGAAGTACGTATTTAGCTGGGCATATTGAATGATACTTCGCGAAAGCGTCGTGTGAAAAAAAAATTATTTTTGGTGAAAGTGGGTCAGCAACAAAAATGGCGGTTTTTTGGTTCTCGTTGAGCAGATGCTGTGCGTAGTTGGAAGACGTTTTTAGCGCGGATTTCGAAGAAATGAGTGCTTATGGCATACCCCCGGCGTCCGTCCGTATGTCCATCTGTCTTCAAAAATTCGAAAACTTGACGTTGTTATTGTGAAAGTTTGAAACGGTGAAAGTCTGACTCCATAAATTTTCGCGCACCTGCAGGTTATAATTATCTCTCATAATCTGACATAGACCTAGACATTTAATCACTTTTGAACGCTTCAAACAACTAAATTCCGATCCCTAAATAAAATTTAATTCCAGATTTATACTGTTAAGTGGTCGTTAAAAATATTCTTATCACCATTTAGTATTTTCGTAGATTTAAATGTGGGTAATATATATTTAAGTCGAGGTGAATGCGCATGTGTAAAGTTGATTTTGTATCAATTTTAGAAACGAAAATATAATATGGCCTCGGCGCATTGGAGATTTCGGGGCGCATTGGAGTTTTATATGTTGTATATCTTCTTAATAAAAACGTTAAAATTCATTTTTTTCTTATATATAATACACTGTTACATATCTGTAATATATATTTAAGTCCAGGTGAATGCGCATGTGTAAAGTTTATTTTGTATCAATAGCGCTCATCTACCTAGCAAGGAATCTGCTATAAATAGAACGCCTAAATCTGGCAGAGTAGGACAAACATTCAGTCTTACACACTTTGGGCTGCATTAAATGCAGTTTTCATTGTTCTGGACTTACACTGTCCATTATGAAAGTTTATTAATGTATGTATTTGTTCTACTATTGGAAACACACAAATTGGTGACGTATGTGCAGATGAGCGCTATGTTAGAAAAATACAATGTACCTAACGAAAATATAATATGGCCTCTGCCTGCGCATTGGAGATTTCGGGGCGCATTGGAGATTTATATGTTATATATCATCTAAATAAAAGCATAACATTCGTTTTTTCTTGTTGTGTATAATATACTGTACATGTGATAAACCCCAAATACCTTCAATCAATCAAATCCTGTGTGAGTTTTAGACTTTAGTGCAATGTTAAGTGTGACCTATCTAAACCGGACATCAATACATCACGTTTTTGTGGGAGCACGTGATGGGTAATGTAACGATCGGGGTTCTTTCTTACCGGAATCCCGACTGGAGACCTGGTTTGGCCCTCACATACGTCTTTGGCATTTTGTATGTGACAGTTGAATCTGGTTATACCCCTTATGTGAGTATTACGATATTCGTAATCCTATTTTAGGGGAAGGGGCCAAGTGACTTGGTGTGGTATAGACCTGGCACCAGGTCAGGTTATTCTAATTTCAGGGCTGAATATATTGTTTCTTGGAATTTTCCCCACAATGCAGCAGGTTAAAACGGGATCGAACCCGTTTACCCGGCCTTACATGACCTTACATGTAGCTGTTGATAGGACGTTAAACACCAATAAACAAACAAACCCCCAATGCAGCAGGTTAAAATGGGATCGAACCCATTTGCCTGGCCTTACATGACCTAAGCTGTTGATAGACCGTTAAACACTAATAAATAAACATCACGTTTTTAATTTTGTTATGTTTCACTGTCATTTGTCTCCGATGATAATACCGGTATGTCTGTTCACAAGTGTAACCCATGGTTGTCTACTCTGGTGTAGGCAGGTTCCTTTGTACTTGTTCCGGGACTACATATTACGTGAACTGGGTCGCATTAAAAACGGCAGTTGTGCAGACTCGGACTTTATATTCTTGACGAGACTGCTTCAGATCTCAGCCGTTAACGTTTATTTCAATGGCAAGAGAAGTTCAAATTGATAATAAGTAATGTGTGTATATGTATGTACAGTCAAACTTGTGTTAAGAGACCACTCAAGGGAACTGCCAAAAGTGGTCTCTTAACAGAGGTGGTCTCTTAATAGGGACAGCCATGTGGAGTGGGTACACAGATGATATATAAAAAACAACACAGTCAAGTACAGTCGAACCTGCTCGGGCGGTCACCGCCATTAAGCGGCCACTTCAATTCCCCCCGCGCATTTTTGCTATATAAAACGCTTTCATTCAACAGTCACTCGTCTAACGCGGCCAGCGGTCATTAATTATCGTCCCAAACTAGTGATCCAATTTCATTAAACGGTCACCGCTAATCCCGATTTCAATGTACCCTGCGGCGGTCGTTACCGAAGGGCGAATTAACAATGATGTCAACAGTCAATGCGGGTAATTAAAACACCAAACACGTCGCCGCGTCGGCGATATTGAGAGGGTATGTTTGACAGGTGCAAATTGTATTGCCCGAACTGTCGGCGCATTAATGAAAGAACAGCCGATCGCATACGGGTTCTTGCACCCTTGTCGCCCCGTGCAGGCACCGGGGCGGGATCAACTGATCCTGAGAATAGTGCTGCAGTAGCCATTGCTTGTCGTAAAAGGCGACTAAACTGGCTTAACGATTGGGTTCATACTTTCCGGAACCCACTATACCGGATTTGGCCCTCATGTACATTTTTGGCTTTCTTGTATGTGAGAGTTGAGTCGGGCTATGCCCCATATATAAAAGTAAGATTAGCGCTAATCCTATTACTTTTAGGGGATGGGATAAATGATGCTGGTGTGGCGAGGGCCTGGCACCAGATCAGGTTGTTCTAATTTCAGGACTGAATATATATTTTGATTGTAAATATTGAGTTCTGAAGTTGGGATTTACCCCCCTTGGACAGGTGGATATGGGACTCGACCCCGTTGACCCGTCTGCGTGTAGACTCCCTGAGGCTTGTACCTCTATGTCAGAAAAGCGGACGTTAAACCCTATTCACTCACTCACTCACTCACTCTTGCACCCTTGTCCGTCGATTCGTAATTTCTATAGGTTACCGACACAAATGTTGTAAAAAGGAACAGCCATTGCCAATTACCAAATTGACAAAACACGAATAGCTGATATAATTGGTGTGTATTGCCAAGGACCGAGTGTAACCGGCTCAAATATAATTTAAGCAAATGGCCTCATATGTCGAATATGAGCCGAATGTCACACTTATTGACTGCTTTTGCTGACATCGCCTATGCATTATTTACATACGCGACTGGAAATGAATCCAAATTCGACTTGACCAATACCCGACAAAAAAAAAAAAAATGTTGCATAGCTTATCCCACACCATTTCTGATTATGCCCTATTATCTAGCACAATAAGTTGTCTACAATATAAGTCTTGCAGCTTAGCAGTTGCAGTAGGCTGTAAAATAACAAAAACATGAACATTGGTGTTTTTATTTGTTGATAGAATTTTTATTTCATTTCACTAAATATTTGTTAAGAAATCCACTCATTACATGTTCAGGTTCAATTTTGAAAATATTAAATAAATATAAAGATATACATTTATATTGATATTTAATCATATGGTACTATAATTTTTAAATTAATTATTAATATTATTTATTACTTTTGTATTATCAAGTCTGACAACATACATGTCTACCGGTATGTTATCTTTATCTTCATTTCAATTTTCAAAATTGACTTGAAATATACCTGAAAACACAACCCTCTATTAAGAGGTCACCTCTGTTAAGCAGCCAGTTTTGTCACTTCCCTTGGGTGGCTGCTTAAGACAGGTTTGACTGTAATAACATGTATACACATATGTATGTTTATTAAAGTAATAACATGTACAATGGAAAACATAAGTTTGAATAGTAATATGGAATTAAATCAACATAAAAGTATGAGAATGTATTTACACACCATCAGTTACACAAGTATGTGCAGTCAAACTTGTACTTGCGACCACTTGTATTCAACGACTTCCCTCCGAGAAGAATTCCAGTATTGTTTTCTGCTTCATTCAGGGCTCGAATTTGGCACTCGCATCGCAAAATGCGAGTGCTTTCTGAAAAATGCTAGTTAAAATCAAAGCTGCTCGCAAAAAACTGCGAGTGCCAATTTCAAAAAGGAAATCCAAATCTTCAAAGTTCTGTCGCGATTATTTTGTTCTTTAACAGCGATCTGGATCATGAAATGCTCTCGTCAAAGCGCCTCGATGATAGGAACATTGGAGGTCGTAAATCAGGACGTTGTTGCCCCGGCTATATATCAATTGCGACATCCCTCTAGTGCGACATTGAAATACTACGTCACAGGTCGTAAATGAGGACGTTTTTACCTGGGCTATTTATCAATTGTGACATCCCTCTAGGCCACATTGAAATACCACGGCGCATTAATATTATTACAAAAATAAACTTTTCCGGTTTCATTTTAACAAATACACATTATTTTACCAGCCATTGATAGAATGGAACGTGTAGACTAGGAATGTACATGTTTGATCATGTCTTTTCCAAACTGTGTCAATTATTCACAAATTACTAAAGCTGGCAGTATAGTCACATCAAGAAACTGAACAAGTTGATATTGAATATTTGTGTAGGTAACTGTAGATTTTTGAGCTACGTTTTTCCATCGACTACATAAGTGCAACAACATTCATGTACTCTGAAACCATATTCTAGTATACATGTACATGCTTGCTTATTGCATAGTCCAACTAAACATAGAAATTGCTAGTGACAATCCAATTTTGCTAGTAGAAAAGAAATCCACTAGCGAAAAAATGCTAGTGTGTTAAATAGTTAAATTCGACCCCTGTTCATTGAACACCCGTCCATTCTCAATACATTCAAGGAGCCCTGTAACTTCATCACCCAGTTGAGCACGTCACTATGTCCCTTCGATAATGCCCACGATTGGTGTAACGAAATGGCATTTTGCGCAGGTTTATATGTGCCCACATTAACTCGAATTAATAATTTGCAACAAGCCGATTAAGGGTCATCTCACTCGTCAATAATTACGGTTAACATTATTCACAGCGGATTAATTAGCTCACAAACCCATTCCTCGGTAATTGAAGTTCCGCGATTTACACTGATCAGGTCAATTAAGAATCAAGTGCATTAATATGGTTGATATTAAGATAACAATTATCTATTTTTTTCTCTCAATAATTTCTATTCCAGACATGTTTTGACAGCACATGGTAATCGTCTTCATTTAACATCAGCGTGTATTGTGAAATTTTTGTCAACGATCGACTGCATTGTGAGACGATTCACATGTGCTGCCAAAGCATACTTTTCAGTAATTAATATGGTAACAGCAGACGACAATTTAAGTTCCCCGCGATGTATAAATCTATTCTCACGATAAGAGACCACTTTTGGCAGTTCCCTTGAGTGGTCTCTTAACAAAAGTTTGACTGTAATATGGTAACAGCAGATGACAAATTCAGTTTCCCACGATCTATAAATCGCTATTCAATGTCTTAATGTCTATAAATAACCTCAGGCAGTCAAGGTTGCCACGTTACCGTAAATCAATACGCGCCTATACACCTCAATACACACACAGTAGGCTACACGGCATTGTTTGTCGCAATCAAGTAACATTTACACTTGACAGCAACACGTTTTATGGATTATAGCCACCGCTTATAGCCGTGTTTCGAGCCGTGTTTTCATGGGCGCTGACAGTCGTTAAACGCGTCGTATTTTGACGGAATGGGCCGTATTTATACGGTCGCAGACAGCAGGTGGTCGTTCATTGCAAGTACGTTATTATGGGAAATTCAAACCGGTCGCTTACAGCAGGTGGTCGTTTATTACAAGTGGTCGTTAGCACAAGTTCGACTGTACTATGTATGTGCATATTTTTAGTGTACCGAGACAATTCAGATGTCACATACTATAATATATACAACGACACAGATTGATTATTATTGTACTGAGTGAGGTATGAAACAACACAGAAACACAGGGTTTTGTCCGGATACCGCGGCACGTGTCGAAGGAGATAACGGATTAATTGGAACCATAAAACATTACGGATTAAATCACCCGGTTCACCCGCCATTATATGAAATACACATATTGTTAAGATCCATGTGATAACCTGCCCTGTTGTTTGATTAATACTATTTATAAGTAGTACCGACAGTATAGATCCTGATCAAATATATGTGTTACAATATCCAAGTAGATACAGAACATTCAGGGTAGGCATTATATATGTGTTACAATATCAGCGTAGATTCTGATCAGACCGGGTAGCCAGTATATGGATTAAAATGTCGGAATAGAACCTGATCAGACCAGTATACGGATTAAAATATCAGAGTAGAACTTCATCAGACCGGGTAGCCAGTATATGGATTCGAATATCACAGTAGAACCTGATCAGGGTAGCGAGTCCGGGTAGCATAATATCAGAGTAGATCCTGAACGGGACAGAACAGATATCCTTACCTGTCTAAGTCTTTCTGATGCCATTAGGTAGTCGTACGTCCCATCGTCATTACTACGGCAGCGCACGCAAATATACCCAACGTCAATGTTTCGCCCCGAAATCTCCAATGCGCCGAGGCCATATTATATTTTCGGTAGGTATTTTTCTAAAATTAGATACAAAATCAACTTTACACATGCGCATTCACCTTGACTTAAATGTATATTATATATATATGTAACAGTATATTATATACAAGAAGAAAAAATGAATTTTATGCTTTTATTCAGAAGATATATAACAAAAATCTCCAATCCGCCCCAAAATCTCCAATGCGCCGAGGCCATATTATTTTTTCGGAAATTTATAAAAAAAAAAATCAACTTTACACATGCGCATTCACCTTGACTTAAATATATATTATAGATATGTAACAGTATACTATATACAACAAGAAAAAATGCGCCAAAAATCTCCAATGGGCACTTTAGTCGTACCGTCTAAATGTGAAATATTCTGTATTCTGACATAAAAATGAGGGTGGCACGATTTACCCAAATTACCCAAATCTTCATATAATTACTTTATATGTTAATAAATAAAGCTATTCACATCATACTAACAATGTTTGGACTGTACTTACATAATGTATGCCATTAATTTGCTCATACCAGGGCCCATTTTACTGTTTTGATGCATAATGGAAATATTTGTATATAAAATAAAGGGAGAGCATCGCGATAAACTTAATACTAGGAAGCCAAGGAAGATAATCCACTTCATAATGGCTAAGCATGCTAAATGGGAATGATGATTTTTAATTGAAATAGAAATAAAAAAAGTGTAGAACCTCTCTAATGTTGACATGCAAGGAGACAGTAGTGTGAAGGTGTCAACCGTATACTGGCCGTTTTCGCCCACCAGGACGTGTAGTCATCTTGTACATAATCACTTGTTGAGGCTATACCTCTAGGGAAATTTGCAATCACAGTCTGATCAGGGTCTACACTGTTTTCCAATCTTGTACATAATCACTGACTCACTGTATACCGTATACAAGCAAGTCGCGTGTCGCCCGCCAGGATGTGTAGCCATCTTATAACAATCACTTGTTGAGGCTATACCTTCTAGGGGAAATTTGCAATCACAGTCTGATCAGGGTCTACCCGGTTCCCCATTTTGTGCATAACCACTTGTTGAGGCTATACCTGTAGGGGAAATATGCATTCACAATCTAATCAGGATCTACACAGTTTCCCATATTATACATAATCGACTATATATAACGAGCTACCCCACTAAAATACACTGTGTTCTGGTCAATACAATATAATAATTTGTCTACATACTACAGAGGTGTGAAAAACATTCAAGCAATTTGACAAGATATACAACATACACAAATTTAAAAATATATATATATTGCATGCATATTAAGGTTCATTTTCATCAATGTTCTTAAATACAAGATCGTTTATTATTGTTATTGTAGTTGAATATTAAGAATATTTTATATATATATATATATATATATATATATATATATAGCCTTCCTGTGTGAGTTTTTAAATGTATCTCCGTAAATTAAATTGCAATAACTAAACTACATGTATGTCCAGAAGTCATTCAAACTATGTTCATTCAATGCATTATACTTTGTTTTTAAGTGGGTGGTAGGTGGGAGCATGCGATGGGTAATTTAACGATTGGGTTCATCCTTACCGGAATCCTGACTGGAGACCTGGTTTGGCCCTCACATACGTCTTTGGCATTTTGTATGCGACAGTTGAATCTGGTTATACCCCTTATGTGAGTATTACGATATTCGTAATCCTATTTTAGGGGAAGGGGCCAAGTGACTTTGGTGTGGTATGGACCTGGCACCAGGTCAGGTTCTTCAGGGCTGAATATATTTGTTCTTGATGTAAATATTCCGTTCTGATTTTGGGATTTCCACCCCCCACCCTATGCAGCAGGTTAAAATGGGATCGAACCCGTTTGCCCGTCCTTACATGACCTTAGCTGTTGATAGGCCGTTAAACACTAATATAGAAACAAACAAAACTTTGTTTTTAGCTATTTCAAAAAATATTGCAATACTATGGAGGTGACCGGTTAGACAGTTGGAATATTATATGTGCCGTATGAAATCATGATCGGTGGCAACTGAAAGTTAGACAACTGAGACATAATTAATGAGTCTCGATTATGGTAGTCTTCCTTTATAATAATGCTACATGTACATTAATCGCTTTCCCGCGGAAATATGTGCTTTATTCTTCCCTTTTTCGGTCAAAATGTGCTTATTGTATGATATACATGTATTAATGATATATTGTTGAAAACGTATACATGTATACTATAATCATAAATTTTATTTTTAATGAAGATTTTGGTAGATTTATGTAAGATTTGGGTAAATCGTGCTGCTGTAAAAATGGTGTATTTTTTAGCGAAATGTATCTATTAACCACCAAACTTATCGGGTCATGTGACTAGTGATACGTCGCGCCAACTGCCAGAATAATTTCTCTTTCTTTTCACTAAACGTTTTGATATTTCAAACATGTCTTTCTCTAAGGATTCTCTATCATGCTGTGACAAATCCATGACCCTCAGACCCCCGCTAAGGTCAAGGTCACAGTCTTTGTGCTTTCATAAACTTAACGTTGGGTGAAATTTGTTATAATTTCTGTTTCCTTTCACCAAACATTTTGATATTTCACACATGCCTTTCTCTTATCATGCTGTGACAAATCCACGATGCTCAGACTCACGCTAACCCCAATGTCAAGGTCACAGTCTTAGTGCTTTCATAAACAAAACGTTTAGGGAAGTTTGTTATAATTTATGTTTCCTTTCACCGCTTTTCTTAATATTTTACACAGCCCTTCCTGTAATGGTTCTCTGTCATTTCAAATCCAAGACCCTCAAACCCTCGCTAACCCCAAGGTCTTAGTCACAATCTTAGCGCTTTCGCAAGCTTAACATTGGAGGAAATTTGTTATAATTTCTGTTTCCTTTCACACAGCTTCTTGATATTCGTGAAACTAAAGCACCACCAGACGCGCTTCGTTGTCTGCTGACAACTCTTGTTTCTTGCTATACAGTGGTTGTGACAAGATGCAAATTGTAGAACCCACTATTTTTGTTCAACATAATAAATTCTGGAAGTAGGAATTGGTCCATTTTGCACACCTGCATGTTATAATTATCTCCCCTGTCAAGTGTTGTGGGGGGGGGGGGGGGTGGCATAAAGCAATACATTTGTTAACTACCATTCAGGGCATGACAATTTTTTGATGGAAATGGCAAAAATAAGTAATTTACATACAAACATTTGAAATTTCAAGTCGTCCTGCAGGCACTCCCACTCGTCAGGATGAGCGGATGAGTGAATTTTTTGTGCCCTGCTGTTATTAGTAAATACAAATCAGGGCTTAAAAATATTCACTTTTTGTACTTGCCCGGCACCAAACACAATCACTACAAATTATGCTGCGGAGATCGTAATTTTAATTAAAACATGGGTGCATCATTATTTAGAAGACGATCTACGCATCAATTGTCCAGATGCTTTGTAACTTTATTAAGTGTTTCCAATACACAGATTAATTTTGCAGTGGCTATGTATGCAGCGTCTTGGAAACTATTTTAATTCAGTATATTTGCTGATTATTATTAGTGCAAGTATACGCTGACCGTCGTAAAAAGTGTGTATTTAATGCAGTACACTTCCAGCGACACGCCCTGCACAAATTGCATCTGGTGATAATGCCCTTAATAAAAAACACGAGGCACAATGTCGGCAGAACGAGACCGTGGTCTGTTTTTAGGAGTGAGTAAAAACTATCCGCCGAGCGGATAGCAACTGTCTAGACGTCCATTTGTCTAGTACAGGGATGCTGTAATTGATCAATATCCAGTTCCGTAAATGTTCGGAAAATACAGAATGGCCTTTACCGATTTGTCACTCGCCAAATCGGGCCAGTGACAAGAAAATCCTCTCGCCAACACGAAAATTGACTCGCCATGAATTTTTAAGCCCTGCAAATAATGGCCACCTGTATTTTAGATCACACATATATGACCTAATTGCTATTAATTAAAAGGTGTTCCTAATTGGCGCAATGACTGTAAATGACGGAGAATGGGGCGCAATGACGGAGACAGTTGTGACAATAGACGACCGAAGAAAGAACCAAGTACCTGTTGAAACTACAAGCACAAGGGTCTAAACACAAAAGCTGTGACGTTGACAAATGGACTACTGACTGTTCCATGTACCCCGGTCCCCGGATGGCAGGAAGAACCACCAGAAACGCAGAATGGCTGCAGAGAGAGCCACTCCACGGAAGTAGGCTACACGGTGCCGTCGGCCGTGGGCGGGCGCTGGCTTTTCTGCACCGATGCGCACTGTATAGATCCTAGGTTCGCACTAGCGCTCGCCAAAAGCGCCATTCGGCGATTATTTGCCTCTGACGGCGATTAAAAATTTAAAAATGCTCTATTCCAGCGATTGATAATTTCCCTGTAAAAAATAAATAATCTACAATTTTTCAGGACATCATTACGAGATTCACTAAAATCATGCCTACCCGCTGTGACGAAAAACGTCACTGGTCGATAGTTTCAATAGGCCCTTGGTGTTAAGCTGAGGCATGGTTGACACGTTACTGTCGCCAAAGATTTCGGTGATAGGTCTATAAGTGATTGATCATGAAGTGTACTGTCAGGGTCACTGTCGGCACGTGCTGTTTTTTCGAAGCCACGTGCGGGTCGGTCGATCAATAAATATCCCATATGCAAGTTTCCTTCACTCGCGTTCCCGGTATAGTTAACTCCCCTCCAAATACTCTCCATCGTAACAAACACATGTACACACACTATATTGAGTCTTACCTTGCGACAGTCCAGGGATACAGCCTAATGGGAGTCTGGTGCGAGTCGCTTCTCGGTCGAGCTAGTAAAGATTGCAAGCGGGGTCGCCCGGAGGCGGATAAATTTCAAGGGGTTGAATAGATAGATAACTACATATTTTCTACAAACTTTGTGACTCTGGGGTTCCATTTTGGAAATAAATCGAACCGAGTGACTGCAACTTTATTTTTGCCGAAAAGTACTTATCTCCCCTTGGCAGCCATTTTTAATTTTCGCACTCTGTATCCTTGTCCACGCAATAACTAGTTCTACTTGACGGATTTTGGTTTACATGTTTATCACGTCAAGGTGAGTTCTCTCCCCTTGTTGACTGGCCTTGCCTCGACGGGCGTATATTGTGACCTTCGGCACTCTTGTTAGTTACTTATTTCAACCAGACAATTTTGGCGATTTTGTACCTACGTAGTTTCCTCATTTTGCATCCATGTTCATAAATTGAATTTTAAGTGAATTTAAAAAAATTACTTTGCTATACATGTAAAATATTGACGTACATGCTGTTTAATGACAGGTACACTGTGAAATGGGATACAATAGTGTAATACAGCAGGCGGGAAAATAAACTTTCGCACGCCAACACGTGGCTACTACTTTTTTTCTCCCTAGCGCCATCCTAGAGATAACCGTCGCTGTATCCACGGAAATCTGTTGCATGGTGTTGTCGGCATAGGACCATCACAATTGGCATGGCTTTATGCACCATCGTGCGCCATGTAGATAGCTAATCCTACGTGGGATATTGTCCAAGGGGATTAGCGTTCTGTCCTATGTAGTGACTGGCCACCTTACAGCGTGGTGCCGTGACGACTCCATGCCGTGTAGTGGAAATGTCATGCTGATCGCTGGTATCGTGCCTGGCCAATACAGAATTTTCCGTCGCGGATCTGTGACGGCCAAGATAGATAATAAATTTTTCCGTCAAATAGTTGGATAATTATTATAAGGACCTAACAATGGACTTGAACACCTGGATGGCAATCAGAATTACATGTAGGTCACCGGCTTTTTTTTTGGGACACCCTGTACCCTGCTATCGCCTCGGAAGATATTGTTTCCACAGGGAGATAATCCACATTATTATATGACTGAGAAGTTCAGCCAATGGGATTGCCCAATATATGGTCACATGATTACGGACATATATGATATTCACCTGAATGTGATATTCCAAATGTGATATCGACCTGGATGCGCGAGTCACTGATCACGCAAAGGAAACATGACATGGTTCAACGACGAGCCAATTAACCAAAACAACGCAAATAGTATCATCCAATCAGCAACAAGCTTACAAATGTACTTCGTACTTGATAGCAAAACAACAACAATGGATGCAAACTGAAGCAAACTTGTACATAAAGTCAGTCGGGTTTCAGCAAAACCATAAGTCATATAATAAAATAATTATTGTCTTCAGTCGATGTACACAAGATTTACGGACCTTCGAAAAGTCATATTAACTTCGGCCTAGGTGAACATGACTTTCTTCATGTCGTAAATCTCGTGTACTGTACACCTCCTCAAAAGACAGTAATTGTATAATATTCCCCTGTACAAGGGCAGTATTTATATTTATCCCCTCAACACAGTGCGTAAGTGCAGTTAAACACGGTGCCGTGAAACATTTTTGATATCCAGTCAATACTATTTTTGCTTTTTACAGCCATTTGTAGGTGTTGACGGGATAAATAGAATAGTAGGTTAGTGCCGTGAATGGGGAAAAATATCTGGCGCGGCACGGAAACGGGATGTGCTCGGCAGAGCCTCGCCCATCCCGTTTCCTGAGCCTTGCTCGATATTTTTTCCCATTCACGGCACTAACCTACTATTCTCCATCTATTTTCCTTATTTCTGAACCAAAGTATATGTTGTGACCACTCATTTGAACCGTCTCGGCGAGACGGTTCAAATGAGTGGTCACAACATATACTTCTGATGAGAAATAAAGAAATTCTTGAGCCTTGTCGGATATTTTTTCCCATTCACGACACTAACCAACTATTCTCTATAATCCTCTATGTATCTTTCAGATGAAATGCAGTAATACAGTCTTCAACGTGGCTAGTGTGCTCCATCCCCTGTGGTCAACATTGGACGTTTCGGGATTAACATTGACCCAACAGTCATCATAATGTGATTAACATTTTATCAATCCGCAATTGTGTGAATAGGCCAGTTATAAACACCATTTTGAGTTTGCCAGGGAATTCCAGTATACATTGCCGTTTGTAATTATTCCAGTCCGTTTTACCTCGAGAAAATCATTAATAGGATCAAATTACTTTAGCAGATGATTTAACAGAATTAACTGACAGTGCTAGACACACATACGAATGGTAGCTTGGAGGCATTTGGTGTTAAAAAAATCAATTTACTGCATGATATATTGTATGAGAAGTGACATTTGATTTGTGGTCGCAGTTATCAAGAAGTAGATTATACCTGTCCCAATCACATTGTTCCAGTCATCGATGGAGAAGATCTTTTCACTGATCTCGAGATAGGCAGGAAAATAGCGGGCAGTAATCTGGGGAGGACACAACCAGAATTAGTGGGATCGAAAAAACAATATTGCGCTACTCTGACTGGAGATAAACCTGGATGAACACAGTGATGGGCCTGGCTCTGTAATGTTGCGGGGACACTAAACACTTTTATCAATTTTTGTGTTGGATGTAGATTCAGATTTGGTGCAATATTGTGATACTCTTTGACTTGGGGTAGAGTGAGCTTGGATCAACACGACACGATGTCACAAATAATGGATATGGACGTTTTGAAGGATATACCGGGCTATAAGGCTATACTGAAGTCCGTGGTGAAGACACAGATCCAACTATTGGTAGGTATTCCAGGGCTAAAAAATATCCACTTTTTGTACTTGCCCGGTCCGGGCCAGTACCAGGGCTCCAAATAAGCTGCGTATTTGCTTAAATACCCAATCAAAATTGCCATAAACTCAATTGAAATCAGACGTAGCGAGTATCAAAAAGCAATTCCACTTTTATGATACCTTTATCATGCTACAGTAAACAGACCACAAATATAGCATATTTTTTCTTATTTTACATGAAAACACATCTTGATATTTCATTAGAATTGTCTCAATTCTAATGAAATGCCAAGGCATTATTTCATTTCAAAGCAAACTATTCAATAATTGCTGTATGTTGATGTGTAAATAGTACTGTGATTTTATTTTACCCAATTAAAATTTTGAAATACCCAATTGCTTCAGAAATGATACAGTGAAAATACTCGATTACATTGTACTAATTCTTTAGGCCTTTTTTTTTTAATTACTTGGTTTACTGATCCGCCGCACCTAATTTTGGCGATTTAGAAAAAAATTAAAATTGGCATCTCAATTTTTATTTTTTTTTACTTTCCGCCGCCGACCACAAAGTCCGCAAAAGGAAATAAAAAAATATTGACTTTGTCAATTTTTCGTCTCACGTTCGCGCCGATCCGCCGCCGACCACTAAATCTGAAGAAAAAGCATCGACATCGCCATATTTTCGTCTCCGGGTCCGCGACATTTCGTCTTACGTGATCGGTATGAAGTTAGTGCTCGCATTTTATTAATTAAAGCGTTTATTGATACGGATCAACCTCGCTCGCTCCTGCCTACAGCACTTATCTTTATTTACGTTTCATTAATAGATAAGTCATGCTTTAGAAATCGTATCGGTCCCGTTATTATTCGTTGATTATATGATCAGCCAACTCAAAATAATACACAATAGCGACATGTTCAATGTTCATCAGCAGATAGTCGACAGGTTACGGCAGGTCCATAAGTAGCGGCGGGGGGGGGGGGGGGGGGATGTTATATATTTATCAACAACAAAACATGGGAATTGTCTCGCGTTTTCGCGATCTCGCCTTCCGCTATTGAAAATAAGTTTGGCTCCAACTCTATTCTGTCTGAAAATTCGGGTTTGTTTTGCTCATACATGTGTCAAAAGCATGCATGTTGAAATTGCGCATGCGTGTGTGTAGACCATAGTTCCAACAGTCGTGCGAGATCGAGAATCAAAAACGCGCTAGCGCATCCATATCCATGCTAGTTATTCCAAATCAGCCCAATGGAGAGCGGCGCATTGCCAAATGAGACGTATGTTGTTATACACGATTGCCCCACTGTCATGCAGTGGAATTGGTGTCAACGTATTAGTTCGTTCCACCGTGTGATCGAGTAGCAAATTCTGAGGTACGCAGTTTTTAATAATCTATCGCCATATGGTAGTATTGTACATGTAATATCGTGATATCGTAGTATGTACTCGATAGCGATATTACGATGGCCTAAATGGAACACCGTAGTGGAGGGTAAAACATTGGGTGTATCAATGCCTACGATGTGATACAGTTAAAAATTATATCTAAAATCAATTGTCGGTTCGCCCCTCCCAACTTGAACCCCAGACAATGTCGCTGCCCTTGACATGCAATGGGCCTCACTATCGTCGGAACATGCTGTGCCCGAGAGTCGTCCACCGCACATACAACGTGGATACATAAATAATACTCCCGTTTTAAACGGGCATATAAAACATATGCCGCCGTACACCCCCCCCCCCCATACCCCCCACAACTAGCACACTTGCGACATATCATTTTCGGTCTAGGTGCACACCTGATGGTGTTTACAATCATCTGTTGGTAATCCAGTTTCACGTGCAAAAGTGTGACTGTAAAATTCGCAGGAACAAACGTATCTCAACCACGCTATGTAGTCGCTCACGTCATCGCATGCATCGCCAATAAATTGATATTTACCATTAATAGCTTGACATAGTGCATTTTCATATGTGTTTGATCTCTTGATAAAGCAAGATTTGGCAGCACATGAGAATCATCTCCAAAGACGATTCTCCTATTTTGTCAAAATATGGTTTTGTAAAGAAATAACAATGTATTCAAATTTTCTTTTCATATTTGTTCATTTCTTAATACAATAGGTTTGGAAACATCCGAGAATCGTCTCCTTCGACGATTCTAATGTTTTGTAAAAAAAAAAAACCATACATGTATTGTTGATTTTTGTCACATTTGATTGCTTTCTTAATACTAACACATGTTTTGACAGCATATGAGAATAGTCTCCTAACACACATGAGAATAGTCTCCATTTATATTTTGTACGAATAATAGCATTATTGTCGAGCCCGCTTGCGGAATGCGATACATATATAGTGATCACAATGACGTCCGGGTGTCCGTGCGTATTTTTAATTGTTGACCGTATTATCAGCGAAAACCGGCGATGTGACATGGAATGAAATGTCGAACCTAGCCCATAGTCATTCAATGGGGAAACTGCTGGACCGGGCAAACGTTTGACATATTCAGAAATAAACGATTTAATTTGTGTTTCTCGAGTCGGGTGGAGAGGAAATACGATCGATTACACACCGTGAAAATCTTGTTGGAACGTAAATGTCAATTGTCACGTACACCATTTCAGTTTACCGCCGTTACATCAGTTGTTATTCTAAGTATGTATGGTCGCTCGTTAGGGGAATTTCTTTCCTTCATTTATAAGGGATGGGTTCTGGCCTAGGGGTAGAACATCTGACTTCCAATCTGGAGGTTGTGGGTTAAAACATCGCCCTATGCATCAAAAATATACTTTCATAGTATATTCATCCCACTGGTCTGTCAGACGAGACTGTGTTCCCGTCTATATGACATTAGCTGGGACGTGAAACCCATTCACTTTCACTTTTTTTCCTTCGTTTATACGAGTAGAAACGATAATTAAAAACTTTAAAGTTCTTTTCCACCCCGTGAAGGAACGTGAATGTATTCCTTTAAATATTCGTTTCTTGACATGTCCACGCGATAAGACGAAAACGTTAATTTACATAAAAAATAAATCAAATCAAACCGGAAGTTCGGAACACGAGCCGTGTCATGGGTTTTCGCGACCATTACTTTTTCATTTCCACAACGAAAAAGGCAGCGTTTCAGTAGAGCTGGCCGTTTTTGGTGTAAAATTAAAGTGCAAAATTGTTGCTTAATGATGCCTCTGTGTGTTTGTGGGTCCTTGTTGATTCATTTTGAATATATGTTCAACAATTCAATACAAATAATAATTCAACTCCAAATCACAATGTTATTATCAATCAAATTGAGCTGCATCATCACCCGTACAACGAGAAAACTGGCATCTACTGTTGTTGCAGAATGTTCAGTAGTTTCTTCAATATGCCATAGCTTGCCGTATGATCTTTATAGTATTTGGTGTGGCAACCAACATAGGCCCTGATTAGACATCATTGCAGCCTCACAATGTGTAGTCCTGATCAGCCTGCACATTCATACATTCCGATCGTTGCTAATTAGCCCAAGACTGAAAGTGGCAACCAGCGTATGCTCAGATCACATTGTGGCACACCAGATTCACTTAGCTCACCCCAAAAGTAATATGATTAGCTCTAATCTTATTACTTTTTTAATGGGGCATAACAGGATTTAGCTGTCAAGTAGCAGGGGGGCGAAAAATGTACAGGAGGGCCAAGCCATGTAATGTCAGCATTCCGGTAAGGATGAAAGCCGATCATTAAATTACCCATTGCTTGCTCCCAACCAACCACCCACCATGGACGTGAGACGAACGCCGTACTTAACCAGAATATGAATAAAGATATCAGAAGTAGACATTATCACATTGTTTAATTGATATTTATGTCACAATGTTAGCATGCATTCCTACATTTTAAGTACATTTTGTTATACCGTATGTCCTAAATTTCCTATGTTGTGCAGAACGTGAATTTTATTTTTTGCTAATCTCCTACCCTAATTTTTCCTCGATTTTTATGTTTATTTTTTTTCGCCCGCCCGCACCAAATTTTTAAAAAAGAAATCAGTAAACCAAGTAATTAAAAAGAAAAGGCCTTAGCAATTCCTGAAGCTTATCATGATGGAAATATTTCAAATCACATATGAAACAACATTGCATACCTTTCTCTAAAATCCTACGGGAAACATTGTATCATGACCTTGTGTAATAAGCCTGTGTTCCTTGTGTAATGACCTTGTTTACTGACCTTGTATAATGACCCTGTGTAATGACAATGTTAAATGACCCTGTATCATGACCTTTTGTAATGACCTTGTGTAGTGACCCTGTCTAATGACAATGTTAAATGACCTTGTGTAGTGACCCTGTATAATGACCTTCTGTAATGACCTTCTGTAATGACCTTCTGTAGTGACCCTGTATCATGCATGACCTTGTGTAATGACAATGTTAAATGACCTTGTGTAATGACCTTGTGTAGTGACCCTGTATAATGACCTTGTGTAATGACAATGTTAAATGACCTTGTGTAGTGACCCTGTATCATGACCTTTTGTAATGAGCTTGTGTAATGACCTTGTTTACTGACCTTGTATAATGACCCTGCATAATGACCTTGTGTAGTGACCCTGTATCATGACCTTTTGTAATGACCTTGTGTAATGACCTTGTTTACTGACCTTGTTTACTGACCTTGTATAATGACCCTGTATAATGACCTTGTGTAATGACCTTGTGTAGTGACCCTGTATCATGACCTTTTGTAATGACCTTGTGTAATGAACTTGCCATTGGTAGATTGAGCAGCTGGCCGACCACACTGGAGAAGAAAGCATCATTCTCACTGCGAGCGTGAACGACGGCACACTCTCACACCTGGGCTCCGACACGGGGAAACGATTCCTCGAAGGACGCGATGAAATAAAGTCGCAGTTTCTGGGTCACTGTCTTAAAAGTAAGTTTTTAATGCCGCCCGGTCTCTGTAGAGCCGGAGGCATATAGAGTTTGGACTGTGAGTCCGCCCGTCCGTGTGTCCGGCACATTAAGAGTTTGTCGGAGTTTCTCAATTTTGTCATAACATTCCTTGACGTATAACTTAAATATTTCATCATCGCATACTTGTGGACAAATACCACACATCCATGCTGCCCTTAAACCCATTACATTCGGAATACACCTTTATGGGTATGACATTTTTAAAATATTTTATTTTTGTTATTTCTCAATGAAAATATATATTATGACCACTCATTTGAACCGTCTCGATGAGACGGTTCAAATGGTGGTCACCACAAATATTTCTGAGCTCATATAAATATAATATTTAGGATTTTCCACAAACAAAATGAAACTTTGAAATTTTTGCCACTTTCAGAATTTCTCCGGCGTTTCCCAATTCGATGATAACTTGTATATTCTTTGAAGGATTACTTAAATATTTCACCACAGCATACTTGTGAACAAATGTCACACATCCATGCTGCCCTTAATATGACCTTGACCATTTGACCCTGACGACTTTCACAGATTAATAAGTTTGCCGAAGTTTCTCAATTGTCATAACTTCTATATCCCTTGATTGATTACTTAAATATTTCAATACATCATACCTGTGGACAAATGCCACACACATCCATGCTGCCCGTAATTTGAACTTTTGACCTTCACACAACTTTTTAGCTTTTTCAAACATTAAGAAGTTTGCCGGAGTTTCACTATTTGGCCTTCACAACTGTGCTTATGAATACTTATCACTTTTGCTTAATTAACTTTGCCACAGTTTCTCTAATCTGCCACCGGGGGCATTCGAGTGCCGACAGGCCACATTTTCTTGTTTTCTCAAAAGAAAATAAAATGAAAAAAAAAATGTGAGGATGGAAAGATAAATAAGGATAAATTTATTATTTTTTAGCTCGACTATTCGAAGAATAAGTAGAGCTTATGTTGTCACCCCGGCGTCGGCGTCACCGTGCCTTGGTTAAGGTTTTTAGTCAAGCTTGTATATGGAATACTACTGGCCCTACACCCACCATACTTGGACAACTTCATCTCCTAGTGATGTACATCAATAACCCCTGATCTATATTTGACCTTGACCTACATTTCCTCTTGAATTAATTACTTAATTCCCCTTGGTTAAGGTTTTTAGTCAATCTCGGTTAAGGTTTTTAGTCAAGCTTGTACATGGAATACTATTGTCCATACAGACACCATACTTGGGCAACCTTTTCTCATAGGAATGTACATCAATAACCCCTGGTCTATATTTGACCTTGACCTACATTTCCTCTTCAATTACTTACTTAATTCCCCTTGGTTAAGGTTTTTAGTCAACCTTGTAGATGGAATACTCCTGGCCCTACACCAACCATACTTGGACAACTTTATCTCCTAGTGATGTACATCAACAACCCCTGACCTATATTTGACCTTGACCTACATTTAACCTTGAATTACCTACTTAATTCCCCTTGGTTAAGGTTTTTAGTCAACCTTGATTAAGGTTTTTAGTCAAGCTTGTACATGGAATACTATTGTGCATACAGACACCATACATGGACAACCTTTTCTCATAGGGATGTACATCAATAACCCCTGATCTATTTTTGACCTTGACCTACATTTCCTCTTCAATTACTTACAATTCTCCTTGGTTAAGGTTTTTAGTCAAGCTTTGTATATGGAATACTACTGGCCCTACACCCACCATACTTGGACAACTTCATCTCCTAGTAATGTACATCAATAACCCCTGATCTATATTTGACTTTGACCTACATTTCCTCTTGAATTACTTAGTTAATTATACCCCCACAAACAAAGTTTGTTGGGGGTATATAGGAGTCAGCTTGTCGGTCTGTTGGAAATTCCCTTCCGCTCTATATCTTCTACACCGATGCATGGATTATCAAATGGCTTGGCACAAATGTTTGTCATGATGAGAAGGTGTGTCGCGATCAATAACCACGCACCTACGTCCAAGGTCACAGTTGAAGGTCAAAGGTCAAACCTATAGAAATTCCCTTCCGCTCTATATCTTCTCCACCGATGCATGGATTATCAAATTGCTAACCATGCACCTACGTCCAAGGTCACAGTTGAAGGTCAAAGGTCAAACCTATTGAAATTCCCTTCCGCTCTATATCTTCTACACCGAAGCATGGATTATCAAATGGCTTGGCACAAATGTTTCTCATGATGAGAAGGTGTGTCGCGATCAATAACCACGCACCTACGTCCAAGGTCAAGGTCACAGTTGAAGGTCAAAGATATTGAAATTCCCAAATGACTTGGCACAAATGTTTCTCATGATGAGAAGGTGTGTCGCGATCAATAATCACGCACCTACGTCCAAGGTCAAGGTCACTGTTGAAGGTCAAAGGTCAAACCTATTGAAATTCCCTTCCGCTCTATATCTTCTACACCGATGCATGGATTATCAAATGGCTTGGCACAAATGTTTCTCATGATGAGAAGGTGTGTCGCGATCAATAACCACGCACCTACGTCCAAGGTCAAGGTCACAGTTGAAGGTCAAAGGTCAAACCTATTGAAATTCCCTTCCGCTCTATATCTTCTCCACCGATGCATGGATTATCAAATTGCTAACCATGCACCTACGTCCAAGGTCACAGTTGAAGGTCAAAGGTCAAACCTATTGAAATTCCCTTCCGCTCTATATCTTCTACACTGATGCATGGATTATCAAATGGCTTGGCACAAATGTTTCTCATGATGAGAAGGTGTGTCGCAATCAATAACCACGCACCTACGTCCAAGGTCAAGGTCACAGTTGAAGGTCAACGGTCAAACCTATTGAAAGTCCCTTCCGCTCTATATCTTCTACACCGATGCATGGATTATCAAATGCCTTGGCACAAATGTTTCTCAGGATGAGAAGGTGTGTCGCGATCAATAACCACGTACCTACGTTCAAGGTCACAGTTGAAGGTCAAAGGTCAAACCTATTAAAATTCCCTTCCGCTCTATATCTTCTACACCGATGCATGGATTATCACACTATGCCCAGGGTCAAGGTCACAGACTTGATGCGTTTGAAACCTTAACGCTCGGCTAAATGGCTTATGATCAAAAATGCCTCGTTTTCTTTGGCTGCCAGTGGGGGTATTCGTGTGCCGACAGGCCACATTTCTAGTTCCCATTGGTTAAAGTTTTTTAGTCAACCTTGGTTAAGGTTTTTAGTCAAGCTTGTACATGGAATACTATTGTGCATACAGACACCATACATGGACAACCTTTTCTCATAGGGATGTACATCAATAACCCCTGATCTATATTTGACCTTGACCTACATTTCCTCTTGAATTACTTACTTAATTCCCCTTGGTTAGGGTTTTTAGTCAAGCTTGTATATGGAATACTACTGGCCCTACACCCTTCATACTTGGACAACTTCATCTCCTAGTGATGTACATCAACAACCCCTGATCTATATTTGACTTTGACCTACATTTCCTCTTGAATTACTTAGTTAATTCCCCTTGGTTAAGGTTTTTAGTCAACCTTGATTACGGTTTTTACTCAAACTTGTACATAGAATGATATTGTGCATACAGACACCATACTTGGACAACCTTTTCTCATAGGGATGTACATCAATAACCCCTGATCTATAGTTGACCTTGACCTACATTTCCTCTTTAATTACTTACTTAATTCCCCTTGGTTAAGGTTTTTAGTCAAGCTTGTAGATGGAATACTCCTGGCCCTACATCAACCATACTTGGACAACTTCATCTCCTAGTGATGTACATCAACAACCCCTGACCTATAGTCGACCTTGGTTAAGGTTTTTAGTCAAGCTTGTAGATGGAATACTATTGTGCATACAGACACCATACTTGGATAACTTTTTCTCATAGGGATGTACATCAATAACCCCTGACCTATATTTTACCTTCACCTACATTTAACCTTGAATTACTTGGTTAATGTTTATAGTCAAGCTTGTATATGGAATACTATTGTGCATACAGACACCATACTTGGATAACTTTTTCTCATAGGGATGTACATCAATAACCCCTGACCTATATTTGACCTTGACCTACTTTTAGCATTGGATTACTTAGTTATTTCCCCTTGGTTAAGGTTTTTAGTCAAGCTTGTATATGGAATACTCCTGGGCCTACAGCAACCATACTTGGAAAACTTCATCTCCTAGTGATGTACATCAATAACCCCTGACCTATATCTGACATTGACCTACATTTAACCTTGAATTACTTAATTAATTTCCCTTGGTTAAAGTTTTTAGTCAAGCTTGGTTAAGGTTTTTCTGCAGGCCGCAGCCACCTTGTTTGTCAAGCTATGTGTACATCGACAACCCTCGTAGTTGAGCTATGCTGTTCTCCTACAGCTCTTGTTATTATACTGAATTTATTACATTATCACAGCCATTTTGGCTGTGATAATGTAATAAATTCAGTATAATAATTATGCATACTTTTAATCATCAAATATATGCAGTCGTTAGTTCTATATGAAATAATGAATTTCGGGGAAAATAAGTCACAAGTGATTACTCCCTCAAAGTCATGTCTACGCTATTCGTACATACTTTATTTTACCAAAAATGACACCTAATACAGCATAATGTAACAGTTCCAAACTTAATATGGAATAGTCCGTTCAGGGCTCCAGATACATGTAAGGAATTAGTAATTGAGTATTGTCACTCCATCATTTACACATACGTCTTTGGCATTTTGTATGTGACAGTTGAATCTGGTTATACCCCTTATGTGAGTATTACGATTATTCGTAATCCTATTTTAGGGGAAGGGGCCAAAGTGACTTTGGTGTGGTATGGGACCTGCCACCAGATCAGGTTATTCTAATTTCAGGGTTGAATATATTGTTTCTTGATGTAAATATTCAGTTCTGATTTTGGAATATTCCCCACAATGCAGCAGGTTAAAACGGGATCGAACCCGTTTACCCAGCCTTACATGACCTTACATGTAGCTGTTGATAGGACGTTAAACACCAATAAACAAACAAACACTCCATCATTTCTGAAGCAATTGGGTATTTCAAAATTTTGGTTGTGTAAATGAGCAGACCACACTTATTGAATAGTTTGCTTCTAATGAAAATACATCATGGTACAGTCGAACTTGTGCTAACGACCACTTGTAATAAACGACCACCTGCTGTAAGCGACCGGTTTGAATCCCACCCGACGAATTTCCCATAATAACGTACTTGCAATGAACGACCACCTGCTGTCTGCGACCAGCGACCGTATAAATACGGCCCATTCATTCAAAATACGACGCGTTTAACGACCGTCAGCGACTGTCAGCGCCCATGAAAACACGGCTCGAAACACGGCTACAAGCGGTGGCTATAATCCATAAAACGTGTATTTAGCGTTCTATAAATTGACTGGTGTTTCAGCATTATCTGGGTCAGGGTATGGGATCACGTGGTCTATTGTTTACACTGCAGCCCAAGGCAATCTCGCTTAAATCGTAAATTTCATTCATCAATATGACTTGCAGCGTAAACAATAGATCACGTGACCCCACATCCTGAGATTATGCACGTATCAACTGCATGAATAGGCAGGACACGTGACCATAGGCATTATTTATTATCAATTAATCCGTTTAAGCGTCTGTTGATCGCGAGTAGTATACATTGTAATAAGCGTCTGTCTATCGCGAGCACTATACAACGTAATAAGCATGATTTTATAAATAACTTGTATGTTTAATACATTAATACATCAGGCCTCGACAAATCCACTCGTCCGCTCGTATTTACGAGTAACTTTTCAGCCTGGGCGAGTGAAAATTGAAAGCCGCTCGTCCAGTCGGGTGAGTGGAAATTTGAAGATCACCACTGAGAAAATGCAAATGCGAAGTTTTGCGAAGCGAAATACTAAATTCCAATAAAATATTCAACTGATTACCGAGCGTGGTAAAGGGAGACTACCTACTACACTCGCCTTTCTGCGTTGCCAAGATACACATATACAATGTAGACTGTGTCCGACTTATTCCCATTCATGGCTGCAACTACTGAATTTAATACGTGCATTCTACAACCAGTCACCGTGACTTAGCATCCTGTTTTAACTGTCGTCTGCTCTGTGTTTACAAACAAAACAAGATGTCAGACATACGCCGGTTTTTGCAGGGCGGCGGAGATATTGATAGATCCAATGAACAACTCGAAAAGGCGAAATTAATCACGGTTATCTGGCGAATTATATCTAAAACTTGGCAATCTTATTATTCCTGCAATACACAACGCTACGCTAAGCCGTTTACAATAAGATGCAAACTGCAGTGTACCCCTCCCACCACGGCACCATTGTTTCACACTGTGTAGCAACAGTTACAAAAATTACATAAATTACATAATTTATTTGTTGAAGCCGCGCACTGAAAGCTGGAAATATAAATCTACACGGGCACATTGACTGTGGAAATATTATCACAAACTGTACATACAAAAATGTATGTTTTGTTATTTGACCAAAAGTTTGGACGAGTAGAAGTCCAGTCTGGACGAGTAGATTTTTAGGTTCTCTCGTCCAGTGGGACGAGTCAGAAAATAAAAATTTGTCGAGGCCTGTACATACAAGTTTGTATGTCATAGGCATTATTAATAATTACTTTAACTTCTGTTCAAATGACATGATTTTATATGGGTCCGTTGCTAATGGAATTCCCGCAATAGTTGGTAACCGAAATGCGAATGATACCAGTAACCCGTGCAGTACCAGTACCCGTGCATGTCCCAAAATTTTATAACGCGGTCGGATTCGATCGCGGTTTGAAATCTTGGACCCGACCACCGCGTTATAATGGAGCTGCAGTGTATTCAAACTTATGTTTTCCATTGTACATGTTATTACTTTAATAAACATACATATAACATACATATATGTGTATACATGTTATTACTTGACTGTGTTGTCACTGTGTTGTTTTTTATATATCATCCGTGTACCCACTCCACATGGCTATCCCTATTAAGAGACCACCTCTGTTAAGAGACCACTTTTGGCAGTTCCCTTGAGTGGTCTCTTTAACACAAGTTTGACTGTATTTCATTAGAATTGTCACCTTGGAGACAATTGTAATGAAATACCAATATGTGTTTTCATGAAAAAATAAGAAAATATGCTATATTTGTGGTCTGTTTATTGTTTTCTGTAGCATGATAAAGATACCACAAATTTTTCATTGCTTTTTGATAGTGGTGCAACGATATACCGGTATACCGGTATATTGCGATATGTCATCCTGACGATACGTATCGCGGTACGGGTTTCTCGTATCGCGATATTTACACTATATTCTCGGTCGCCATCTTGTGTTTAAAATAATTGTGTAAAATTATTCAAAATCATTCAAAACATAATTTTTAATATGACAGAAGTCAATATTTGTAATAAACACGCCACAATTAGATCACTAATACATGTAGTGAGTAATCTCGGACGTCCAACACATCTGGAAGTTTTACAGTTTGTAAACCGTACTGTTGCCTGGGTTCATTTCCCACCCAGTGACCTAAATCTCGCTAATTGCAGGTTTGTCGAACTGTTACAATACCATTTGTTTTACGACACCCGATTGTTTCACCAAATGTTCATCACATCATTATGAAAATCACTAAAATCATGCCTACCCGCTGTGACAATAAAAGTCACGGGTCGATAGTTTCAATAATCCCCTAGCCAAACATTGCTTCTGGCTACTATAACTGTCAGTTCAAAACACGTGTTATTCTCGTGGCGAAGTTATTTATACAGTACAGCCAATCGCTGGTAAGTAAAGGCAGCCCTTAGTGGCATGATTGACAGGTTACTGTTGCGAAAGACGTCGGCAATAGATCTATCAGCGATTGATCATGAACGAGGTAGAGTTAACTCCCTCCGAATACTCTCAACCAGACAAACAAACACATGCAAACACGTGTTTTAACGGGCACCGGATGCGAGTCGTTTCTGGGTCGGGCTAGTAAAAATTATAAGCTGGGTCGCCCGGTGGAGAACAAATTTCGTAGTTGTCTACACACATTTTTGTCAGCTTATGACGCTTTGTGGGATACCATTTCCGAAATAAAAATAGCATCCAATCGTTAGCTACGATTATGGGTATACCCACTGAAAGCGCCACCTGACGAACCGAGTCGTGGCCTACACAGCGGATGCTTCTGCCCATGATTGCAACTTTCTTTTTTGCCGAAAAGTGTGAAAGAATTAAATACGAAATCGATATATTCTAATGCAATACTTTTATGCCAAAAACAAGTATTGTTTATTACATTACTAACTGTTTATTTCAACCAAATATGACTAACTCTATTGTCAGAAAACATGAAAAAGTCTGTACATATCACGGACAATTTCGGCGATTTCGTACCTACGTAGTTTCGTCCTTTTGCAACTTTTTCCAATCGATGTTAACGTAACACGATTTTTATGATAATTCAATTTGGTATTAAGTAAATATACAGAATTTATGCACATCCAAGTTCATAAACGATATCTATGTACAGTTTAAGAGGTTCAAATGGGTGGTAACAACATATACATATACTTTTGAGATGAAATATTTTTATATTTTTTTTTCAAATTCTACAATCTGTTTTCAAATTCTACAATCTACTACATTTGCTTCCCAGCCCTCGTCCCCCCCCCTCCCCACCCAATGTGTCTTTTTCGTTCTCAATGAAAGTATACGTTGTTAACGCTCACTTAAACCGTCTCGACGAGGTGGCTCAGCATGTTGATGCCTCAACCCCTCTAATAGATATGCATGATTTTGAAAAACATTGAGTTAATGTATGCAGTTACGCGATAACTACAAGAGAAAAAATCAGGGAAAATATGATTTTGATCACTTCTCCCTAATTTCCTCTCGTCCAGAAATAATCATTAATGTCAACCGTTTCTGGGCAAAGTCCAGACCCACACAGTGTTTTGATGTGTTTTCATGACAATAATAAACAATAAAGACTGTTCTTTATCGCCTGTTTGTTTTTATTATTATTTGTTCATACATGGTATAATATCGCAATACGTATTGCAATATGGGTTTGTTGTATCGCAATATATCGCAATACGGGTTTGACCGTATCGTTGCACCTCTACTTTTTGATACTCGCTACTTCTGATTTCAATTGGGTTTTTGACAATTTTAATTTGGTATTTACGCAAATAAGCAGCTTATCTGGAGCTCTGGTCCGTTTCAGTTGTGGTGAAAGGTTTAATATAAATGTTACAAACACGGATAACCACAGTGCATGGTTTCTTTATTTTATTTTAAAATCATCAGAAATGGCGAGTAACAAATCGCATATCTGTATGTTAACGCCAGTCTATTTATCAACCGCTAAGAGATGAGCTGCCTGTCACCACGCGCGTGTTATGCAAAATCAATACTGGGAGAAATGTGTTAAAAGGTACCCGAACATACAACGATTTATTAAACCGACAATATTTTAACACGGATATGCGCCGGATATGTGTCATAAAATCGACATTACTTGGTGTCAAAATCGGTACATTAACACGGTTGATAACAAAATAGCAGCTGGATTGGCATTATTTTGGGACCAAAGTTAAAGGATAGTTTGCCAATCTCAATCAGTCTGAGATTGCAAAATTCAGTCCAGAACCGACAAACTGAAAATTTTAGAAGCCCTGGTTTGTGTACAGTCCGTTCAGTCAATCGATCTGAAGCTATACACACGTCTTCTACACACATATTGAAGATGTGCACCTTGGTGTTTTATGCCGAAAATATATTTTTTAACAAAAATATCACCTTTTTAACTTGGCCTTTTTTCTACATTTTTGTATCCAATTCTATATAATTCCTACTTTACACATCTCTACCTAAAGAAATAATGCTATAGATTTTCAAATTCTCATGTTTCTTGCCTTGATGACGGCTTCACATTTCTGCATATTTCCTACAGGTCACCACAAAAAGAAGACTCAAGAATCTGAGGCACCGCCCTACCAGCGATCCCACCCCAGTCACCCAGGGGTCAGGCCCATAGGCGGTGATCCACAAGCTCACCCACCCCCGAGGAAGAAGCTCAAGGCACACCCCGTCTCCATGACTCGTGTCCAGCTCAAACGCCCTACACCTTCCGATACGGGTGGCGGTGCGAGCAATATAAGTAGCCCGATCCCACCATCTCGACCCATGTCATCCACACCGATCATCCGAAAGACCCGTCCCACTTCTGACACCAGTGCACCGGACATTACCACTGTGAAACAAGAAGGGAACGATGATACCGATAATGACTCCTTTGATCCGAACACTTCTCTCGAACCAAACACTTCTGCTTACGATCCAAACACTTCTGTGTTCTCAGCAGGTGTGTTTTCCAGTTCCGTTCATTCAAGTCACACGCAGGTGTCGTCCGACAGCGAACCTGGTCAACCGATTCAAACAGACACTTCGGAAGACACTCTGGGTTCTAGTTTAATTAAGGTGGAACCTGTGACTGAATCTGAGCTGGATATAGAGATAACTGGTGTGGATATGGGTGATGGCGATAAAATGCCAGCGGAGAACTGGGGCGCTGCTGGAGCGGAGGGGGACGGCTTTCAAGGTGGCGACCAATCAGAATACAGTAAGTACAGTTTTCTCTTTGTATATTTTACGGTCATGCTGACATGGGATTTGCAGGCTTTTGCGCTTCCAGTCGATTGAAGGAGTTTATAATGCTTGATATAACGGTGGATTCTGCTCTTTGGCAAACTTGTAAACAGTATGATTTGGATCTGTAGTCTATTTCACCAACATAGCAAAGTATACTTATCTGGCAAAGTATACGTTGAGGGAGAAATTTTCAATTTAAGGATATATTTATTATTTTTTATTGTACTGAATTTATTACATTATCACAGCCATTTTGGCTGTGATAATGTAATAAATTCAGTATAATAATTCTGCATACTTTTAATCATCTAAGTATATGCAGATTGTTAGTTTAAATTCTAATTCAATTTTCGGGGGGATTTAGGGGGGGGAAATAAATAAATTACTCCCCTCAGAGTATACTTTGTTAGATAATGTATACTTTGCATTTTGATGAAATCGGCTACCGATGTTTTTGTCAAGAACAGCGTAGGACCCGATTAGATTGCATAGATGTGCATTCTGATCTGGGACTACGCTGTTTGCAAACATTGTGACATCAGTTTCTCACTAACTGAAAACAATATTTATCCACTGTATTTATTGTCTGTTCGTGATCGCATATGGCTCAGAATGATCAAATGCAGGGCCTGAAAATAGCACTGGTCCGAGGTCCTGGACTTGCAAATTTTAAAGTCGAACCTTTGTAATTTACAAGTAAAAAATCTGCCGGACCTGTGATAAAATTGAAATTGCGATCATCATTCAGTGGTTGTGATAAGTCATTTCGCATTTATAATACAGACACAAATTTCTATCGATTAATCTCTCGGACCTTCCAAAAAATTCCTCGGACCTTTCACTTTTTTCCTTGTTAGGTCCCTGACCTATTGGTGGTAAAAACTGCTATTTTCAGGCCCTGAAATGACAGATTTACAGTGAAATCTCTCTAAGCCGGACACCCTGGGGACCTCCCGGGGTGTCTGGCTTAGAGAGATTTCACTGTACAATGAAATGCGCTAAGATAACAAAATTGAAATATTAATAATATATACACTATAATTTTTATACAACATACGTTTCCCTGCATTATAACTTGCCGTCTGTTTGTCAAATATTACTTGTCTGGCAAACTTCAACTCAAATTTCTGGTTAATTATCAAAAGTTGTTGGATACTTTGGCATTTATTTATTTGATTTTTTTTCCCTTTAATCAATCCGCGGACGACTACCTGTAACAGAATAATTAAAATCAATTGCGTGGAGCAGTCTGTTGGGCATACCAGGAATTCCACTGGGGAAAATACAAAAATCGCCACTTCAAAAAAAATAATTGTAATTTTTTATCGCCAATTGCGAAAGTGGCGATCGCCAGCGGAATCCCTGGTATACATGGGTAACAGTGTTAATATTTAAATTTGGAATTTTGCTATTCAATTTCTATGTACATCATACATGCTAATCATAGTTGAAAAATGTTAAAATTAAAAGTTGATGCACACCACTTACTGGTATGTTGATTTGCATACCAAGCTCCAGATAAGCTGTGTATTTGCTTAAATACCCAATTAAAATTGCCAAAAACCCAATTGGAATCAGAAGTAGCGAGTATCAAAAAGCAATAACAAATATTGTGGTACATTTATCATGCTGCAGAAAACAATAAAAGACCACAAATTAGCATATTTTTCTTATTTTCCATGAAAACACATCTTGGTATTTCATTATAATTGTCTCCAAGGAGACAATTCAATTCTAATGAATTGCCAGGACATGTTTTCGTCTCTAAGCATACTATTCAATAATTGCTGTCTGTTGATGTGTAAACAGTTGCTTGAGTTTATTTTACCCAATTAAAATTTTGAAATTCCCAATTGCTTCATAAATGATGGAGTGACAATACTCCATTACTAATTCCTTATCTGGAGCCCTGCATATATAACGGTCCCAGTTCTGTATCTCACAATTTTTGGAATAAGGCATGGAAATTGGGATTTTTTTCTCATTTTCAACAGAATTGGGGGGGGGATATAAAGGCAAATAAAACTTGCACCCATGTCAGCCTGGCCACTGGAGACCATTGTAACTCGCCATACAGCTGTATGTGTGGCTGTGGTTGGAGAAATGGGGCTTATGGGATTCATGACCAATGTAACTCCTTGTATGCTACATGTACATCACTTTAGCAGCCTGGGCCCGGTTGTTCAAAACACCAGTTAGCTTAACGGACTGTTAAATCCTTAACTGAATGGTTAAAATCTCTGTAGATTTTAACCATTCAGTTAAGGATTTAACAGTCCGTTAAGCTAACAAGCTTTGAGCAACCTTAAACAGAGATTTTAACCATTCAGTTAAGGATTTAACAGTCAGTTAAGCTAACTGATGTTTTGAGCAACCGGGCCCAGTTAGCTTAACGGACTGTTAAATCCTTAACGCACTGTTAAATCCTTAACTGAATGGTTAAAATCTCTGTTAAAACAGAGATTTTAACCGTTCAGTTAAGGATTTAACAGTCCGTTAAGCTAACTGAAGCTTTGAGCAACCTTAAACAGAGATTTTAACCATTCAGTTAAGGATTTAACAGTCCGTTAAGCTAACTGAAGCTTTGAGCAACCTTAAACAGAGATTTTAACCATTCAGTTAAGGATTTAACAGTCCGTTAAGCTAACGGATGTTTTGAGCAACCGGGCCCTGATAACGATCTACATTGCTGGTTTGAAGCAACATTGCTTGTTAGAAGCATGACAGGTATTTTATTGATGGAATGGCGAACAGTGCAGATCCTGATCAGACTGGATGCATAGGCTGATCTGGATCTACACTGGACACAAAACGTAGTTTTATTGATAGAATGGCGAACAGTGCAGATCATGATCTGACTGCAGATGTGTAGGCTGATCTGGATCTACACTGGACACAAAACTGTTTTATTGATGGAATGGCGAACAGTGCAGATCCTGATCTGGATCATTTCTCCAGTCACAGCCACATGTGTGACCTGCCGTGATAAAATGTGTCTTAATTGACAATTTGAGCGGTGTAGTTCCTGATCAGCTGGTACACTCACGCAGCTTGAAATTCATTTCATTTGTTTGCTAATAAAATACAACTGTCACCAGAGCTCCAGATAAGCTGCGTATTTGCTTAAATAGCCAATTACACTTGCCAAAAACTCAATTAAAATCAGAAGTACATGTAGCGAGTATCAAAAAGCAATAAAAAAATTGTGGTACCTTTATCTGCAGAAAACAATAAAACATACCACAAATATAGCATGTTTTTTCTTATTTTCCATAAAAACACATCTTGATATTTCATTAGAATTTCTAATGAAATGCCAATACATGTTTTCATTTTGAAGCAAACTATTCAATAATTGCTGTCTGCTGATTTGTAAACAGAAGTGAGATTTTATTTTACCCAATTAAAATTTTGAAATAATTTCTTCAGAGATGATGGAGTGACAATTACTAATTCCTGTGTCACTGTGTTATATTTTGGAGTAGCCCTTAACCCTTTCAACCATAATTAAAGAGTGGTCTGTGATATGTTAATTTAAGGACCAATCTAATTGTCACAAAATGATTTTCATTCTAGATAGATGCCTCCGGTTCTACCGACACATGGGGCAAAATTACTTGCCAAACGTGCAGATCCTGGATCTACACTGTTTGCAAACACCACTTTTGAGGTTGTAGTTTTGAAATGGTTAAAAATTATTAAGAATAATTGTCATCTACTATTTCTTTTTCATATTTGTTGTTTTTCTTGACAAACATGCATTGTCGAGATTACTTAGGTCAGAGCTCCAGTTAAGCTGCGTCATTTGAACAATTTGGGGTGAAATTTTGTTATTTCTTCATCAAAAATGGCAAGTTGGGAGTCCTTTAGAATCGTCTCATTGAGACAATTCTAAAGCACTCACAACTTGCCATTTTTGATGGAGAAATAAGAAATTTACCTCCAAATTGCGCACCTTAACTGGAGCTCTGTCGGGTATTCAGCTGAAATATTTGCATAAAGAAAACTAAATACTCACTTTATATTGAGCTCTGGCGTTGTTCTGTAACTGGCCAACATTGTAGATCTTGATTTCCCCCTGCCAGTGCACCAGCTGATCTCTATCTACATGGTTCCAAATAAGCTGTGGTCACATTGTTGGACATACATGTATACATACAAAAAACATTTATACTTGATACTAATAAATTTAGAACTTCAAAAACTATTAACTACTTCAAAATGGATTCTGTTTAGTCAACTTTGCTGTCCGTCCATTTGCAGTGGTCTCCCCTTGTGTATCATGTTATCTGGACCACAATCTGACAAAACCAGGCTTATTGCATTCCTGACCAGTGTAGATCCTGATCATTCATACACCCTGATAAAAACATGTTACCTGGTGCATCATTGACCTAATGGCGATCAGTGTACATCCTGATAAATACATGTTACCTGGTGCAGCATTGACCTAATGGCTAACAGTGTACACCCTGATCAGAATGTGCGGACGCATCCGCAGTCTGATCAGGGTCTACACTGGTCGCATAGGCAGTATGTCCAATTTCACAAGATCGTTTCACATACTATTTGTATCTACAGGATATGATTGGACTTGGCAATCCAATCCATTCTACACTGGTTACCAGTTGTGGTTAGGCCCATTTTGTCAGACTGCGGCGTCGCCCATATTATCCAGAGCTCCAGATAAGCTGCGTATTTGCGTAAATACCCAATTAAAATTGCCGAAAAACCCAATTGAAATCCGAAGTAGCGAGTATCAAAAAGCAATAACAATTTTGTGGTACCTGTATCATGCTGCAGAAAACAATAAACAGACCACAAATATAGCATATTTTTCTTATTTTCCATGAAAACACATCTTGGTATTGTATTAGAATTGTCTCCAAGGAGACAATTCTAATGAAATGCCAAGATATGTTTTCATTTCAAAGCAAACTAATTCAATAATTACTGTCTGTTGATGTGTAAACAGTATTGAGATTTTATTTTACCCAATTAAAATTTTGAAATACCCAATTGCTTCAGAAATGATGGAGTGAAAATACTCAATTACTAATTCCTTATCTGGAGCCCTGTTAACCCATTGCTCCCTGGTTGAATAGATGGGACTTTACGATGTAAGTGACCAGTGTGGCCCCAGATCGTCAGATTAGTCTGATCAGAGCCTACAATTTCGGCCATTCATTTGCTGAATTATATTCGGTACCCAGAGCTCCAGATAAGAATGTGTATTGGCATATTTTACATATTTATTTTAGCAGAATACGCATTGGTTATCAAAAGTGCGAGTACAAAATACTCACAGTAATGTGAAAATACGTGTTTGCTTTTCGCAGCTCAAATAAGTGAATTAAATATTTGTTCCCGATTTAATAAGGAAGAAAATGTATTATAGATTTAGTAAAATATGTATTGAATTTGAAATGTGGGGGTATAATACTCTTTTGACAGAAAACTTATCTGGAGCTCTGTCATACATGTACTACCAAAATTGGGAGCCGTTTCACTAAACTTCTTACGACTAAAATGTTCGTAAGTGCAAAATTATGATGGTCTGTAAATTTCACATTAACAATGTTTTCTTGTAAATAATGAATGGATTTACATTTATTGAGCATAGGCTGCATATGCAGCCTATGCTCAATGAATGTAAATCCATCAATTGAAATTTCCAGACGATTCTAGATTTGCACTTGCGAACATTTTAGTCGTAAGAAGTTTAGTGAAACGGCCCCCAGACCAAATTGCAAACATACAGATACTGGTCTTCTGTGAACACAATTTTCTCATGAAGTTATTATAAACCAACCATTCATTGTATGGACAGAGGTATATAGTTTTCCCCTTTCTGTTACATCGATCCATGAATGCGTTCCGTTTTTCCATACATTCGTATCTTTTATGTATTTATTAGGGCCTCTCTGAGAATTGGCGCTGACCTACATTTATAGGTTTCACCCTGTCTGTCCGTCCGTCCGTCCGTCCGTCCTTTTATTTTTTGAAAGTTTTTATAAGAGTTTTTCAAATCGCCTATAATTTCTGTTTTCCTTCAGCTAATATCTTCATATTGCACACATCATGACACATGCATTACTTAGTAACAACACATCCTTCCACAGTTTGTATTACCCTCGCTACTGATCGTACGTCCGTCTGTTCGTCTGTCTGTCTGTTTATTTTTTGGAACGTTTCTCAAATAGGGGCCCTATGTGCGTCGACAAACCACATTTTCTAGTTACATGTATCTCTGTAAGTCTGATTGGCTTAAAACGTCATATGCTTGTTTATCACCATACATAAAATCCATCCATAGACCACCTTAAGGCAGTATCAAGATCTTGGATTCAACAGGAACAGTTTCAGCATTTGTCAAAGTGAATGGGAGAGTCTAATCTTTTAGGGAGCATTGACAGGTGGGAATATAGAGAATAGTAGGTTAGTGCCGTGAATGGGAAAAGATATCTGGCAAGGCTCAGGAAACGGGATGGGCGAGGCTCTGCCGAGCACATCCCGTTTCCGTGCCGCGCCAGATATTTTTCCCATTCACGGCACTAACCTACTATTCTATTTATCCCGTCAACACCTACAAATGGCTGTAAAATGCAAAAATTGTATTGACTGGATATCAAAAATGTTTCACGGCACCGTGTTTCACGGCACATACGCACTGTGTTGACGGGATAAATGGCCCTTTATGCTCGCTCAAAGCACAACCCTGTTTACTTTAAACTATTTATTCAGCAATAGGCTATAGTAAATACAATTGCATGCTTATAGGTCATTGGATTTGACCGACAGTTTATATTTTTATTCGACCAACGATCGGGGTTCATCCTTACCGGAATTCCGACTGGAGACCTGGTTTGGCCCTCACATACGTCTTTGGCATTTTGTATGTGACAGTTGAATCCGGTTATACCCCTTATGTGAGTATTACGATTATTCGTAATCCTATTTTAGGGGAAGGGGCCAAGTGACTTTGGTGTGGTATGGACCTGCCACCAGGTCAGGTTATTCTAATTTCAGGGCTGAATATATTGTTTCTCGATGTAAATAGTCAGTTCTGATTTTGGAATTTTCCCCCCAATGCAGCAGGTTAAAACGGGATCGAACCCGTTTGCCCGGCCTTACATGACCTTAGCTGTTGATAGGCCGTTAAACACCAATAAACAAACAAACAAACAATCGACCTCCGGGTCATGGATTATCTCATCTCCCCTTTTGGACATGGAATTTGGCAATTTTGCCTTGTAACTCGTAAAACGTTTAAACCGTAATAACTACAGCATCCGTGTTCTATGAACACATTTTCTAGTTCAAAGTCAAGGTCACATACATGTACATGTACTGAGAGCGTTTAAAACATTAACTCTTGGCTTCCTTTCATGTAGCTACTCCATAATCATCTGATGGTCCTCTATCTTGCTGTGACAAATCCACGATCCTCGGGGCTCCCGCTAAACCCCCAATGTCAAGGTCACATACTTTGTGCATTTAAACCTTTACACTCAAGTATTTCTTACAATTTCTTTCTGTTTCCTTTCACGTAGCTGCTTCATATATATACCACCGGCATACTAAGTATGTCGAGGGGTATATAGTTTTCATAATTCCGTCCGTTTGTCCGTCCTTTTGACGTTAAAAGTTTTTATTTGTCAGTCCAGGCAGTGGCCGGGGTATCTGTGAGCCCCTGCTAATTTTCTATAGTTCACACGTGCATTCCTCTTATGGTCCTCTTATCTTTCTGTGAAACATCTGTGCATGTGCATGCCGATCTGGAACTACACTGGGTCGCAAACATCGTAGGGTACGCGTTCTCAGCCAAATGCTCGTATATCAAATGCTAATCTGTCTATACTTGTCACATATGTGGTTTTGACTGGAGAAATGAGGCTTACAGGTTTTGCGACCAGTGTAGATGCAGTCTGATCAGGATCTGCACTGTTCGCCATTCCATCAATGAAGCACCCATCATGCATCTCACAAGCAATATATATAGTTATCAGGCTACAGGGATGTGCTGCATGTACATGTATTTGACCAGTAGCCGATTTCACCAAAATTGCTAAGCATACTTATTTAGCCAAGTGTACTTTGAGGGAGTAATCATTTAATTTTCACGAATTTCATTATTTCATATAGAGCTACATGTAACGTCTGCATATGTTTGATGATTAAACGTATGCATAATTATTATACTGAATTTATTACATTATCACAGCCAAAATGGCTGTGATAATGTAATAAATTCAGTATAATAAAAAGTAATAAATTTATCCTTAAATTGAAAATGTCTCCCTCAAATTTAGTGGAATAGTCTACTTGAGCTACATTGGTCTCAAATCCCATCAGCCCATTTCTCCAGTCACAGCCAAGTGTGTTGTAAAGTCCCTTTCGTTATCATGCTGTGCACTAGTAAGCCGACACATCAGAAAACACAGAAATCGTGATTGTATTCTTGCTCTGGCTCAGTCAATATTTCAATTTCTGACTTTGGGATGTCCCCCACTCATCCCCCACCCCATCTGTGCAGTTGAAGTACTGGGGGCCGTTTCACTAACTTCATACGACTAAAATGCCCGCAAGTGCTAAATTATGATAGTCTGTATATATCACATGTTTTCTTGTAAGCAATAATTGGATTTACATTTATTGAGCATATGCACTATGCAGCCTACATGTATGCTCAATAAGTGTAAATCCATGTTTAGTGAAACGGCCCCCCCCCCACCCCCAGGATTCCACCCTGTTAAAGGGATGGGTTGTGGCCTAGAGGTTAGAACACCTGACTTCCAATTTGGAGGTTGTGGGTTCAAACCTCACCTTAGGCATCAAAAATGCTTTCATAGTATTTCCAGCAAGGAGACAATACTAATAAAATGCCAAGACATGTTTTCATTTAGAAGCAAACTTCAATAATTGCTGTCTACTGCTGTGTTAACAGTAGTGTGATTTTATTTTACCCAATTAAAATTTTCTTTTACCCAAATTTTGAAATACCCAATTGCTTCAGAAATGATGGAGTGGCAATACTCGATTACTAATTCCTGATCTGGAGCCCTGGGTACATGTAGGTTAGATGCTTTTTGTTTATTGGTGTTTAACGGCCTATCAACAGCTACGGTAATGTAAGGCTGTGCCAACGGGTTTGATCCCATATTTAACCTGCTGCATTTGGAGAAAATCCCAAAATCAGAATGAAATATTTACATCGAGAAAAAATATATTCAGCCCTGAAATTAGAAGCAACTTCTCCTGAAATACTCACATAACTCATACGGGGTATAACCAGATGCAACTGTCACATACAAAATGCCAAAGTCGTATGTGAGGGCCAGGTTTCCAGTCGTGATTCCAGTAAGGATGACCGCCTATCGTTAAATTACCCATCGCATGCTCCCACCTGCCACCCACAGGTTAGATGCTGTTCCGACTGTGTGAATGTGCATACATTGTAAGTGCATAAGTCTACAATTGATGTAAATGCCGTAAGTTTTTATTATACACCCCCTCCCCCCCCCATGTATTTGTACATGCATTCCCCTAACGGTCCATGAACCTCTAACACCCAAAGGTTAACATCACATGCTTACAATGTAGTATGTTCTTATAACATAACATATCATTGCTACATGTATATATGTATAAGGTATATGCTGGTAATTTATCATACATGGAAGCCATATTGATCACCAAACACATTTTCTGTAACCATCTCCATGTCGTTATAATATTTATTACACTAGTGTGTTATATATAATGCACTGTGTTGTTATAGCCAGTTATATGTTATTTGATTTCTATGTGGATATGTGCACAAGCTCCGTAGCATGCAAATCAAAAACCTTTTTATATCTACATAAATCACTCACAATTTATATGCGCTTCGAAAAATGTACAACTTGCATTAAACGACCACCCAAGGGAGACACCCTTGCTAAATGGTCGCTTAGAACAATGGTCTCTTAACCCTTTCCCTGTTTTGCGATATTTCGACTCATCCAAATCGAAAACATCTGAATAAAAGAATCAAATGCTGGGTCAAATGATGGTTAAATTATCTGATAGAGTAGAAAACATTGTGGGAAAAGCAATTTCTCCTTTTCCCACAATGTTTTCAAAAGACATCTTCTACAGAGGCGTCAAAAGTCGTCTCTATCAGGGAAAGGGTTAACACAAAAAAAAAAAACGGGGAAAAAAAAAAATAGAAATCCGTGTACTGGTATGTCCGGTTATATCGTTAAATATTCGGAGTCAGGAAATCGCAATTATTAAACATTAACATAGAAATAAATACATTATAATACTACCAGTAATGTTTACTGTGCACTTTTCTGAATAATTCAAAATAGGTGAATAAATACAAATGTTATTGCAGTCTCCGTGAAAGTTGTCGGTCCGTCAGACGTGTTCGCTAAAATTGCCGACTGTAAGTCGCCGGACCGAATGTCCGACTATGTTTAATATGTTTTTTTTTTTTACATTTCTATTCCAAGCTTCAATGAAATCACCTTTCTTTTTTCCTTTGGTATGCACTTCTGGTGCTAGCTAGCTTTACTTATATGACTGATATAAACAAAGAGTCCTGCACATAAACAAAAATTTGTTGTTTTTTTTTTCGACCGTAAATTTTTGTCCGGTCTGGTAAACATTTTGGCAGTTTCGCGGAGACTGTCATTGCAAATAAAATCGCCCAACCGAAATCGCACTTTGGACCTTGACCTGGTAGTAATTTTTATTTTGTTAGTGACTCATACCCAAACACCGATACGGAAGGGCAATGTAAGAGTTATGGAATGTACTGTGATATGCTAATTAAAGGATCGATCCAAACGTCACAGGATTTCCAGAAAAGTCCATTTATAAGAAGGTTTTTATCTAGACAATCTGAAAATTACTTGCGAAAAGTGCAGATCCTGATGAGACAGCCAGTTACAAGCCGGCCCATCTGGTTCTAAACTGCTTGCAAACACAGCTGATGAGGTATGTTACTTGTAGTGTAGAAAGGATTAAATGTGCATGCTTTTAACGGGTTTCGCCCTACCGGGCTTCGGCATTTTGGCATCTGAACAAAATCTTGATCGTTAACCGCTTTCATTCACTTTGTGTACTCCAGTTAAACCGTGTAGGTCTAGAACATCGATACCCGTCATGGCTAAAAATAGTCCAGTCATTGACAGACAACCAAACCAGCTGATAGAATAATGATTTATGAACGCATACCAGCAAAGTTACGCGTGAAGAAAATTGGAATTGTGTGAAATAAAAATGCTTGTGTATTCTGTACATAACAAAAAAAATATTGTTTTTAAATGAGTGAAATATGCAGACGTTTTGCCATGTGCTAAGCGACCATGAGTTAATTCCCTTTAGTAATCACTAAGGAAAGGAGTGTATCAGAACGAAGTTTCGGGTCAATAAAGATAAACAATGCACCATTCACACTTTGACAGGGACAGGGGATTTGTTTCCTTTGTTTGTCACACACTTGAGGCTAATTTCACCTGGCAAAAGTTACATGTCAATTAATGCTCGTTTAGTACAAACGACCGTTGCTGTTGGTTACAAAATATGTGGCTGGTAGTCTCGTTTAGGGAAAGTTGTTTAGTACACTGTCATTATATACCGGTAGGTCCAATGGTTGTGGGATTTGAAAGTGGTCTCATAAAACAAGTCACTTAATGCACGTGGTCGCTTGTGCAAGATTGACTGCATAAGTAAATACCAACCTTTTTAGGACGTGAAACGTAGCTCCGCCACTGACCAATATGAATTCACGAGACTTGCGTTTCATTGTGATTCAATGGGAAACGAAAGTATGTACATGTATATAATAAATGGGAGTACAAGTGTTTTGTCAGCCGAGTGGTGTACCATATATACCAGCATAGAATATGTCACAATATTTATTCACCTACTGATATACAATACAATACAATAAAGTAAAAAGGTTGATTTCACGTCAACATGATAGCAACGAATAGCATATGCTCGTATGAGCTTTTGACTGAGAACAAACTAGTTTACTGATGTGTCGCCTGAGCATGTTTATATATGGCTGTGACTGTAGAAATAGGGCTTTGTATATCCTCTGTGTCATATCAGACCGGAGATCTGTGCAGTCCGACCAGGGTCTACACCATTCGGCATCAGTCAGCGAAAGAAACGTCATACATTCTAAAATATGGGTCATTATCAGGCTGTTGGAGTGTGCTAGGAGATCAGGAACGCACAATTTGAAACAGAATTCCCACACGGTCGGTCCACATGTACATACATTGCATTGCGCCTCCACTGAATGCTTAACCCTTTCAACACCGCAGGCCTATATAGTGGTATTGGCAAAAAGTGTAGATCCAGATGAGCCGGCTCATGACGAGCCGAGACAGTCAGGATCTGCAATTTTTGCAAGTAATTTTTAAAAACAAAAACACCCCCTTTTCATAAATGGACTAGTCTGAAAATCGTTTTGTGACTTGAATTGGTTGCAAAATTAACATATCAAAATCCATTTCAGTTACTTCGGGGTGAAAGAGTTAAATCTGTAATTGGCCGCAGGAGAGTGCGAGCTGATCAGGAGCTACACTGGTCAAAATGTCAATAATAAGGCCAGTAGCGGATTTCACCAAAGTTGCTAAGCATACTTATCTAGCTACATTGTATTACTTTGATGGAGTAATCATTTATTTTTTCCGAAATGCATATTTCATATAGAACTAACGACTGCATATGTTTGATGATTAAAAGTATGCAGAATTATTGTACTGAATTTATTACAATTATCACAGCCAAAATGTAATAAAATGTTTTATTAATGGAATGGAGAACAGTGCAGATCCTGATCAGCACAATCTGATCTACACTGGTTACAAAATCCATAAGCCCCATTTCTCTAGTTACTGTCACATATTTAAATGTACATTGTACATGTATATATACTGATTCTGGTGAAACTACATGTTACTAAATTTGGGGCCCTTATATAGTATGCCTCTGGGCAAGGTTCGCATGTTCTGTGTGTCAGAAAATATATCTATATCGGGAAATGGTTGTAAATAGGCAATGTAACGTATTCATTCTAATACAGTCGAACCTCCCCGAACGACCACCTCTCTACAACAACACTCTGTATAACAGCCGCTATTTTATATCCCAAATGGATGATTTCCTCTGTATCTAACCCTTAGACTGCTGAGCACGAAACTTGTCCTCTGCTGTTGCTTTTGCCTTCTTTCTCAACAAAAACATGTTTTGACAGCATTTTAGAATCATTTCCATTGGAAATGATTCTAAAATGTTGCCAAAGCATGTTTTTTATGAGAATTATCGAAGAAAATAAACAGCGGATAATAAAGTTTAATTCAGCATTAACCTCCCTACAACAGCCACCTCTACAACAGCCTGTTTTGTGTCTTCCCATGGGTGGCTGTTGTAGAGAGGTTGTACTGTAGTAGCCCCCTCTCTAATAGTAGCCCCCTTTCTAGAGAGTAGCCCCCTCTCTAATACATGTAGTAGCCCCACTCCCATATTTGTATTCTAAATATGTTATTTTCACCTACAAAATCCATTTTCACCTACAAAAGCCATTTAAAACATGGTTTTAAATGGCTTTTGTAGGTGAAAATAACATATTTTGGTTATATTTTCCACATTTTGCTCCCACAAATTGCATAGCCCCGGGGCCGTTTATTAGAATAAGTACGGTAGATCTCAAAACATCGGTTATATCAGGAAATTCCAGACAACAATATTGGTTCTATCATATCTTAGTGATGGATGGATAGTCTAGTAGTTAGAGCTTTGGACTTCAATGCCGGTTCAATCTCTGCTAGGCTGAAAAATACTTAACTAGTTATCTACCGTTAGTTACTTACCCACTTTTGGTTGAAACTTGAAACCGAGACCCCGTCTCTATATGGCCTTAAAACGATGTTGAAATGCGGGCCATTGTGACTTTGGTGTGGTATGGACCTGGCACCAGGTCAGGTTATTCCAATTTTAGGGCTGAATATATATTTATTTCCATATAAATATTCTGTTTTGTTTTTTTATTTTTTTGATCCCCCCTCCCCCCCCCCCCCCCCCCCCCCCCCCCCCCCCACAACAAAAAACAAACAAAGATCTACATGCATGTATGACTTGTGAAATGTAAGGGATACATGTGACTAGAATCTCATAAGAGAAATTATGAATGGAATTAAAACTTGTGGCACTATCTTTAATCTGTTAAGGCCAGATACCATTACAGGAGTTGTTTTCGTTATATTCGCTATTTTCTCTATTTCCGTTTATTGTTACCACTCATATGAACCGGTTCATATGAGTGGTAACAACATATACTTTTATGGCGAAATAAACAGTGATATTTTTTTCTATAAATGTTTTGTGTATCCATAGACTTGAATGAATGTGTTCGATAATGAATGGGGTCATGAAAATATATAAAACACAGGAAATCTGTAATGGAAATGTTGTGAATCTTGCGCAATTACGCTCTTTAACCAGTGAAATACTTAGTACTAAACCCATTGACCCGGCCTTAAATGACCTTAGCTGTTGATAGGCTGTTAAACCCCAACAAACAAACTAACTGACCATCATTCAGTGAAATACTTACTGTCATGTTTATCAAAGCTTATCCTTTGATCTGGGCATCCGTTTGTTGAATGGACGACAGGAATTCACATTGAGGCGACAAACCTTTTGTAATGTATTTACCATTTTCTAAACTTCATTACGTTCTAATTTCATCGGCTTGCCAGGCGTTGATATACCGTTAATCATGGTTTTCAATAGTGACCTTTTGGGACATTTTAACCCCGTACTGCAACTTGATTTTCACTCCTGGCATTTGCAGAACGGGGTCAAATTTGCTATACAAAACGTACTAAATTTTTAGTTTCGTACTTAAATTTAGTCCTAATCGGCCATTTTGACCCTTGAATGCTGGAGGCTATTGAAAACCGTAATAACCCTAAATATTTGGACACCATCTGATGATGTCGAAGATGGAGGGCTAATACTTGAAGGTGCGTAACACAATCAATTTCTTGTACATGTTTCTATATGACCTTCACTGTTGTGACGTTTCACTTTCTTGTACATGAATGTCCGTCATGTCTGTTGTTTTAGCTCAAACGTTTTGAGTCGTAATTAAGCTGTTGGTAATGATTTACTTTGTCTATCCCATTTTTATGTCGGCCTTTTTAACATTTTGCAAATGTTTTTAGCAGGAGCATTAGTAGGCTGATAAGACTAAACTGTAATTCCAGCACACAAATATTTACACAATTCCCTAGCATTTGATTGGTCCGTAGCAAGTCTCTGTCCAGAATTTATATCCCAGTAAACTCCATGCCGAATTACTTTCCGTAACCGTCAGGTGCAGTTAAAATAATTCTTAAGAAAACGGAAAATAAACACATTTTCTTCAAATGCTGGAATTATAAGGAATGAATGGCCTTTTTGTGGAATTTATCGGGGATATAAACTTGGAAAAGTCGCGGGAATACTGGACGAGGCCTTCCGGCCTTCGTCCAGTATTCCCGCGACTTTTCCAAGTTTATACCCCGATAAATTCCACAAAAAGGCCATTCATTCCTATAGTGATCCTGTCCCTATATGAAAGTAGCTGTTGCTGGGACGTTGAACCCCATTCATTTAATTTCACAGCCACATAAAGACGTCAAAATAGCAATTTCCTTCGACCTATCAAAGCAGAGAGTGTATCTACACAACACGCGGCGGTTTTGTACCACGCTCATTTGATTGGATAACGAGGCACATCCCTACACGTTATCGCGTGAAAATTTGAATATTGAATCGGAAACATTTGGTTTTATCCACCATCGAAGCTTGTGCCAACTACATGTTGCCTGTGTAGACAGAAAGGTAAATAAACCGCTTTTACAGTAATATATGAGCCACGTGATTTTCTACCTCGGAACATGTGTGATTTTTGTCGCGCCCACTTGTGGACAGCGCGATATATTCCGCACATTGGCGTACATACACGGGGATTCCGCTGGCGATCGCCACTTTCGCAATTGGCGATAAAAAATTACAATTTTCGATTTCCCAAGTCACCATAAATCACCGAAAGAATCCAGGAAACACAGAAATACGCGACCAGCGAATCCCCAGATCAGTCTCACAGGTGACGGAAAATTACATGACAATATAAGTATATTATTAATATTATGCAATGAGAGACTATCGGAGTGTTTTTTTTCCAATCACCTGTGATTGGGATATACCATTCGTTGGTCACAGAAACCCTCTTGTGCCTAGAGAGCGCCCTGGGAACATTTGCCCACCACGAAATAGTGATCAGAGCACCAGATAAGGTGCGTATTGGCGCATTTGACGTACTAATTTTAGCAGAATACGCATTGATTATTAAAAGTGGGAGTACAAAATAAAATACTCACAGCAATGTGAAAATACGCATTGATTTTTAAATTGAGTAGTGAAAATACTGTCGTAAATTTTAAATTTACTTAGTTGAGCTGTAAAACAGTGTTGCAATTGCTTTTTGCAGCTCAAATAATTGAATTTTAAAATTCAAATTCAAAACACATTTTTAAAAGTAAAATACGCATTGAATTTGAAATATGTGGGTATAGTAATCTTTAGATAAAAAACTTATCTGGAGCACTGACTGATGTCAGCCTAAATGTAAGAATTATTGATTCACTTGTGCGACTAAAATGTTCGTAAGTGCAAAATTATGATAGTTTTCTTGTAAATAAATATTCGGATTTACATTTATTGAGCATAGGCTGCATATGCAGCCTATGCTCAATAAATGTAAATCCATAAATTCAAATTTACAGACGATCATAAATTTGCACATACAAACATTTTAGTCGTAAGAAGTTCAGTGAAACGGGCCCCTGGAAATTGTTCTCGAGGGATTGTTTGTGTTATTGGAGGTACATCATTGAACATCAACACCGGAGGTTGTAAGTTCAATCCCCACCCTGGGCGTGAACAAATATTTTCATAGTATTTCCAGCACACTGATCTCAAGGGTTTGCTGTTTGTTGTTTTAAGTGTCTTTGCTGGGGTGTTAACCCATTCACTATCACTTTGTGAATGAGAAATAACCTATATCAGCCAAATGCATGCTTTTATTGGGTAAATTACAATCAGTTTGTGTTTTATACTGTTGTATACTTGCAAAATTCATCGGCACAGTCTGATCTGGGCCCACACGACCGGCTGGTCAATGTGTCAATGTGACCCTGTCAACCCTAAATAACTGGAATGGACTGTGATACATGTATGTTGATTTAAGGACCAATCCAACCGTCATAAAATGATTTTCAGACTAGCCCATTTATAAAAAGGTGTTCTCTCTAAACAAGATGAAAATTTCTTGCAAAAAGTACAGATGCTGATGAAACGGCTCGTTACAAGCCGGCTCATCTACACTATGCAAATACTGCTAAAGAGGTCTATACAGAGCTCCAGATAAGCTTTGTGTCTAAAGCGTACTACACCCCCTGATTTCAAAATCATTGCGTATTTCACTTTTACAAATGGATTATTGATTTACGTCATTACTAAATAGGGAACAAATGATAAAAAAAAATACCAATTCACTTATTTGAGCTGCAAAAAGCAAACACTGTTTGCTTTTTGCAGCTCAACTAAGTGAATTTTCAACTTTATGACAGTATTTTCACTACCCAATTTGAAAATCAATGCGTATTTTCACAGTGCTGTGCATATTGTGTACTTCCACTATTGATAATCAATGCGTATTCAGCTAAAATAATTGCGTAAAATACGCCAATACGCAGCTTACCTGGATTGGTCGGGTGAACGTGACGGCGTAAATTAACGGTGGGTTCCTCCTTATAGGAATCACAATTTACCTGGTTTGGCCCTCCGTTACGTTTTTATCTTTGGGTCTTTTGTTATCTGGGAGTTGAATTGGGTTCTTGCCCATTATAAAAGTAGTACCGGTAAGATTATTACTGATCCTACTGCTTTTGGGAGGGGGCCAAGTGATTCTGGTGTGGCGAGAACCTGACATCAGATCAGGATTATTCTGATTTCAGGGCTGAATATATTTTTATTTTTTTTATTGTAAATATCCAGTTCTGATTTTGGGATTTTCCCCCAATTTGTACATGTACTTGAACAAAACAAACAAACTACAGTGTAGAAACGGCTAACGAGTTTACCTTCATTGCAGAAGGACCACCTGCACTAATTTGCAGTGTTTGTGGAAAACTGATGAAAACCCAAAACTCGTTGCGCCACCATGAAAATATCCACTTGGGCAAGTCGCCGTTTTCTTGCTGTGGGAAACGGTTCACCTCTACGACGCACCTTCGCAGGCACATGTGCCATAATCATAATGTAGCGAAAACGTTTGTTTGTCCCGATGACGATTGTGAGAAGTCGTTTGCTACGCAGGCGGATTTGAATCGACATCAAAGACGGAAGCGAGTCCAGTGGAAATACCGATGTGACGTGTGTGGCAAGAGATTCGAGACGATATGCAATCAAAGGGATCACGCGGACTCGCATGAGGGCGGTAGAAGTCACAGCTGTCGCGTCTGTTATAAAACCTTCACGTTCCAGAGCAGTTTGAGCCGTCATATGAAGACACATGGGATGTGAAACTACACGAGATATGATTATAATGAAACTAGTGGACGTGTGCTTAATGTTATTCCGTTTAACCCTCAGACCGCTACACACAACAATTGTCGTATGCTGTTGCATTTGTGTTGTATCTTGCCTTATTTGTCAATAAAAACATGGTTTGACAGCACTTCAGAATCATTTACAATGGAAATGATTCTGAAGTGCTGTCAAAGCATGTTTATGATGATAAAAATGGAAAATAGAAAATAAATAGCAGACGACGAAAAATTAAGATAGCGGTCTAAGGGTTATTCCGTTTAATGTTGCTGGCCTGTGAAACTACACGGCAATGTGTTCATCTTTACATTTAACCTTTATAGATCGGATAAAATTGCAGTAGTAGTATGAAAATTGGAGATTTTTTCCCCTCAATTTTCTCTATTTCTGTTTGAAAGTACCGGTATATGATGTTACCACTTGTTGTGGTAACAACATATACCTTTCCGGAGAAATAGAGAAAATATTCAGATTATTTCATTAAAAAATAATTGTCAGCTCCAGATAAGCTGCGTATTTGCTTAAATACCCAATTAAAATTGCCAAAAACAAAAACAATTGAAATCATAAGTAGTGAGTATCAAAAGCAATACAAATTTTGTGGTACCTTTACCATGCCACAGAAAACAATAAACAGACCACAAATACAGCATATTTTTCTTATTTTCCATGAAAACACATCTTGGTATTTTATTAGAATTGTCTCTCCAAGGAGACAATTCTAATCAAATGCCAAGATATGTTTTCATTTTGAAGCAAACTATTCAATAATTGCCGTCTGTTGGTGTGTAAACAGTATAGTGTGATTTTATTTTACCCAATTAAAATTTTGAAATACCCAATTGCTTCAGAAATGATGGAGTGACTGACAATCAATACTCCATTACTAATTCCTTATCTGGAGCCCTGAATTGTATCCATAGACTTCAATGGGTTAATTCTGCTGGCTTTCTTAATTTTTTTGTCGTCCTCTGTTTATTTCCATTTTCCATTTTTATCATCAAAAACATGCTTTGACAACGCTTTAGAATAATTTACGACATGCTTTGACAGCACGTCAGAATCATTTCCATTGGAAATGATTCTGAAGTGCTGTCAAAGCATGTTTTTATTGAGAAATAAGGCAAGATATATAAAAGCAACAGCAGACTACAATTGTTGTGTGTAGCGGTCTAAGGGTCAATGTATTATATACGAGGGAGCGCTAGCGACCACAGCATTTAGTTCCTGAAAAATCCATTATGTGAACGATAACTGACTAATAGTTCAGTCAAGTGTACAATGCAATATCCCATCTGAGTATTGATTTTACATTTCCTGTTGAACAGTTCATCATTAAATCTGGTAATACACTACTTTATATTGGGGTTAAATGTTTGGCTTAGTATAAACATATTTATTCTATGATAATGTACATCAACATAATTATATAGGTATGTGTGAAAAGGATTGGAACGAAAGATAACTATCTTGTATAGTTCCTCTCCGCGATTAGCTTAGAAAGTGAGCTATAAGAGTGACTATTGAACCCTTTCACCCCTCAGTAACTCGTATGCACTTTTCCTACTTTTGAAGTATTCCATTAATCAGAAAGGGCTGTTTTGGTCCAAAATCACCGTGTGGATCCTGTGGCTCTATTTGTGGTCTATCTAGCTTTTGGTTCTCTGGCACACTTAATCAACCTGATAGGGAAATATATACCTGATAAGGAAAAACATGCTTTGACCGCACTTTAGAATAATTTACAACATGCTTTAACAGCACTTCAGAATCATTTCCATTGGAAATGATTCTGAAGTGCCGTCAAAACATGTTTTTATTGTGAAATAAGGCAAGATATAAAAGCAACAGCAGACGACAATTGTTGCATGTGGCTGTGACTGGAGAAATGGGGCGTATGGGTTTTGCGACCAGTGTAGATCCCGATCAGCCTGTGCATCCGCACAGTCTGATCAGGATCTGCACTGGTCGTCAATACATGAATCAAACACCTGTCATGCATCTAACAAGCAATACATATCGTTGTACGCAATTTGATCAGGATCTACATTGGTCACAAATCCCATAAGCCCCATTTCTCCAGTCAATAAGGCAAGATATAAAAGCAACAGCAGACGACAATTGTCTAAGGGTTAACGGGTGTTTCAATGGTGCTTCCTTCACCGACTGAATAACGAATAATGAACAGTGCAGACCATGAATAGACTGCACATGCAATGGTCGCAAAGGCCATAAGCCCAATTTTGCCAGTCACAACGGCATTTAGCGTTTTTGTCGGCCATGTTCCTCCATATCACCTTTGTGTGTCACAGACATAAAACCACACTCAATAGTGCATCACAATCCTTGCAGCTTTTAATCCATTGCATGCTGACAATTCACCATGTTTCGGAAGAAAAATATAATAATTTCTTTATTTCTGTTCTAAAGTATACATTGTTACCACTCATTTGAACTGTCTCGCCAAGATGAGTGGTAAGAACGTATACTTTCCTGAAGAAATAAACAAAAATTGATAAGAATTTGTTGGACATTTTCACCATGTTTCTGAAGAAAAATATAAATATTTTCTTTATTTCTGTTCCAAAGTGTATGTTGTTACCACTCATTTGAATCGTCTCGCCAAGATGAGTGGTAACAACTTATACTTTCCTGAAGAAGAAAATAGATACAAATTTGTTGGACATTTTGATACATGGAAATCTGTACCCCGCATGGTATTGGTTAAACCAGGGTTAACCCTTAGACCGCTATCTTTTTTTTTTTGTCATCTGTTTATTTTTTATTTTCCATTTTTATCATCAAAAACATGCTTTGACAGCACTTTAGAATAATTTACAACATTTTTTGACAACACTTCAGAATCATTTCCATTCAAAATGATTCTGAAGTGCTGTCAAACCAAAGCAACAGCAGACGACAATTGTTGTGAGTAGCGGTCTAAGGGTTAACCCTTAGACTGTGGTAAACATACATTGTCGTTTGCTGTTGTTTCATATTTGATAGGCCGTTTGTCATCGTTTGTAATATTTGATAGGCCGTTAAACACCAATAAATCAATGTTGTCAAGGGAAATAATTTATCACTCATCGTAGAGGATTTCAATAAGTGCTCCATGTAGTTTTCAATTACAGTGCAACCTCTCTACAACAGCCACCCATGGGAAGAGGCAAAATTGGCTGTTATAGAGAGGTGGCTGTTGTAGGGAGGTTAATGCTGAATACAATTTTATCGTCTGATGTTTATTTATTTTCTTCAATAATTCTCAATAAAAACATGTTTTGACAGCATTTTAGAATCATTTCCAATGGAAATGATTCTAAAATGCTGTCAAAACATGTTTTTATTGAGAAAGAATGCAAAATCAACATCAAACGACAATGTTCATGCTCAGCAGTGTAAGGGTTAGATATAGATGAACTCATCCATTTGGGATATAAAATAGCGGCTGTTACAGAGAGGTGGCTGTTGTAGAGAGCTGGCCGTTCGGGGAGGTTCGACTATGTCTAAAACACCTGGGGGCCGTTTCACTAAACTTTTCACCTAACTTTGTACGACTAAAATGTTTGTAAGTGCAAAATTATGATGCTCAATAACTGTAAATGCATCAATTGAAATTTCCAGACGATTCAGAATTTGTGCTTACGAACATTTTAGTCGTACAAAGTTTAGTGAAACATGCCCCAGTACCGTATTCTAATAAATGCCCCGGGGCTATGCAATTCGTGGGGATCAAAACATGGAAAATAGGATCAGAATGTTATTTTCACATACAAAAGCCATTTAAAACAATGTTTTAATGGTCTTTTTAGGTGAAAATAATATATTTAGATGATTTGTTGGTGTTTAACGGCCTATCAAATATGAAACAACAGCAGACAACAATGTATGTTTACCACAGTCTACCCTGGTTTAACCAATTAACCAATTTAACCAAATACAGTCAAACAAAGACGTTTCCGCCAATTTCAACCCTAATTGTCTTTCAAGTTACCATAGTAACACATTTTCCCCTATATCTTCAGATCCCCACAAACTTCGCCCTGGTACCGTGAAAAAAGTGCATTCAAAGCAAGAAGAGCTTATTAACCGTAAACAAGCTCTCAGGATGAAAAAGTCCCGAGTGGTTAAAGCCCTAGTTAGGATGTGCAAAAAACTGAAAGCTGAACAAACGATGGAGCCAGTTGAAACCTTGTTTGTCATTCGCGAAATAAACACAAACCGGTTTAAGTATTGTGGTGACGGGCGGTTGCTGCAGAATTTTATACAAGGAGAGCCGTTAACGCCGGCCCTTCCAGCTAAAAAAAATCGATACATGTCATTGGCATTGGAACATACGGTGGAAGTCTATATGGACGTAGATCACCCACCCGCTGCTAGTGGGTTTAAATAAGGTTGCGGAGTGGTTGTGACTGGGGAAATGGGGCTTATGCACTTTGTGAGCAGTGCAGACCCATATCGGACCACGCACGCATCTGCACAGTCTGATCAGGGTCTGCTCTGTTTACCATTCAGTGAAACCCCCATCAAGAGACACACCCGTTATCCGGAGATACGCAACTAGGGGAGGAGAACATGGAAAGGGGAACGCACAAACTAGTGGGAATTTGGAGGGTTTGTAAAATTAGCTAAAACAATATATTTTATGCATGATCAGAACAATGTGAGCTTGCAACGTTGAGGAAGAATGATTGAAGCACATGTAGCAAAAATATTGAGCTCGAACGCCGTCGTAAAAGTTGAAAATTTATAAATTCAATATAGGATTTTTATTTTTTTTTGTCATTTTTTGTTTAAAAAATCGTCTTTCCTGCACCAATCGTATGCTTTTCAGCACTATCAGGCATACAGTTATGTTTGCTGATCATTTACACTGATACCTTGAAAGCGACAGCGACCAGGATCTTCAGAGAAAAAATGGCGGCCGTTTTATGCACCGTGGTATAGCGCAAAATGGTGCACAAAAACTATGGGACTGGATGACACAAATTGGGGGACGAGTGCACACAAACTGTGGAACGCGCTGCACAGAAAATGCCAATATACATGGGTTTTAAGTTGCAAATTCACGTATGTATTTACAAAAATATTATATTTGCAGACGAGGATCCACGAATATTTACGCAGGGGCCGGTCCAAATGTGTCTGTAAGGAATTTATGCAAGTTTTTAATCAATATTCACCACAATTATGCATTGTTTTTAGTAAGTTCGCTGTTCAATGCAGGCTTCTTTAGCAGCGCTCGTTTATTATGGGCGAGCAGAGCCTCATTTCGTATTTCAATCAGTAAACCCGTTTAATACATATCACACATTAAACCATAGGTCACCACCTAAACTCGGAGGAAACCCGGAGTACCCGGAGAAAGACCACAGCAAGCTTGCACGGCATACGACAAGTCGACATGATTTCATCCGCAGAATTTCGGGGGGTCGCCATAAAGTTTTGTCCGCGATAACCAATCCATCGATTCACAAGTGCATTCGTTCGTCCTACGACCATTCCGTCCGTCATAGAATGTTTGTGACGCAATCGTTGTTGTTTCTGTAGCACCCACTGTTTGTCGGAGAGCACCGTGATATGTATATACAACAATATAAACACCATACTTATACTAAGTAACACTGCAATTGTATTGTATGATATATATTCCTCCGGTGTCCTCGGAGCACCCTCGACCTAGCGAGATATCTCTTTATTTCCCATCACCAAGGGTAACTGCGGTACGTCTTATCTGTGTACATTGTACCATCTAGACAGTCACATGCATGTATTACATGTGTGTAAAATATTTACACGATCACCACCACAAAGTGTCTTGCTCAAGGACACAACACGCCGGCTCCGACCGCGTCTCGAACCTGCGCAGTTCGGGGACCTCCGATCCACAGTCCATCTCGCTACACCCTAGGCCACTCGCGCTCCAGCATCACTGTCTTTTACCGGTGGAAAGTTCTTAAACTTGTGGCGGTGGGTGCTCTATGTGTGTTTTGCACCCGCTGACGGACTGTGCAGTATCTCAATTGCAAAATGAGAGTCGGTCCTTATTCCGGGATAATTCCGACTGTGGAATGTGTCGCTATCTGCCTCGAGAATACACAGGACACTCTCATTATGGTTATCATTGCCAAACGTCTTGCTAACGCCAATGATAATAAGATTGAGTTGCACCTTCAGGCCCGGATCCAGGGGGGTGGGGGCGTGAGAGGCGTACGCCCCCCCCCCCCCCCCCCCCCTATTTTTGACGAAGCAATTATTTTTTTTATTCAGATTAGAAAAGGCTATCAGTATTATGTTCTCAAATGCCAGGAAAATGCATCAGAGACACTCAAATTTTTCTAAATTTTCTAGGGGAGGTCCCCCATACCCCCCTCACCCACGCCCCCCCCCCTTTCTCCAAATCCAGGATCCGGCCCTGACCTTGGCTGCACTACTTCGCCTGGTCATCGATTAGCATGGTTAACTCAGTTCCGCATGGTTGATTCTCCCAAACCCCGTGCTTCAAGTTATAAACGAAGTGTGGTGCGAGTTTAGGTGGTGACCTATGTTTAATGTGTGATATATATTAAACGGGTTTACTGATTGCATACGAAATGAGCTCTGCTCGCCCATTAATAAACGAGCGCTGCTAAAGAAGCCTGCATTGAACAGCGAACTTACTAAAACAATGCATAATTGTGGTGAATATTGATTAAAAACTTGCATAAATTCCTTACAGACACATTTGGACCGGCCCCTGCGTAAATATTCGTGGATCCTCGTCTGCAAATATAATATTTTTGTAAATACATACGTGAATTTGCAACTTAAAACCCACGTATATTGGCATTTTCTGTGCAGCGCGTTCCACAGTTTGTGTGCACTCGTCCCCCAATTTGTGTCCTCCAGTCCCATAGTTTTTGTGCACCATTTTGCGCTATACCACGGTGCATAAAACGGCCGCCATTTTTTTCTCAGAAGATCCTGGTCGCTGTCGCTTTCAAGGTATCAGTGTAAATGATCAGCAAACAATGCCTGATAGTGCTGAAAAGCATACGATTGGTGCAGGAAAGACGATTTTTTAAACAAAAATGACAAAAAAAAATAAAATCCTATATTGAATTTATAAATTTTCAACTTTTACGACGGCGTTCGAGCTCAATATTTTTGCTACATATGCTTCAATCATTCTTCCTCAACGTTGCAAGCTCACATTGTTCTGATCATGCATAAAATATATTGTTTTAGCTAATTTTACAAACCCTCCAAATTCCCACTAGTTTGTGCGTTCCCCTTTCCATGTTCTCCTCCCCTAGTTGCGTATCTCCGGATAACGGGTGTGAGAGACAGGTGTGCATTCGCAGCACACCAGTAGCCCATTTCACCAACATTATTGCAAAGTATACTTTGAGGGAGCAATCATTTATTTTCCTGAAATGCATTATTTCATATAGAACTAACGACTGCATATATTTGATGATTAAAAGTATGCAGAATTATTATACTGAATTTATTACATTATCACAGCCAAAATGGCTGTGATAATGTAATAATTTCAGTATAATAAAAAGTAATACATTTTTCCTTAAATTGAAAATTTCTCCCTCAAAGTATACTTTGCGATGTTGGTGAAATAGGCTACTGTAGCTAGCTTAGCTAAAAGTACATACACATAGCGTAAGCTGTTTCTCTAAGGGATGGGGTTGTGACCGTAGGGGTTAGAACACCGGACTTCGAATCCGGAGGTTGTGTGTTTCAACCTCGCCTAGTGCATCAACAAATACTTTCATAGTATTTCCATCCAACTGGTCTGTCGGTGGAAACATTAAACTGTGGTCCCGTCTCCATGTGACTGGAAATTTCAATTGATGGATTTACATTTATTGATGTTCAATAAATGTAAATCCAATAATTGTTTACAAGAAAAAATTGGAAATGCGAAATTTACAGATAATCATAATTTTACACTGGCAAACATTTTAGTCGTACGAAGTTTAGTGAAACGGCCCCCAGGGTCTGCTCTGTTGGTCTCTCCAATCAAGCCTACTAGCAAACAGTGTAGATACTTACCAGACTGTAGGACTGCAGCAGCAGATCAGGAGCTAGACTAGCCACAACTACTACAAGCTCCATTTCGGCAGTCGTAGTAACTGTGAATTGAAATGGACTTGTATATATATGGCATTTGTGGCAGCCCTGTTTGTTGGCTGGTTATAAATTTGGCTTTGACTGCTGGGAATGTGGGTGGCAGGTGGGAGCATGCGATGGGTAATTTAACGATTTTTACCGGAATCCCGACCGGAGACCTGGTTTGACCCTCAGATACATCTTTGGCATTCTTGTATGTGAGAGTTGAATTTGGTTATACCCCTTATATGAGTAATAAGATTATTTGTAAACCTATTTTAGCGGAATTAGCGAAGTGACTTTGGTGGTATGGACCTGGCACCAGGTCAGGTTATTCTAATTTCAGTGCTGAATATATATATTTATTTTTATGTAAATATTCCGTTCTGATTTTTAGATTTTCTCCCCAATGAACAGGTTACATGCGAGATTGAACCTGTTGGCCCGTCTTTAAATGACCTTAGCTGTTGATAGACTGTTGAACACCAATAACTCAACTTAACCCTTTGAACCCGAAAGCCCGCTATAGCCTAAGGAACTGGAATGGACTGTGATATGCTAATGTTCCGACCAATCCAACCCTAAGGCTTAGGTTGAAAGGGTTAACTGCCGTTGAGTGAAAAGCCAGCCAAGCCTACTAGCCAGCAGTATACATGTAGATGCTTAGCAGACTGTAGTAGCGCAGCAGCAGAATGATCAGGTGCTACGCTAGCCACAACTACTACAAGCTCTGTTTGTCGGCTGGTGATAAATTTGGCTCAATTCTTTGCATGCTGGGAAATTTGTGGGCTGTAAATAGTTCAAAAATAGCAGATAACAATATAGAAACAAAATTGCTACCCCGCTCCATACCTCTCGCGAGGGTAGCAATTTAACCCCATCTCTTTAATGTAAAACATGTGGAAGAGTGATTTTTGCAATCGGTTATCCAGCGTGTTTGATATGTTAGCGATATAAAACTGTCAAAACTGTATCAATAAATTATTAATAAAGAATATACACATGCAGAAATTTGTTATTTTACCATGTCAATGTGTTTATCTGACATTTACATGTATATCTTGTAAATTTGAAAGCTTCATTGAACAACAACAAGAGAAAAGATGGCTTCCATGGGAAAATGATTTCCCTGTTCTATTCTTTTTGGCAATTTACTAGTTCTACATCAAAGATTATTTGTTTAAAAACTTTAAATGTATAAAATATACAGTTTACTAAATTTTGACCTACAGGTTTTGGGTATGCATTTCATTTGCTCACATTATTTGAATGGGTCAAATTGTAGCAGTAGATAACCTATAGGAGGCGAATTATTGTAGCTAATGACAATACAGTATATTTTCTCTTATTTCTACCTGTAAATATGACTCGATTCTATTGAAATTCCAAGACATACATGTACATATATTTACAAAGGGAAATAAGAAAAACACTCATAACTTGTTGGCCATTATTTGCACCGCTAGCATGTCAATAGTTGAGACCTGAATCTTGATTGGTTTACATTTGCAACTACCGGTACTTGCTGGAGATGGTTCATATGAGTTGTAACAACATAATACTTTCGAACAGAAATAGAGGAAATTCTCAAAAGTTGCATACAACTGTGTTTCTAGCCGGCCTTTAATGGGTTAACCACCCCGCAACCTCACTGGAATACAGAATTTATAACTGATTAATCTTTAACCCATTGACATCTATGGATACAATTCTTTTTAGTGAAAAAAATCTAATTATTTTGTTTATTTCTCAATAAAAATATATGGTGTTACCACTCATCTGAACCGTCTCGTCGAGACGGTTCAGATGAGTGGTAACAACATATACATTCCAGAAAAAGTAAAGAAAATTGAAAAAATCTCAACGTTTCAGACTTCTGTAATTCTATCTGGCCTATTATTGGTTAACCAACCAATAAATCATTTCAGGACGAGCCAAGCAAGACAAGGACAATGCTGGTTTGAAGTCACACGGTAGAACTAACAAGCAACAATTACAGAAATGTGGTGGAAAATCTGTGAATAACCAGCGTGCTGATTCAGAAATACAGGTCAAAGACATTGTGGCAAACTTTATGCCAGATAAACATACCATTGATATTGATAGTGACAATGAAGATGTGGTAAGTGTTGATAGTTCTGACAATGATAGTTTGTACAAAGAAATAGATGTAGATGCTATTGATATAGCACTTGGAAGTATTCCTGAAAGCAATGTCTGCGATGCTAGGTCTGAGAGAGTAGTCAATAAAAATAGGTTAGAAAGTGGTAATGCATGTACTCCTGTTGGTGCTAAAGCCCCTTCTGCTGCTATGGATGATGACCCTTTTGTTGAGTTTGAAAATGTAGCTGGTGAGATTGTGACTGTAGAAGGCAGAGGTGAGGGTATGGTTGATCGAGTTGGAGGCGTGAATGAGGATATTGGGATGGAAATTAATCCTGCTAGACATCGGGTTCCGTATGAAAGAGGTGCAGTTGTTTATGCCAGGGAACAAAATGTTGCCACAGGTGAGAATTTGTACAAACAAAATTACTCTCCATCTGATAGTAGTTCAAGATCCAGAACTACAAGTTCTACAACTTCAACTAGGAGAAAATCTCTATTACTTACAGAATCCACTGCAAAAAGACATTTAAGGTCCATTTCATCAAATGAATCGACACCGACTAAACGTTCAAAATATGATTCTGGTATAATAAAAGACTCGCCATCAAAATTAGAGGAACAGAACACATGCAATGTTTGTGCAAAGGTAGCGAGATCCAAGGCAGATTTATTTGAGCATCAAGGCATGCATACAACTGACAGGAGGTTTCTTTGTTGTAAGTGTAACCATCGATTTCTGACACGCATTACCTTTGCAAAACACTTCAGGAAATGTCGTCCCAAATCTTCATTTGCTCTCTATAGTTGTTACAAATGTGACTCAGATTTTCAAATTAGAAGTATCACTAAATTCTCTGATCATTTCACAGCATGCACTGGTAAGTTTGGTGTGGCTCCGAGTGAGAAAAACACAGTCTTACAACCAAATGATGAAAAGGTGAATGTTGAAGTAGCACCAGAACAACCTTTAATACTTAATAATGAACCAGTTGTAGAAAAGTCTGAGAAAATTCTTTTCAAATGTGAAAAATGCAGCAAGAAGTTTAGGTTTCAAGTGCAGAAGAATTTCCATTTAAGAAAATGCACTGGTGAATCGAACAGCTTACCACAGAATAAAAAGACCAAAAATACCGGACAATACAGTCGAAGTAAGAAAACACCTGTTGAACAGAGAACCTGTGGGTGCTGTAACAAAGTTTGGCTTAAGCCGAGTAAAATGAAATATCATATGCTTTCACAAATGTCGAAATCAATTTTATCTTCAAAGTCTGTTGCATATTCAACATGCAAAGAATGTGGAAAATGTTTTACTTCTGCCAGCAATTTGAAGAGACATGTAACTTTGCAACATAAACGGGCAACACTCGAAGATTCACGACAATCTGAGGTTGCTGGGAAGGTGTTGAAAGCTGAGCAGAAGACTGTGAACAGAAAGAAAAGTCGGCGTAACATGTATCAAAAGAAGACCCCGGTGGGAGAGAGAACATGCTCTTGCTGCAATAAAATTTGGGATCGTCCATCTTCGATAAAGAAACACTTGGCCACAAAACTAAGCTCTGGAATTTTATCCAAGCAACAACTTACACTAGAGTTTGAGACCGATGTGAAACACCCTGTTCTAAACACAAAGAGGACAGAAAGCACAAAAATGCTTGCAAATGCATCTAATGCATGTAATGTGAGGAGACATTCTGTTTTACAAGGGCATACAATGTCTGCCTCCAAGGCTCCAGTGTCGGAAAAAACACAGATATCAGGCGAGTCATCCAAGCTACAAATGCACTCGCCGACAAGTGCAAAACACCCTGTTCTAAAGAATACAAGATGTACAGAGTGTGGAAAAGTATTTTCCAGCACACGGAATTTGAGAAGACATTCATTATTGCACTCAATGACGACAAGTGCAAAACGCCATATTCTAAAGAATACAAAATGTACAGAATGTGGAAAAGTATTTTCCTGTGCACAGAATTTGAGAAATCATTCACTTGTACACAATCATGCGACAAATGCATTAATAAATGTTACTGGAAAGAGAGCAACTAAAGTGCAAGCCAGCAAGATAGTGAAGAAGTCATCTGTCAATGGTAGCAAGAAGACGCCAGCAAACGAGAGAACATGCTCATGTTGTAACAAAGTCTGGCGTAAACCATCTTTGATGAAATACCATATGCAGAAGCAATCATTTTTATTGTCACAGACACAAAACAGATCTGTCAAAGATTTATTGTGTGAAGATTGTGGAAAAGTATTTTCCAGCATGTATAATTTGAGGCGACATACAGCTACTCATAAGCGTACATTGGCACATAGAACATCAACAGGGAATGTTAGTATGACAGATGTGGGACTGGCAAGGCAAACAGAAATGCATCCATGTCCTGTTTGTGCGAAATTGTTTACATCAATATGTTCTGTCCGAAGGCATTTACATATACATGGGCATCTGAAACAATACAGGTGCATTGAGTGTTCTACTATACTGCAGTCTGTGGACCAATGGGAGTTTCATATGATGGAACACAAGGCACCAGAAACCTCGCTGATGATGGATACTGCTGAACTGGATGTTAGTGGAAACAAAATAAAGCAAGAGGGAGATGAAACTGTGGCTGCAGAGCCTGATGCAAGTGAATTGCAAATGTATATTGTTGATGGACAGGTGATTTGTGGTAATCTAGCTAGCGGATCTGTAGAGAGAGATGACACTGATGTTCATGGACTAGAACCTGTAAGTGACGGGGTAACCAGTCGGGATACAGCAGCTGAAATTTCCAATTTTGATGAATTTCAGAATCCACAAATAAAGCAAGAAATTGGGGGAGATGACAATAGCTGGTAATGGGACAGTACCAGTATTGACGAACCATCTTTAGGAAATGGTTAACCCTTTCAACCCTCAATAACTGAAATGGAATTTGATATGTTGTAGCTTTCCAGCCAGCCAATCCAATCACTAAATGATTTTCAGACTAATCCATTTCTATAATATATTTTTTTATAAAGTTATGAAAATTACTTTCAACTGATGCGAGCCGGCTCATCTGGATCTACACTGTTTGAAACACCGTTTATAGCGGTTTCTAGTGTTGAACGGGTAAAGTGAGCCAGTGGCCAGCAATCAACGTAGAATGTGTTGAACAGTGCATGTCTTTACACTTGGTCTGTCCGGCACATTAACTCTTTGCATGCTGGGAAACTTGTGGGCTATAAATAGTTCAAAACTAGCGGACAAGAATTCATCATATTTTCTTGTATTTCTCCCCATAAATATCATAGATATGTCTTGGAATTTCATTAGAATTGAGTCCTTAAGACTCAATTCTAATGAAATTTCAAGACATATTTACAGAGAGAAATAAAACATATACACGTACTCATAATGCGTTTGGCAGATATTTTCGCCGCTGGCATATAAAGAGTTAAGAAGTTCTCCAGAGTTTTAAAATTCTGTTAGAACTTATTATAAGGATTACTTAAATATTTCAACACAGCATACTTGTGGACAAACTGCCACACCTCCATGCTGCCCTTAATATGACCTTGACCTTTGAACTTTTTCACACATTAATAAGTTTGCCGGAGCTTCTCATTTCTGTCATAACTTCTATATCCCTTGATTGATTACTTTAATATTTCAATACATCTAACCTGTGGACAAATGCCACTCATCAACAATGCCCTTAATATGACCTTGACCTTCATAAATGTGCTTGTTAATACTTATCACTTTGGTTAATTAACTTTGCCACAGTTTCTCCAATCTGCCACCGGGGGCAATCATGTGCCGACAGGCCACATTTCTTGTTTTCTGTGTAAATATTCCGTTCTTATTTTGGAATTTTCCCTGAAATACAGCAAGTTAAATACGGGATTGAAACCGCTGGCCTGGCCTTAAATGACCTTATCTGTTGCTATGTTAGTGGAAATGAAATAAAGCAAGAAGTGATGGAGGACGATGAAACTGGCTGCAGAGCCTGCATGATGCAAGTGGATTGCTAATAAATATTCTTGATGGACAGGTGATTGATTTCTGGTAGTCTAGCTAGCGGATATGTAGAGAGAGATGATAACACTGATGTTACGGAGTAGAGCCTGATAACACTGATGTTACGGAGTAGAGCCTGATAACACTGATGTTACGGAGTAGAGCCTGTTAACACTGATGTTACGGAGTAGAGCCTGTTAACACTGATGTTACGGAGTAGAGCCTGTTAAAGGTACATGTCCACTCGGTATGCACATAAATGTTCTTTATAGGCATTAAATAAGTGTATTATTTTATCACTAATCCGCCAGTTCTAAAAATTACGAGGGTCCGCTATACAGATATAATCATTTAATAATATATATTTTACTGATATTGACTTGCGTTGGTATCAGGCTATTTTGATATGCAAATGAGTCATGATATTTTTTAATTATTTAATTAAATGCGTCGCCTGAAAAAATAATATTTTGACAGATTATACAGTACGACATCAAAAAATACAGAGAATAAATAGTAATGTCTGTTGACATTTTAAGGACACACGGTTATCGCCCCCTGATATCAGTGTGGAAAGTATAATAATGCCAATCAATACGTGTGGTAATGGTTAATTAATGTTTATTTTGCCGGAAAATGTCTCTGATATAAAGAACATTCTGTGCCTACTGAGTGGGCATGTACCTTTAACCCTTAGACCGCTACTCACAACAATTGTCGTCTGCTGTTGCTTTTATATCTTGCCTTATTTCTCAATAAAAACATGTTTTGACAGCACGTCAGAATCATTTCCAATGGAAATGATTCTGAAGTGCTGTCAAAGCATGTTGTAAATTATTCTAAAGTGCTGTCAAAGCATGTTTTTGTTGATAAAAATGGAAAATAAAAAATAAACAGCAGACAAAAAAAAAAATAAGATAGCGGTCTAAGGGTTAAGCACCAATAAATCAAATCAAATCAAATGCTTCATACATGTACTACTATAATTGTATGTCGCCTCTAATGGGTTAAATTTAGTTTACCAGTAGTAAGTAAGTGTGGGAGCACGCGATGGGTAATTTAACGATCGGTGGTCATCCTTACCAGAATCCCGACTGCAGACCTGGTTTGGCCCTCACATACGTCTTTGGCATTTTGTATGTGACAGTTGAATCTGGTTATACCCCTTATGTGAGTATTACGATATTCGTAATCCTATTTTAGGGGAAGGGGCCAAGTGACTGGTGTGGTATGGACCTGGCACCAGGTCAGGTTATTCTAATTTCAGGGCTGAATATATTTGTTCTCGATGTAAATATTCCGTTCTGATTTTGGGATTTTCCCCCCCTTGCAGCAGGTTAAAATGGGATTGAACCCGTTTGCCTGGCCTTACATGACTTAGCTTAATGACCTTAAGTTAATACTTCCTACGCTGTTATCAGAAATTGCCGTCTGCTGTTTTTAATTTTTGCTTTAATTCTTAACAAAAAAACTGGTTTTGACAGCACATGAGAATCGTCTCCATTGGAGACGATTCTCATGTGCTGTCAACACCAGGTTTTTGTCGAGAAATATTGAAAATAAAACATTTCCAGCCGATGACATTTAATTCAGCGTAGTAAGGGTTAAACACTAATAAACAAACTGAATGTATTGGTATTAACCATACTGTGCATTGATGTACATGTAATATAATTATACTGTTACTGTATAGGGAATATGTGGCTGTGACTGGAGAAATGGGGCTTATGGGTTTTGTGACCAGTGTAGATCCAGATCACCCTGTGCATCCTCACAGCATCATCAGGATCTGGGGCCCGTTTCACTAAAATTCGCACGACAAAAATGTTTGTACGAAGGTTTCTAGAAATTCAGTTCGCATATTAACGCACAGGTGGAAGACTCGGACCTATGACACCAAAAAAATGCATATTCAAAAAAAATCCCATTACCCCACCCACTTGGTCTCGTACATAACCATCTTATATAAAGAAAGGTGGATAACATTGTGGCCATTATAGAAAGAGCCCTCTCGTTTCCGACTCGCACAAACATCGATTAAATGTATGATTTCTGTCGCTGGCAAACGATAAAGGTATTAGGTGTGTGAATATATTCACTTCAAATCGCTCTTTCCCGCATTTATTCAGTTATTCGCATTTTGTATACCCCATCCAAAGCGAAATTTGCGTGTACGAAAGAATCTCACACAGAATCGGAGGCCGTCCGGCGTGGATTCTGTGTGAGATTCCGATTCTGTGTGAGATTCTTTCGTACACGAAACTTTCGCTTTGGATGGGGTAATCAAAACGCGAGTAACTCAATAAATACTTGAAACAGCGATTTGAAGCAAGTATATTCACACACCTAATACCTTTATCTATTGCCAGAGACATATTTCATACATTTAATCGATGTTTATTGTGTTTGTGCGAATCGGAAAAGAGAGGGCTCTTTCTATAATAGCCATATTCATACCCACCTTTCTATAAATAGAAGATGGTAATGTACGAGACCAAGTGGGTGGGGTAATGGGATTTTTTTAATAGGCATTTGTTTGGTGTCATATGTCCGAGTCTTCCACCTGTGCATTAACGTAGCTCATGTATGCTACCATTTTCCACCTGCATGGAGAGGTCATTAACCCAGGGATTCCGCTGGCGATCGCCACTTTCGCAATTGGTGATAAAGATAAAAAATAAAAAAAAATAAAAAAATTTAACTGGCGATTTTTTTATTTTCCCCAGCGGAATCCCTGTTAACCCTTACAATGCTGAATTAATTTGTGTCGTCTGCTGAATATTTTTCCTTTTTTTTCATCCAAAACTTGGTTTGGCAGCACTTTAGAATCATTTCCAATGGAAATAATTCTAAAATGCCGCCAAACCATGTTTTTACTGAGAGAATAGACAAAATATGAATTATCAGCAGACGACTATTTTCGGTTCCCGCATTCTAAGGGTTAAATCTGAATCAACCCACCAAATATTTATTGCGTACTTTGTTGTACATTTTAGTTTTGCACTTGCAAACTTCTTACTTGTACGGTGTTTAGTGAAACCAGTGAAACCGGGCCCTGCACTGTTCGCCATTCCATCAATGAAACACCCGCCATGCTTCCAACTAGTCATGCCCCGTGCAGGCACCGGGGTGGGATCAACTGATCCTGAGAATAGTGCTGCAGTAGCCATTGCTTGTCGTAAAAGGCGATTAAACTGGCTTAACGATTGTGTTCATACTTTCCGGAACCCACTATACCGGATTTGGCCCTCATGTACATTTTTGGCTTTCTTGTATGTGAGAGTTGAGTCAGGCTATGCCCCATATATAAAAGTAAGGTTAGCGCTAATCCTATTACTTTTAGGGAATGGGATAAATGATGCTGGTGTGGCGAGGGCCTGGCACCAGATCAGGTTGTTCTAATTTCAGGACTGAATATATATTTTGATTGTAAATATTGAGTTCTGAAGTTGGGATTTACCCCCCTCGGACAGGTGGATACGGGACTCGACCCCGTTGACCCGTCTGCGTGTAGACTCCCTGAGGCTTGTACCTCTATGTCAGAAAAGCGGACGTTAAACCCTATTCACTCACTCACTCACTCCAACTAGTCATGTAGATTGTTATCAGGCTAGAGGAATGTGCTATTTGATCAGGAGCTACGCTGGTCACACATGCCATAAGCCCCATTTCTCCAGTCATGGCCATAGATGTATAGATCTATAGACCATGCTTCGATTGATTGAGTCATTCAGCATTTAACCCTTTAAACACCACAGGCCTGTATAGTCGTATTGGCAGACAGTGTAGATCCAGATGAGCCGTCTTATTTTGTTTGTGAAAAATTCTATATATTTTCTTAAAATGTGCCTAGAAGTATATGTCGTGACCACCATTTGAACCGTCTCGCCGAGACGGTTCAAATGAGTGGTCACATCATATACTTTCATTGAGAAATAAAAAAATGTAAAAATGAAATATTTAAAAATATTTCATACTTTAAAAATATTTCATACCGGTGTACTTTCATTGAGAAATAAGAAAAATTAAATATTTAAAATATTTCATACCGGTAAAAGGTGTATTCCGAATGTACTGGGTTAATGATAAATCCATTCTTAAGGATTCATGTGTTAATTGTGAATCTTACTGGGATTCACACATGGAGCCAAGTTATATGTATCAGCTACATATACATAACACAACAATTGAGGGATATGGATATTGATTTGAGAGACTCCAAACCGACGAGCAACATTAGATTGAAGGTGGCCAATGTTGAGTTGACCAATAATTTGCCAACGTTGTTCGTCCGTCAGACGTCGACGTCGCTCCATAATGGCCCTACACAATGTAATCCGGTTATAAACTGTGCGTAACGACGATTGCAACGATGTACAAATGTATGCATGTAGAGCACGGGAATTTTGATAGCTGACCCCTGTGTCATATTGGGCATGATTTTGTACAGTCATTGATGCATGCTTACATTTCTGTTACTATGCAACATATGCCTAGGCTATAGACTGGTAGCGTTTGCATTGTCTTATCATTTGATAATTCCAGCACAAAAATATTTACACAATTCCCTAACATTTGATTGGTCCGTTGCAAGTCTCCGTCCAAAATTTATATACCAGTAAACTCCATGCCGAACTACTTTCCATAACCGTCAGGCGCAGTTAAAATAATTCTTAAGAAAACGGAAAATAAACACATTTTCTTGATGAATTTATTTCAAATGCTGGAATTATAAGGAATGAATGGCCTTTTTGTGGAATTTATCGGGGTATAAACTTGGAAAAGTCGCGGGAATACTGGACGAAGGCGAAGTTTATACCCCGATAAATTCCACAAAAAGGCCATTCATTCCTATACTATATTTCTGCAAAGGAGTTTATTATCGCCATATCCCTCAATTGTTGTGCTATGTATATATATATATATATATATATATATATATATATATATATACAGTGGAACCCCTCCAAACCGGACCCCCTCTATACCGGAATTCGCGCTATACCGAACATACGACCACGTCCCGAATATTCTGCTATATAAACACATTAGTTTCTACCCCTCTACTCCGTAATCCGGATGCACCATTTCAAGTCCCAAAACCATATTTCAGCGTTAAAATAACCCCGGAAAACCGGAAACACGGTCACCTGTCAGGATGTCATCCAAGAAATACACGCGCCCAATTTCAATGTTGTTGTTTTTTCAAGCGTGGGTGTCAAAATCACACCAGTGTTTACAATTAGGCTGGTTCCCGGTAGTATTGTTCAGCTCTGGTTCCCAAAATGCGGAGCCACGAGAATGAGACCATTCTAACGGACTCCCAACTTCACATTTGTGTGGAAGAAATAACAAAATTGATCAAATTACGCACATTAACTTGAGCTTTGTACAAGCGCTATCCATGCGAGTTAATGTGCGTCAAGCGGCGTGTATTTTTTTAAACGTCATTATAAGCGGCAATTAACAAAGTTAAGAATATTCATGCGACCTAAATACGAGACATGTTTGCTGTTTTACAAGCTCATTACAATAGCATGGTTCACAATTTAATTATACGCGTACGTAAGAATTACGGAAATAAAATAATCGGCACATTATTTGTGAACCCACCGACCGATTAATTGAGATAATCTGATAATTACTTAACGAGGCTGTAAACTCGTGACTGTAGCCTGTGGGCTATTGTAGCAGCTCGCGGTAACTACACAGCACACGCGATAAATGTGTTCATATGCTATTTGCGACCAGTTGTTAGGTACCGTTTAGACTCAGGAGTACATTGCGAATCTGCACTATTTGCTATACCCCTTGCGAATCTGCACTATTTGTAATGTCAATAAATAAAAACACATTCTGATTTTAAAAGAGCGCTCCAGCTGATCGAGAAAGTTATTGGGAATTACACATGTCGACATAATAAAACACAACTGGGTAGCCGAGCCCCCGTTAAGGTGCGTAATTTGGGGGTACATTTCTTATTTCTCGATACAAATGGCAAGTTGGGAGTGCTTTAGAATCGTCTCATTGGGAATAAAAAGAAACTTGACATATTTATTGAAAAAATGTGTACATATGCTTTCAATATGGTAATAATGGTATATACTATACAAATCCAAGAGTTAATGATGGAAAACATACATTTCCTTAACTGGAAATAGAAAACCCCTCTAAACCGAAAACCCCTATAAACCGAACTTTTCAGTGTGTCCCCAGGGTGTTCGGTTTAGAGGGGTTCCACTGTATATATATATAAAACAGATAACAGATTGTCAGGGCTGCTTCATTGTCATGCCCGGAGGCTAGGAGGCTATGCAAATCTTAACCCATTTCATGCTGAGGATATGTCATTTTGTTTGTGAAAAATTCTATATATTTTCTTAAAATGTGCCTAGAAGTATATGTCGTGACCACCATTTGAACAGTCTCGCCGAGACGGTTCAAATGAGTGGTCACAACATATACTTTCATTGAGAAATAAAAAAAGTAAAAATGAAATATTTAAAAATATTTCATACCGGTGTACTTTCATTGAGAAATAAGAAAAATTAAATATTTAAAATATTTCATACCGGTAAAAGGTGTACTGGGTTAATGATGAATCCATTCTTAATTGTGAATCTTACTGGGATTCACACATGGAGCCAAGTTATACGTATCGGCTACATATATATATAACAGATAACAGATTGTCAGGGCTGCCTCATTGTCATGCCCGGAGGCTGGGAGGGTATGCAAATCTTAACCTATTTCATGCCTTGTACATTGTATGTCATTTTGTTTGTGAAAAATTCTGAATATATTCTTCGAATGTGCTTAGATGTGTATATCGTGACCACCATTTGAACCGTCTTGCCGAGACGGTTCAAATGAGTGGTCACAACATATACTTTCATTGAGAAATAAGAAAAAATGAAATATTTAAAGATTAGAGCTAATCCTATTACTTTTAGGGGATGGGATAAATGATGCTGGTGTGGCGAGGGCCTGGCACCAGATCAGGTTGTTCTTATTTCAGGACTGAATATATATTTTGATTGTAAATATTGAGTTCTGAAGTTGGGATTTACCCCCCTCGGACAGGTGGATACGGGACACGACCCCGTTGACCCGTCTGCGTGTAGACTCCCTGAGGCTTGTACCTCTATGTCAGAAAAGCGGACGTTAAACTTAAAAAAGAAAAAAAAAAAAAAAAAAAAAATATTTAAAATATTTCATATCGGTAAAGGTTTATTCCGAATGTAATGGATTAACCCATTAATGACGGGATACACTTATAGTAGTATGAAACTTTTTAGGGGGGGGATCCTATTTTCTTCATTTCATCTCGAAAGTATGTTGTTACCACTCATTGACGGTTCAAATGAGTGGTAACAACATATACCTTTATGGAGAAATAAACAAAAGAATGAGCTTTTTCCAATAAAAATGACTGTATCCTTAGACTGAAATGGTTTAATGAAGGATTCATGTGTTATTTGTGAATCTTACTGGGATTCACACATGGAGCCAAGTTATACATTGTTGGAACAATTGACTGTGTCAACTACATGTATAACAGATTGTCAGCTGTTTCAATGGAAATTAATGTGTGATGGTTGGTTTGTTGGGAGCATGCGATGGGTAATTTAACGATCGGGATTCAACCTTACAGGAATCCCGACTGGAGACCTGGTTTGGCCCTCAGGTACGTCTTTGGCATTCTTGTATGTGAGAGTTGAATCTGGTTATACCACTTATAGCAGTAATATGATTGTTCCTGATCCTATTACTTTTATGAGAAGGGGCCAAGTGACTTTGATGTGGTATGGACCTGACACCAGGTCAGGTTATTCTAATTTCAGGGCTTGATATATATATACTGCAGCAGGATAAATGCGGGATCAAACCCGTTGGCCCAGCCTTAAATGACCTTAGCTGTTGATAGGCTGTTAAACACCAATAAATCAAACCCCCCTTGTTTACAGGCCATGTCTCGACTCGAATATTGTGTGACCTTGGACACTGTTGTTGTTGGTGTATAAATGTAATGCCTGTAGTTTCATGCGGTTTAGAATAATTTACAACATGCTTTGACAACACTTCAGAATCATTTCCATTGGAAATTGGAAATGATTCTGAAGTGCTGTCAAACCATGTTTTTTTATTGAGAAATAAGGCAACATATAAAAGCAACAGCAGACGTCAATTGTTGTGTGTAGCGGTCTAAGGGTTAATCATTATTTTCCCCATTTTTCACATTAAAACATGCTTTGACAACACTTTAGAATCATTTCCAATGGAAATGATTCTAAAGTGCTGCCGAACCATGTATTTATTGAGAAAAAATACAACATATATGTATTACACAACAGCAGACGACAATTCTGAAGGATAAAGTTCTATATTTATGCCTTTACAGAGTTGGATTTCGCTATGTTCTTTACAGATTTCACTTCCGACAAATTTGTTTTGCTTTATTTCTGCACAGAACTTTGAATTGTGGCCACACGTATGGAACCGTCTCACCAAGTGGTCACTGCATATACTTTCATATATAGAAACAAAAACTGTTGCTCTTGATACGTACATGTACAACCTCTCTACAATGACCAGCAGCCGGAAAGAATAAAATTGGCTGTTGTACAGAGGTGGCTGTTGTATAGAGGGCCCATCAATGAACAGCCACCGACCGACCATTCAGTAGCCCACGTACTCTCCACCCCATCACCACCCCCATTATGTTTATGGCAATCAACTTATGAAGTCACATATAGTCAACGGCACAATCTGTCGGCGTCAAATATGCTGTAGCGAATGTGTCCAAATGTTGCCTGTGCTGGTGTATTATAAATAAATTAAATTGTGTCATCTGCTGTTTATTTTATATTTTCCATTTTTCTCATAAAAAACATGTTTTGACAGCACTTTAGAATCATTTCCAATGGAAATGATTCTAAAGTTCTGTCAAACCATGTTTTTATTGAGAAAAAAGGCAAAATATTAAGAGCAACAGCAGACGACACTTTTCGTTAACCCTTACAATGCTGAATTACATTTTTTTTGTCTGCTGATTATTTTTTAATTTCCAGTATTCTCAACAAAAACATGGTTTGGCCGCAGTTTAGAATCATTTCCATTGGAAATGATTCTAAAGCTGTGTCAAACCATGTTTTTATTGAGAAAAAAGGCAAAATATTAAGCAACAGCACTTTTTGTTTCCAGCATTCTAATGGTTAATGGTTACATATTTTTGTCTGCTGTTTAGTTTTTAATTTCCAGTATTCTCAACAAAAACATGGTTTGGCCGCAGTTTAGAATCATTTCCATTGTAAATGATTCTAAAGTGCTGTCAAACTATGTTTTTCTTGAGAAAAAAGAGAAAATATGACACAACAGCAGACAGCCATTTTCTGTTCCCGCCTTTTAAGGGTTAACACCTGATCTGAATAAATGAAGCTTGTTGCACATATCTCCTCAGAGCTCCAGATAAGGAATTAGTAATTGAGTATTTTCAGTATTTCACTCCATCATTTCTGAAGCAATTGGGTATTTCAAAATATTTATTGGGTAAAATAAAATCTTTTACCGGTTACACATCAGCAGGCAGAAATTATTGAATAGTTTGCTTCAAAATGAAAACATATCTTGGCTTTTCATTAGAATTGTCTCCTTGAGAGACAATTCTAATGAAATACCAAGATGTGTTTTCATGGAAAATAAGAAAAATATGCTATATTTGTGGTCTGTTTATTGTTTCCTGCAGCTTGATAAAGGTACCACAAATTTGTTATTGCTTTTTGATACTCGCTACTTCTGATTTCAATTGGAGTTTTGGCAATTTTAATTGGGTAATTAAGCAAATACGCAGCTTATCTGGAGCTCTATCTCCTGATATGCTCGCATACTTGTGTACTGAACCTGATAGAGATCTGCACACTTTGAAGCATTTATGTTGGAATGGTGAACAGTGCAGATTTTTATCAAGCTGAGCAGGAGGCCGTTTCATTAAACTTCGTAAGACTAAAATGTTTGTAAGTGCAAAATTATGATAAATATCACATTAACAATGTTTTCTTGTAAACAATTATTGGATTTACATTTATTGAGCATAGGCTGCATATGCAGCCTATGCTCAATAAATGTAAATCCATCAATTGAAATTTACAGACGATCCTAAATTTGCGCTTACGAACATTTTAGTCGTACGAAGTTTAATGAAACGGGCCCATGATTGTGCATGTAAATATAATTCAAATGTTTGTATTTTAGCTGTTTTAATTCATCAGTTTGCTTCACATGTTTGTAAATATATTTTAAATTTGAATAAGTGTTGTTGTAAACCAAATTATTCCCAACTACATGTATGTCTGAACATCTTGAAGGCTGTTAAAGGTACATGCCCACTCAGTAGGCACAAAAACATCTGTAGCCTATTTCACCAACGTTGCAAAGTATACTTTCCTTCCTAGAATACTTCAAATTTCAAAAAAAGAAAAAAAAAATTCAATTTCAAAGTATACTTTGAGGGAGAAATTTTCCATTTTTTTTATAAATTTATTAATTTTTATTATACTGAATTTATTACATTATCACAGCCATTTTGGCTGTGATAATGTAATAAATTCAGGTTAATAATTCTGCATAGTTTTAATCATCAAATATATGCAATCGTTAGTTCTGTATGAACTAATGCATTTCGGAAAAATCAATGATTAATTACTCCCTCAAAGTATACTTTGCTAGATAAGTATACTTTGCAATTTTGATGAAATCGGCTACTGAACATCTTGAAGGTTGTTAAAGGTACATGCCCACTCAGTAGGCACAAACTGTTCTTTATAGCAATTAAATAAGTGTATAATTGTGTCGCTATTCCATCAGTTCTAAAAATTACGAGTGCCCACTATACAGATATAATCATTTAGTAATATTTATAAAACTGATAGTGACTCACGGTGGTATCAGGCTATTTTCATATGCAAATGAGGCATGATATTTTTGACAGATTATAAAGTATGATCATTGCATATCAAAAAATAAATACAGAGAATAAATAGTAATGTCCGTTAACATTTTAAGGAAACACGGTTATCACCCCATATTATCAGTGTGGAAATTTACATCCGATATAAAATGTATAATAATGCCAATCAGTACGTGGGGTAATGGTTGATTACTGTTTATTTTGCCTGAAAATGTCCCAGATGATGTCTCTGATATTAAGAACATTGTGTGCCTACTGAGTGGGCATGTACCTTTAATGCATTACTTTATGAAGATACTCCATTTTACAAAAGGATAAATAAAGAAATAATTTTTTCATTTCTCCGAAGCATATGTTGTGACCACCATTTTAATTGCCTCGTTGAGATGTTTCAGATGAGTGGTCATACCATATGCTTTCTGTGAGAATTGAGAAAAATGGAAAAGACTAGAAATGTTAAAAATGCCCTCGCTGTGACAAATGCCCCTGCTGTGCTGGGTATGGTGCCCTCTAAGTGTGACCTTGACCTTTGAGCTACGGACCTGGGTGAACGTTTGTGCCAAATGATTTTGAAATCTCTCCCAACTATAACGAAGTTATAGACCGTACAAGAATTCTTGTCCAGGCTGTAACTTTGTTATGGTTGGAGGGATTTATTAACCCTTAGACCGCTACTCACAACAATTGTCGTCTGCTGTTGCTTTTATATTTTGCCGTATTTCTCAATAAAAACATGTTTTGACAGCACTTCAGAATAATTTCCAATGGAAATGATTCTGAAGTGCTGCCAAAGCATGTTTTTGATGACAAAAATGGAAAATAGAAAATAAACAGCAGACGACAAAAAAAAATAAGATAGCGGTCTAAGTGGTAAGTACTGCTTTTGTTTACCGGGTACCCAATAAGATTTTTGTCTCGCCCACAATAGTGGAAAGTGAGACAGCGGCGGCGTCAAGAATATTGAACGTAAATTTTGGATGTCCAAAAGGACCAAATCTCTTGTTCCGTTAGTCTGATCATTACGAAAGTTCATCAATAGCTTCCTTACATTGATAGCTATCCATCCATTGTCATTTCTGGTGACCTTAACCTTTGTGTCTATAATTTTGGTCGTACATGCAAATGTTGAATACCTCCTGATCCGTTAGTCAGATCCTTACCAACCTTCATCAATAGCTTCCTCACATCGATGGCTATCCACCCACAGTGTCATTCGGGTGACGTGACCATGGTGACCTTGACATTGGTGTGAAAATTTTTGGACATGCATCCAAATGTTTAATCTCTCATGATCCATCTGTCGGATCTTTACAAAACTTACAAACGGAAATAGCTTTGTCACATTGATGGCTATCCAGGGATTCCGCTGGGGAAAATGAAAAAATCGCCACTTCAAAACCAAAAATATATATATATTATATATATATATATATATATACTATATTTTTTTTTTTTTTTTTTTTTTTTTTTTTTTTTTTTTTTCGAAAATTGTAAAAACAAATTTGCTAATTGTTTATTTTTATCGCCAATTGTGAAAGTGGCGATCGCCAGCGGAATCCCTGGCTATCCAACCATTGTCATTCAGGTGGCTGTGACCATGGTGACCTTTACATTGGTGTCAACAATTTTGGATGTATGTCCAAACATTGAATATATAGTAGGATCATGACCAAACTTCATCAATAGCTTCCTCACATGCATAGCAATTCATGTAGTGTCTTTCGGGTGACATTGACCTTCACGTTGGTGACATTTACCTGCAAGTCAATAATTTTGAATGTACATGTACATCCAAATGTTGAATATCTCTTGATCTGTTATTCGGATCATCTCCAAACTTCATCAATATCTTCAGTTTGGTGTCAACAATTTGGACGTATGTCAGGCATGGGAAATTTCCGGATTCTTTTATTTTCCCCTGCGGAATCCCTGTTATACATGTACTGACTTCTTGTTGGAAGTATTATTTTAAATTGAAATGGATTATGTTGCCAATTTTTCCTAATTATAGCATATTTTTTCAGGGGAAAATGTGATCTATTTAATGCTAAATATACCTCAGAATGAAGCACAGATCATCTAGAATTGAAAAAAATGTATGGGGGGGGGGGGCATGACCCCAGACCCCCCCTAGCAAATCGCAGCGCAATCCGCTGCTCAAATAAATTTTCATGATTGGGGATAGTGTTCCACTCCCATGCCTGAATTATGTCCAAATGTTGAATATCTCCTGATATGTCATATCATTACCAAGCTTCTTAATACCATCCTCACATTGATAGCTATACATCCAGTGTCATTCTGGGCCCGGTTGCTCAAAGCTTCTGTTAGCTTAACAGACTGTTAAATCCTTAGCATTGCTAAGGATTTAACAGTCTGTTAAGCTAACAGCGGTTTTGAGCAACCGGGCCCAGGTGATCTTGACTGTCACCTTGGTGACCTTGACTTTTGTGTCAATAATATTTTGGATGTACGTCTAAATGTTGAATATCTCTTAATCTGTTGGTCGGATCATTACCAAACTTCACCAATATCTTCCTCACTTTCATGGCTGTCCGCCCATTGTCATTTGTGTGATCTTGGTGACCTAGATGAGTAGATGAGACACTCCCCGGCGATCACCTTGTCTATTGTCCAAATTACCCAACAAGCAACGTAATGAATGAAACTTACATTGTTACACCACTGCTCACAGCAGTGTTCAAACGTATAGCGCGTGCTGTTTGACCATGGCTGTAGACACTGCTCATTTCGGGGCTAAGCCAGCGCCTACGTAAGGCCATTTTTTTTTTTTTGTTGGTTTACGGATTTTTTTTCCGCGAGATCGGGTCGGTCGGTCGGAAAAAAATTAAAATAAAAAAAAGTTTTTTCAATTTTTTTATTCTTTTTGGCACAGGGTTGGGTCGGTCGGGGAAATAAAAAAAAAAGTCTGTCGAACGTGGATGCCACCGGCGGCATATTGAAGAAACTGACAAACGGGTGAACCAAAAGTGTTAAGTCAAAGGGTGAAGGTCATATGTAGTATGGCAAGGCAGGTGTAGCATTCATGCAAATGAATGAAGTATGGAAATATTGAAGCAGTTAAGCAACTTATGTAGATGCTATGTATGGCCAGTTTGAGAAACTGTGACAAACTGGTTAACCGAAATTGCTAAGTCCTTTCAGCAGCCATGTGAAGGTCAAAAGGTCAAGGTAATATAAAGTATGACAAGGCAGGTATAGCACACATACCAATGAATGATGTGTTGAAATATTGAAGAACTTGAGCAACTTATGTAGAAGATATGGCCGGTTTGAGAAACTGTTACGCAGTGGTTAACTGAACGTGTGATGGACAGACGGACGGTCCGAACACCATAAAAATCACATTTTTAAGGCACATGGTTGGGTCGGGTTCACCTTTTTAAGGCTCATGGTTGGGTCGGTTTGTGGTCGGTAAAAAACAAAAAGGCCAGTGATTGTGATAGAGTGAAACTTGTGTTAACCGGCATCATCTCGGACCAAGAGTTTGTCGGTTAACGTAGGGAGTCGGTTCAGCAAGTTTCTTTATATTCTACATAGCAACTCAGTTTCATATTCACATACTGTTGAATGTTGATCACTGTGAATGCGTACATATTAATACCGTATCTGGTATAATTAAATGCAAGACAACGAAGCGGCGATATAGTTGAAACGAATATCAGTGGGGGTGGCACGAGTGTGGATTTTTGGCAGGGCGGTAGAGGACCCTAGGAAGAACGCATACATGAAATATGAAGCACATCGGAGCAAGAAAACAGAAAATATAGGCCATTTACCCGAGCGTTAAGGTTTTGAATTTTTGCATTCAATCTGAAACGGAGATATATCAAATCATATTGGAGATATATCAAATCATATCGAATCGTCCATTCGCATGTTGTTGTCGCTGCTGCTAAGATCCGGTTTCCGCCACTTACTTTTCTCGGCACAACAGTTTTGTTTTGGATCGGAGGTAAAAAAATCTAAAAAAAAATCGGAAATTAAATTTTTTATTTTTTTCCACATTGTCAAAAAATCGGGTCGGCGGATCTGTAAACCAACTAATAAAAAAAAACTGGCCTAATGCATGTGTATCGTGTCGTTACTAGAACGCGCCATTACGTCATCAGACCAGTTAACAACGGTCGCACTGAACTTTTGAAATTGGCGCAGCTGCATCACGCGACGTGTACTGCTGCCCCGGAATATGCATGTGTAAATCAGCAGTTGAATGGAGCATAAATGTAGCAATAATGTTCGACCATGTCCAGCCGTGGCACGAGGGAACTGTTTGAACCCGCGGCCTACGGCCTTGGGGTTCAAACAGTTCCCTCGTGCCATGGCCAACGTTTACCCACGGCTGGACATTGTCGAACTTTATAGTTACCTATTGTTCTCGGTACCCTCATGTGCGCTCGGACAAACACATGGATAACACCATTTCAAAATCAAAGGACTGAATGTCCTGAAATTCTTCGCAGTATGTGTTTGTGACTGACAAATAGACTAATAATTAACGGTTTCGTGAAAAATAAGCCCGAGAATTTCACAGCAACAACAACAACAACACATTTTCAGAATCCTTACGAAAACTGCCCCAGCTCATGACAGTTCCGCACATCTGATGCGGTTTGTCGATCTCTAACAAGATGTCCTCTATAGACAAACAAAATGATGTAAACTGCCTGACAGTACTCAACTAGACGAACGATTGCTCAACCTCAACCCGGAAGTGAACCGGAAGCCAGAAAATCCCTTAGACTACGGAAACATGTGCAGTAACATAAATTTAGCACATAAAAAGCAAACAAAACATTTATCACATTGAAAAGGCGTAAGACCCGTGTTTTCCAAAAGTTCAACCCGCAAAATATGTGCTGCGACCGACATATGCTCATTTGCATAAAATCGGTCAGACATCAAATTTGGATGTTAGTTGTATAATTCTCTGCTAGCGCTCGAATAAAAATGGTTCAAGTTTTGTGTACATGTATTAGTGTGCTCCGAGTGTAATGGAGTGGATTAATGAAGCATATCTCATCTGTATTTTGTGTGTTTTGGCCGGCTGATATTAATGTCCTTATCACATATGTGACCAGTGTAGATCCTGATCCACGTTGCCGATTTCATCAAAATTGCAAAGCATACTTTTCTAGCAAAGTATACTTTGAGGGAGTAATCATTTATTTTTTTCCGAAATGCATTATTGCATATAGAACTAACGACTGCAAATATTTGATGATAAAAGTATGCAGAATTATTATACTGAATTTAAATTCAGTATAATAAAAATTAATAAATTTATCCTAAAATTTAAAATTTCTCCCTCAAAGTATACTTTGCTGGAAAAGTATACTTTGCAATGTTGGTGAAATAGACTATTTTCAATGTTGGTGAAATAGGCTATTTTCAATGTTGGTGAAATAGGCTATTTTCAATGTTGGTGAAATAGGCTATTTTCAATGTTGGTGAAATAGGCTATTTTCAATGTTGGTGAAATAGGCTATTTTCAATGTTGGTGAAATAGGCTACTGGTCTCAAATCCAAGTGGATTGTTTCAGCATTTGGAACCTTTCCCAATTATATGTGGAGTGTCTATTAGATTGCTACACACAACAATTGTCGTCTGCTGTTGCTTTATATCTAGCCTTATTTCTCAATAAAAACATGCTTTGACAGCACTTTAGAATCATTTCCAATGGAAATGATTCTAAAGTGCTGTCTAAGCATGTCGGAAATTATTCTAAAGTGCTGTCAAAGCATGTTTTTGGTAATAAAAATGGAAAATAGAAATAAACAGCAGACAACAACAAAATTAAGATAGCGGTGTAAGGGTTAACACTACATGCTATTGGTGAAAATAACAGCCAACAAGTTCTTTGCATGCTGGGAAATGAGTGGGCTATACATAGTTAAAAAATAGCAGACGACAATTCATTATATTTACATATTTCTCCAGAAGCATATAATAATTATTGTAATCACCCATCTGGACCGTCTCATTCAGATGAGTGTTCACAAGATATACTTTCACAGGAAATTAAGCAGAGTATTCCTCTAGAAAATGTATTTTTATTTTGAAATTGCTTGGCTCTAAATGATACTCTTTTGTGTTGGTGGGCCGTTAAGCACCATTCCATTCCAATTCTCTAGAAAATGTGTATTATCAGACAAATTAGTTAATTTTGCAGGGTGAGTGGTTGGTTGGGCGAACGCGACGGCGTAAATTAACGGTAGGGGTTTCTCCTTATAGGAATCACGATTTGCCTTGTTTGGCCCTCAGGAACGTTTTTATCTTTGGCCACTACACACAACAATTGTCGTCTGCTGTTGCTTTTATATCTTTCCTTATTTCTCAATAAAAACATGGTTTGACAGCACTTCAGAATCATTTCCAATGGAAATGATTCTGAAGTGCTGTCAAAGCATGTTGTAAATTATTCCAAAGTGCTGTCAAAGCATGTTTTTGATGATGAAAATGGAAAATAGAAAATAAACAGCAGACGACAAAAAATTAAGATAGCGGTGTAAGGTTCTTCTGTAGCTGTTTGTATATGATCTTGCTGTTGAAGGGACTTAAAACCACAATCAGGTGGGTGGTTGGTTGGGCGAACGTGTCGGCGTAATTTAACGGTAGGGATTCCTCCTTATAGGAATCACGATTTGCCTGGTTTGGCCCTCAGGTACGTTTTTATCTTTGGCTCTTTTGTTACCTGGGAGTTGAATTGGGTTATTGCCCATTATAAAAGTGGTAAGATTATTACTGATCCTACTGCTTTTGGGAGGGGGCCATGTGATTCTGGTGTGGTGAGGACCTGGCATCAGATCAGGATTATTCTGATTTCAGGGCTGAACATATAGATTTTTATTTTCAGGGGAGCATATAGTTCCCGCTTTGTCCGGCGTCCGCCATCCGCTATCCGAGTTTTACGTTAAAGTTTTTGAACTTGCTATATCTCTGTGACCGCTTGCGATATCAACTTGAAACTTCATATACACATTGATCAGAGTAAAAAATGGTTATCTAAATTATCAGAGGAGTGTACAGTAAACAATTGTCCACCATTTCATTTGCCAGTCATAAATGACAATACTATTCTCACAAGGCTAATAATCATAATGCAAGATGCTTTCAGATCACGTTTAATTTTCATTTGTGGTACATGCTATTTTACCATATTCATTATGGTGCACACTACAGGCAGGATTGATACCAACAACAAGATAATAACAATCTACAAACTGTAGACTATTATTCTGAGCATTTTTATATTCAACAGAACAATAAATTCTATTAAAAACACAGAGTTTATATCTACATCTGTGTAATCAAATATAATTATGTGTTAGTTTTTAGCTCACCTGCTATTGTTATGGCAAAGTGTCCGTCGTCCGTCCGTGAACATTTTAATCATCTTCTTCTCCCAAACTGCTGAGCCAATATTGGTTAAACTTCACAGGGATGATATATGGGTGATGCCATTTCAGATTTGTTAAAATGGAGGTCATCGACAATCCAAGATGGCCGCCATGGAAAAGTAGGTCAAATTCTTAAAAAATCTTCTCACGAACCGCCAGGCCGATTTCGACGATACTTGGTATGAATGATTGATAGTTAGTGCTGTTTCAGATTTGTTCATATGGTGGCCCCTGGGTCAAAAATGGGCGTGGCCCGAGGGGTCAAATATGGGTCAAATTTTATTTTTGACAGAATATGGTCATATAATATATCAAATCGAAGGTATCGACTAGTCGATCACTCTGGAGCATTTTTTGTCTAAATCAGATGATTTTGTCATCCAAGATGGCCACCGAAAGGTAAAAAAATTGTTCTTTTACTAAAGATTTCAAACGTATTCTTCTTGTGAACTGCTTGGCCGATATTGGCCAAACTTAACTGTAATGGTCTGTGGGTGAAGCCTGTCCATTTTTGTTAAAATGGAGGTCATCACCAAATCCAAGATGTCCGCCGTTGAAAAGTAGGTCAAATTGTCAAAAAATCTTCTCACAAACCTCCAGGCCGATTTCGACGAAAGGTCCATTTATTCAAGATTTTGAACGTCTTTTTCTCAGGAACCACAATATGGCCGATGCTGGCCAAACTTCATAGTAAGTTAAGATCCTTGGGTGAAGCATTTTCATATTTTGTAAAATGAGAGTCATCGCTTAATCCAAGATGACCGCCATCTAAAAATATCACAATTTGTTTAACACATATGAACTCAATGTCACATTCTCCTCTGGTGTTCATGGAGTCAGGTGAGCTAATTAGGGCCATCATGGCCCTCTTGTTGTTTTTCATATAAGACCCCCCCCCCAGTATAAGGAGAAGCTCTACTCTGGTAATTTGACAGCAACCAGTCTGTGTTTAAATGATCTTGACTGCTGAAAATGGCTAAAGAATCCAGTGACAGAGACTGACAGAACCATGCTTTGTAAATCTTGTTCAATAATGATGTTCATGAGTGGACAAAAGTGGGAATAACTCGAATACAACATTTTGAAGGTATTCTAACAAATTTGATTAAAACCATACATGACCAAAGGCGATGTGGAACATTTTTCTCCAGTTGACAGATAGGTGTCTTCTGCAAAAATATTCGCGGGAAACGGACCGTGAAATTTTCCGTGATTAGTGACAAATTAGATTTACAAAAATTCCCGACAAATGGTTACTCTACTGTAGAGGAGTGTGGGAGGAGTCAAAAAACAAAATAATTGGAAATTGACTCCGAAGACTAGCTAGATAGCTTGGAAATGATCTAACTAAGAAAACAAAAGTTAAATTTTGAAAATCGGTCCAGAATTACTGAAATTCTAAAAACAAATCCCCATGTTAAATCCCCATAGACATCTTCACTCACTCTGTGAAGATGTCTATGGGGATTTAACATGGGGAAACAAAAGTTTCGCAATAAAATCAATATTTGACCAAATTTCACAAAACAAAAAGAAGGCTCGTTCTTAAATTTTGCTTTAATTTAATATTATCACAAAAAAATATTGTTTTTGCATTGTTTATATAGCCGTAAAATTTGGGCAGGTTTCATGAAACAAAATAGTTTTGCTTCCCAATTGTCCCAAAAAATTGTCTTCAAAATCGTCAAAATCAAAATTTATATAGGTATGCATTCCTTTTGTTGTATTGTCGGTCTCCCAGTAGCCGATGTCACATAACTTGATAAATAAAATACCAGTAGCCGATTTCATCAAAGCTGCAAAGTATACTTGTCTAGCAAAGTATACTTTGAGGGAGTAATCATTTATTTTTCCCAAAATGCATTATTTCACATAGAACTAACCACTGCATATATTTGATGATTAAAAGTATGCAGAATTATTATACTGAATTTATTACATTATCACAGCCAAATTGGCTGTGATAATGTAATAAATTCAGTATAATATAAATTAATACATTTATCCTAAAATTGAAAATTTCTCCCTCAAGGTATACTTTGCTAGAAAAGTATACTTTGCAATGTTGGTGAAATATGCCACAGAGCATTGTCCAGAATATATTAGCATCAGCTGCATAGATTAATCTACCAGTATCTATATTAAAAGAGTTACAAAAGCGTTTATTTTTCTGCTGAGTAACTTGTGGCAGTAAATAGTTTAATTGTCAACACATACAATGTATAAATAACTGGGTTATACATGTAATCAATTTGATCAAATACAAGATGGCCACAAAACATGTGTTATTTCATTGTACTTCAGGGCTCCAGATAAGGTGTATACGTAATTATTTTAGCCGAATACGCATTGATTATCAAAAGTGGGAGTACAAAATATGCACAGCAATGTGAAAATATGCATTGATTTTGAAATTGAGTAGTGAAACTAATGTTATAAAGTTGAAAATTCACTTAGTTGAGCTGCAAAAAGCAAACACTTTTGCAGCTCAAATAAGTGAATGTTTAAATTTGTTATATTTTTTATCATTTGTTCCATATTTATTAATTAAGAAAATCAATAATTCATTTGTAAAAGTAAAATAGCCAATGATTTTGAAATCCGGGGGTATAGTACGCTTTTAGACACAAAGCTTATATGGAGCTCTGTAGCCTATTTCATCAACATTGCAAAGTATACTTTAGTAGCAAAGTATACTTTGAGGGAGAAATTTTAAATTTTATGATAAATTTATTAATTTTTATTATACTGAATTTATTACATTATCACAGCCAATATTTGGCTGTGATAATGTAATAAATTCAGTATAATAATTCTGCATACTTTTAATCATGACATATATGCATTTGTTAGTTCTGTATGAAATAATGCATTTCAGGAAAAATAAATGATTACTCCCTCAAAGTATACCGCATAGGTTTCAATATAAATCATTTAGCACCATACAATTCCACTCAAGACGTTAGTAGGCCTCATTTTTGTCGCGCCTGCTTTAGCAGAAAACGACTATAGTCGCCGCTTTTCCGTCGTTGTTAGCGTCAACAATGTCTAAAAGTTTGTACAAGTTTCTTCATCATGATATAACTTTAATATTTCTTTACATATTGCTTCAATATTTGGACACTTGAGCATGGAACACACTCATACGGCCATTAACATGACCTTGACGTTCACATTTTTGCTGAAACGCTTGTCCATTTTTATTTTGCCTCAAAAAGTTTCTTCATCATCATATAACTTTAATATTACTTCATGGATTGTTTCAATATTTGGAAACTTGATACATGTCAGCATTTGGAACACACTTATGCCCCCCCCCCCCCCCCCCCCATGAACATGACCTTGACCTTTTTGACCTTCACATGGTTGTGGAAAAACTTAGCCATGTGTACAATTTTTTTCATCATCATATAACTAATATTACTTGATGGATTGCTTCAACATATGGACAATTCATACATGTAAGCATTTGGACAATGCCACCATGAACATGACCTTGACCTCTTTGACCTTCACATTGTTGCAGAAACATAGGCATAGCCTTGTTTTGTATGAAATCAGTAAACTTATTTAATAAATATCGCATTAAATTGTCTCTTATGTAAGATCCTCTATGTAGTTTACAGTTGCTGAGTGAAAAAAAATCACCATTCCGTCCGTCTGTCCGGGCACATATTCTGGGTCTTAGTGGGTTGGAAGTGTGGCCTAAGATAATAGAAAACAGTTGAACTTATTCCGTACCACATGAGCCTGTTGTTTGAAAGCCATGGATTTACCCTCTAAAGGCTGTAATATAAGTCTGCCCGTCCGTTCGTTCGTCCGTCTGTCCATAGCCTGAGAACTGAACATAATAGTTTAGACCTAACATATCTGTACTAGATGTAGTTCTTAAATGGATATTAAACACCAATTATTCTTAATTCTCTATTTCAGTACATGCCCCAACTGTGAGCGCCGAATGTGTTGATCAACAATACATCACAGATGACAAACATTTGAAGATTTCTGTTGGAACAGACAATGCAACAATCCATGCAAATACTTCTCCTAATGTTGACAGTGGGGATGAACTGTTTAGTGATGAATGTAGTACTGGTGATATGGCTGGTGCCAGCAATCTTGAAAGCAAGGTTACCAATTTTCGATCATTTGTCTCAAACCTTAAACTATCAAAGGGTTCATTTGAGGCCAATATAACTGCAGTCAGTGTTAGCAATGAGGGAGAGATGGATTCAGATATGGGTTCCGATACCGAGAAACTTAATGAAACTTTAGTACCCGAGCCGTCGATGCAGATGAAAACTATTGATGATGTTGGAAATGTGGAGATTGATACTACTTATGTTGAAATGGAAATGGGAATAGACAATACTGATGTTGATGCTAGAGACTATATGGAAATTAACATAATTGATGACAATGCAGATAAAGATGGAAGAGGTATAGATGTAATTAAGGAAATGAAAATGGTTGATGGAGAAATGAAGCTTATAGAAACAAAAAGTTACAGTGCAGAAGATGTACATTTTAATGAACTGACAAACATTAGAAATACAGAAAGCGATGGCATGATGAGTGTTAGCAGAAAAGGAGAAACAATTGGTAGTAACACAGAAGGTGACAGTGTAAGAAATGTAGACAATAACGAGGAAACAATCATTAGACATCATACCAGTGCTGTAAAGCATGTGAATGAGAATGAAACAGACAACCAAATTACCAAATGTGATTGTGCAACTGAGGGAAATCTGGAGAAAGAGACAAATATCAGAGACACAGGAAGTGGTGTTGCACAAGAGGTAAACATTGAGACAGAATCAAACATTAGACAAGTAGACAGTGGTGGTGCAAGTGATATACCTCTTCAGGAAGAGACAGCAGAGGAAATGGCGATTGAGAAACCAAGCACTGGGGTAAGAGTTCTAAAAATTACAGAAGAAATGAGGGTTGTGAAGAAAGACAGTGATGGGAAAATTGAGGCTGTAAAAAGTAAGAAGCGGAGGTCCAGTCTGGCGAAAATATCTTGCAATACCTGTAAAAAGTCATGCAGAACTAATATGGATTTATTTGAACATTTAACTGTTCATACAGGTGAAAGTAGGTTTTATTGTTACAAGTGTAAAAAGAGGCTTCGCTGGCGGGATGCATTTAACAAGCATTTTAGATTGTGTAAACCCACAACAGCTGAACTTCAGCATTGCTGTTTCAAATGCGGAACATTGTTCAAGGTTGTCTCACTGTTCTATAAACATTTTACAGACTGCACAGGAACAGAGAGTGTTGCTTATGTAGAAACGACAGATGTGAAAGTAGAGTTGGATAAACACAGTCCATTTGAACAGTTTGCATGCTCTTTGTGCAAGGAGACATTTGTAAGCAAACAAATGCTGATGGAACATAGCCCCTTTCACACAGGGGAACGCAAGTTCAAATGCGAGAGCTGTGGCTGGTTTTTTAAGTACCAGCGCAGTTTAGACATACACATCCAAAGACAGATGTGTACTAAGAGATCGCCACAAAACACAGGTTTAGATGCAACAGAATTGAATGACTCTGGTAGCACAGAATTGGACGAAAATGTAGCAACAGTACAAGGTGAAGTAATAGCCGTTTCAAAGTCTTTAATACTACATAGTTCCACTATGGAAAGTACAGACAAAATTACTTTTCCATGCGAAAAATGTGGACGGAAATTCAAATACCAAGTCCAGAAGAATTTCCATGAAAAGAAATGCTCTACACAAACTCAGATTTCCATTGCCAAGAGACGCGGAAAAAAGAAAACTCCCACAGACAAGAGAACATGCAGTTGTTGTAAAATTGTATGGGACAAACCAAGTGTCATGAAGACACATATGAGCTCAAAACGTTCCAGAACTAAGCAACAACAACAGATGGAAATGGATACTATGGTGATTAAGAGAAAGGTTCCGACTTCAACATGTGGGGAATGCGGCAAGATATTTAACTCACAGTTCAATTTGGCCCTGCACAGGGCAAATCATGAAAGAGAAAAGATAACACAAAACACGAAGATGGACTCCACGTTCCATCAAAAGAAAAGCAGCAGGGAACAGCCACAGAAAGAAAGAACTTGTAAAATTTGTAAGAAAGTTTGCATGTGGCCTTATTTGTTGAAGGCTCACATGCGAGCGGAACATGGCCACATTGGTAGCAGTCGACTGGGTAAGCAGACGAAAATGCTTGGAGGTAAACAAAGTTTAAGTGACAAAATCAGATCTAAAAAACAACTTGGTAAAATACTTGGGCGACAAGCTGTGTACACCAAGGAAGAAAGAATTCATTTGTGCCCTGTTTGCAACAACAAATATACAAGGAAGGACACTATCACACGGCATTTGCAGCTGCACAAACAAAAGGAACATTATCGTTGTGTCAAATGTTCAAAGGTTTTGAAATCATACGGGCAATGGGAAGGGCACATGAAAAAACATTAACACCTTGAATCAACACACTCGTGGTCATCTAAATCAATTTCATTTGATCGACACAACAGCTACATGTACGTACATGGCTGTGACTGGGTAAATTGGGTTTATTGTGGCATGTATCGCCAGTCTAACTGTAAATCAAGGTGCATGATCACGTGGTTACAACAACAGCAACATCCCCCACTCCAAAGTAAGTATTATTTTATATTTTCCTTAATATGCAACGGATTTTGATGAAATATGGCGCAGCAAATGCGTCTTCATGAGCTGCATTTGGTGGTCCAGGGAGTTTGGCACAGACTCATGTCGTTTGTGCGAAGAATCGATTTCCGTGTCTACCGCAAAACGACAGAAGTTTGGGCGAAAATACAGAGACCATCAAATGCAGCTTAACAAGACGCGTTTGATGCGCCATATTTCATCAAAATCCGTTACGTAATAAGGACACTATAAAAGAATACGTACTTTGAATCGGATGGATTCTGGAAGTTTCAGTACTTGTTGTTGTTGTTAGTACCACATGTTGTTGTTGTTGTTAGCCGGATAAGGATCTATACTGTTGCCCTTACACCACTATATGAATTTTTGTCGTCTGCTGTTTATTTTCCATTTTTATCACCAAAAACATGCTTTGGCAGCACTTTAGAATCATTTCCTACATGATTTGACAGCTCTTTAGAATCATTTCCATTGGAAATGATTCTAAAGTGCCGTTAAACCATGTTTTTATTGAGAAATAAGGCTAGATATAAAGCAACAGCAGATGACAATTGTTCTGTGTAGCGGTCTAAGGGTTAATAAGACCCACATCTTCGTTAATAAAATCATGAAATTTGTTATTATTGTATATGAGGTTGTGTCCAACCAGAGCTAGCAGTCTTGTTGTTCATATATAGGAATACCGAAGAAAGCCGAAACCCGCCGAATGCCTGTGAGCAGGACACAGTTCCCCTACACAGGTCATTTGTACCCATTTGCTCCTGGTACCCGTTTTCACTAAACTTCTTACGACTAAAATGTTCGTAAGTGCAAATTTAGGATCGTCTGTAAATTTCAATTTATGGATTTACATTTATTGAGCATAGGCTGCATATGCAGCCTATGCTCAATAAATGTAAATCCTATACTTATTTACAAGAAAACTTTGTTAATGTGAAATTTACAGACTGTCATAATTTTGCACTTACGAACATTTTAGTCGTACGATGTTTAGTGAAACGGCCCCCTGGTCTGCAGCGCGAGAAATATCGAGAAAATGTTGACTACGGTCTGCGGTTGAAAGGGTTCAACACTACAGCCCAGTATAGATGATAGAAGTAATGCTGCTTGCTAAATTTGGTATTGTCAGACTCGTAGTGTTAACGGCTGGAACATGGTCATCATTAAACATTTTAAAAGGAAACGACCGCAGTCGTATTGATGAAAAATAAGATTTACCCCACAACTCATGGCGCCATTATGCAGAACCAATAGAGCATGCGATTCCCCACCGTGTATATAGAGAATAGTAGGTTAGTGCCGTGAATGGGAAAAAATATCCGGCAAGGCTGAAGAATTTCTTTATTTTTCATCAGAAGTATATGTTGTGACCACTCATTTGAACCGTCTCGGCGCTTCAAATGAGTGGTCACAACATATACTTTGGTTCAGAAATAAGGAAAATAGATAGAGAATAGTAGGTTAGTGCCGTGAATGGGAAAAAATATCTGGCAAGGCTCAGGAAACGGGATGGGCGAGGCTCTGCCGAGCACATCCCGTTTCCGTGCCGCGCCAGATATTTTTTCCCATTCACGGCACTAACCTACTATTCTCTATCTATTTTCCTTATTTATCCCGTCAACGCCTACAAATGGCTGTAAAATGCAAAAATGGTATTGACTGGATATCAAAAATGTTTTACGGCACATATGCACTGTGTTGACGGGATAAATTCATTGAATGTGTTCTTGTAATTGTATCAGATTATTATTTAACCCATTACATGCGGAATACACCTTTACGGGTATGAATTTTTTTTAATGTTTTATTTTTGTTATTTATCAATGAAAGTATATGTTGCGACCACTCATTTGAACCGTCTCGACGAGACGGTTAAAATGGTGATCACGGCCTATATGTCTGAGCTCATCTAAAACAAATATTTATGATTTTCCACAAACAAAGTGGCGTATCCTCGGCATGAAATGTTAGCTTTCTTTATGAACAAACTTCTATCGGAAGATCTGATTTTTATCATTGTATACATATTTCTCATTTATAATTTTATAATTCCATGCATTTTGTTCATTTATATTGTTCATCTTATTAATATTTTCACCCTGATCATATGGTTGCCTACCTACCACATCTAACATACTATTTTACTATTATTTTTATTCTTCATCTACATTGCCTGGCCTAAATAATACTCTTTTTGTGTTGATGGGCCGTTAAGCACCATTCCATTCCATTTGACATGAAATGTATTAATAGTTTACCTAATGTACTCGGTATAGGAATGAATGGCCTTTTTGTTGAATTTATCGGGGTATAAACTTGGAAAAGTCGCGGGAATACTGGACGAAGGCCAGAAGGCCTCGTCCAGTATTCCCGCGACTTTTCCAAGTTTATATCCCCGATAAATTCAACAAAAAGGCCATTCATTCCTTATAATTCCAGCATTTGAAATAAATTTATCAAGAAAATGTGTTTATTTTCCGTTTTCTTAAGAATTATTTTAACTGCGCCTCACGGTTACGGAAAGTAGTTTGGCGTGGGAGTTTACTGGGATATAAATTTTGGACCGAGACTTGCTACGAGCCAATCAAATGTTAGGGAATTGTGTAAATATTTTTGTACTGGAATTATTATAGCTTATTTATTATTTATTAAATTAGAAAATTAGAGAATTAGAAAACAAGTTTAATACATATATTAACCCTTTCCACACCACATATGTGGCCTGTATAGTGGTATTGGCAAAACATGTAGATCCAGATAAGCCAGCTCATGACGAGCCGTCTCATCAGGATCTGCACTTTTTGCAAGTACATGTAATGTTAATATTTTTGAGGGAAAAAAAACACCCCCTTTTCATAAATGGACTCGTCTGTAAATCATTTTGTCATTACGCAAACACGTCTTATTTGGAATTAATAAATCACTGAACTACTTTCGGCAAGGGAGATAATCAATGTCACGCGAACTATTTTCATACGAGCCAAGCGGATTGTTCTGTTTATGATTAGGATATATAGTTTTAAGCTATCTCCTGTGATATATAATGATACATTACTTTGTTATGTTATGGGTACTAATACATGTTGTTTCAATAGCGTATCTCTGTAACGGTATTGTTGTAGATGGAGTTGCAAATAATTTAATAATTATTACGTTCAAATGGTGGCGTAATACTGATAGCACTTCTGTATAACTGTGATTGTCATAAATGGCGCAACAGTCGTGAGGTTAAGGTCGCCGACTTCAATGATTTAATTACCGATTCCCGAAAGGGTCGGAGGTTCAAACCTCGACGTGGTATAAAAAAAAATTCTCCATATATATTATTTTTGTGATTTTAATATTTTTTAATATTTTCACAATTTTATGATTTTAATAAAAATACCTATAAATTGATAGAAACTTACCAACAATTAAAGTGTCTGTCCTTAAGTAATATATACACAGACAGTTTGTTACTGATGTTTTAAGTTTAAGTAATATATACACAGACAGTTTGTTACTGTTTTTTTAAGTTTGAGGTACTGTCTATACTGTCTATACCATATAATGTTTTACTGTCCCAAAATCTTTTTTTTTTGACTGTCACAATTAATTAATTTTCGGACAGCAAACATAATTAATTAATTTTCGGACAGCAAACATTTTTTTATGAATTTGAAATAATTATTGTCCTCCATCTGCTCACAACACTGTTCGAACTGCCTGCGCCTGTGGCTACCACGACCAGAATTCACTGGCCGCAAACACAGTAGCCATCGGCGTCTGTTTATTAAATTATTATTTTGTATTTTATTTGAATTCCGCGTGAACGCTGCATTTTGTGTCAACACCATTTACAGAAAATATTGGTGATTTTCTAAACGAATATCGGAGAAATGCGGCTATATATTTTGTCAATTTTCAACACCATTTACGGAAAAAAATTACTGATTTTTTAAAACAATATCGGCACAACTAAATACGGTGATAGAATTTTTGTCAACTTTTCAACACCATTTACGGAAAATATTACTGATTTTCTAAAAACAATATCGGCGAAGGTGTACTGAACTACTCTTTATTTTAAATAACCAGCCGTCTAATAGATCTGTGTATAATCGAGAGTATATCGTTAATTGTCATGTTGTCTCCGACAGTGAGGTGTTGCGGCACACATCAAAACGACACGTCAATTTCAAAACATTGCCTAAGGGTCACAGCTGTGTGGTGTCATCAGATCAACACCTCGTCACACACAACTACGCATTATCGATTTTTTCCCCACACAAAGCGACGTGTATTTACAACTAGATCTGTGTAATGTGTCGGGTGTAGCCAAAGACCATACATAAATTCGTAATTAGTCACAGATGTAGCCTTAAAATATAATCGATTTCCTTAAATTACGTCCGCATGTTGACAGATATTTCAGAGCAGACGTCATCGTAATTTGCCGTTATTTATTTCCAAAATTAACCATATATTCTGTAAATGGCGTTGAAAGTTGACAATAAATTAAGACCAGATCAGTACGTTAAATCGCTATCGACGACAACTGACGATCCGATGAGAGAGTAATACCGTTTAAGCGTATCCAATGTTAAAATATACATCGTTATTTTTTTATGACTTTCGTAGTTTTTACCGAGAAATTCAAACCGTTTCCAATTATTGGGGAACATAATATCATGATTAGCACATCGTTTCACTAAGCGGGGCTACTCAGGAAATGGGATCACACGGTCTATTGTTTACACTGGATTAATGGCGGCCTCCATGAGGTCTCGGGTAAATCTTATTTTTCAATAATACGACTGTGGTTTCTTCCTTTTAGTGATAACCATGTTCCAGCCGTTAACACTTATTTAGCAACATTACTTAATATGTAGTTAGTCTGAACATTCTGCAGAGAAAATCTGAATTGGACGGAATCGAGCGTTGTTTAAACTTAGTCCGGTTCATATGCACAGGTCAAAATATGAACTGAAAATGGCGCTTTGTGTGACAGAAATCCGTACGCGGACGAATAAAAAAAACATTTTGTTATAAATATCACATACAGCGAAACAGCGGTAGCATCTACTGTTTTAATAATATGCATACATATTGTAATTAATGTTTAATAGTGATATACTTATGAATAATATACGATACTATGGTTTATACTCCAGCACTATGTTTTTAGGCTGTGTGATTTGCCTCAATATAAACTAGATTAATTAATACTTATATTCATGCGCTTCATGACAACATCATTACATTTAAAATATACAAATATTACTTAAAGGGGTACCGATATGATACATTTTAATAATATAAATATTGAAAATACACATTACAATCGCTTACAACATGTATGTATGTTGAAACTGCTGATCACCGAACATGTTTTCCAGGTATTCCGCTGGGGAAAATAAAAAAATCGCCACTTCAAAAAAAAAAAAAATCAAAAAAAATTCAAAAAAAAAAAAAGGAATAACCAATTGGACAAAAATAAACAATTGGCGATAAAAAATTACAATTTTCACTGTCAAATAGCAAAGCACAGCATTATGTGTTGAAACTGCTGATCACATAAGATGTTTTCTGTATGATCTGATTTTATATATTTATTACACTCGTATCATGATTTTTAATTTACACACGGACATTACACTGTAAAATAGCAAAGCACAGCATTATGTGTTGAAACTCGTATCATGATTTTTAACACACTGACATTACACAGTAAAATAGCAAAGCACAGCATTATGTGTTGAAACTGCTGATCATCTAACATGTTTTCGCTACGATCTGATTTTATATATTTATTACCCTCGTTTATTACTTAGATATCAATTTTTGCCTAGAAATTGCCTGTATTTGCCTACAGCAATAACATACACAGTCCAGGCTGATACGGCGTGTTTTCCAGTCTGATACTGAAACTTCTAGTCTGATACTACCATTTCTAGTCTGATACCATCATTACTAGTCTGATACCGCCGTATTAAACCAGTTCCTTTGGGCATGCGCATTGCGTATGTTTACTTTATCGGCCGAGTAAATTTTGACAGATGCCGGGAATTTAAATTTGTAGGCTCTGTATTTCATCATTCAATCATGGATAACGGTATAGATTTTAATATAGGATTATCACAACTACACAATGATTGATATTGAAATTGATATCTAAGTAATCTAAGTAATAAAGACGTTAATACGTGTCTTGTTTGATATCGGCCTAGGTATCGTCCCTCGGTAACTTGGTATCAGCCTTCGACCTTCGGTCTCGGGCTGATACCAAGTTACCTCGGGCCGATACCTAGGCCGATATCAAACAAGCCACGTATTAACCTCTAAATCTTATGATTTTTAACACACTGTGACATTAGACTGTAAAATAGCAAAGCACAGCATTATGTCTTGAAACTGCTGATCACCTAACACGTTTACATGTATGCCCCCTATGCGATAGCAAGGGGGGCATATTGCGTTGCTCTTGAGGTTCCGTACGTCCGTCAGTCCGTGTACATTTACGGCGAATAGCCAAAAAGTTTTTAAGAGTTTCTCCATTTAGAGTCTGCCACGGGGGCATATCCATGTTTTACAAACATAATGTCTAGTTTTTGTATGATTTGATTTAGTATGCAAGACGAACAAGCCTGTTAATCTTAAAAACATTCTGATGACTTAGCTCCTCTTGGCAGCTATTTTTTATTTTCACACTTTGTATCCTTAATTGTCCGCATCTAAATAACAGATTATAACAAAGTTTGACTCACATGTAAAGCTGTTTGTGTGCAGTTGTGGTACCGTTAAATCCTTACACTGTTGAATTAAATTTTGTCATCTGCTTTTGATTTTTTATTTACCATTTTTTCATGAAAAACATGGTTTGCCAGATGCTGTCAAACCATGTTTTTATTGAGAATGAAGGCAAATTATAAAACAACAGCAGACGACAATTTTCGGTTTCCTCATTCTAAGGGTTTACCCTTAGACCACTACTCACAACAATTTTCGTCTGCTGTTGCTTTTATATCTTGCCTTATTTCTCAATAAAACATGGTTTGACAGCACTTCAGAATTATTTCCAATGGAAATCATTCTGAAGTGCTGCCAAAGCATGTTGTAAGTTATTCTAAAGTGCTGTTAAAGCATGTTTTTGATGTTAAAAATGGAAAATAGAAAATAAACAGCAGACGACAAAAAAAATAAGATCTAAGGGATAAAGTGTGTTTGTTTCAGAAACATCTCATTTATTGATGCTTAGCCTTTTAGGCATATTTAATGTGTTACTTCAACCTGGTGCACAGGTTGAAGTAACACATTAAATATGCCTAAAAGGCTAAGCATCAATAAATGAAGAAAAAAAATAAGCTAAACAAATATTTGTTCACTCCCTCTATATACACATATTTATTTCAGGCATAATTAATGTATTTATAGACCTCGTCCGTTACTTCGACCTGTGAGATGGTGTTGTAGTGAGGTGACGCTTTGTGTAGGTTAGACTTCATAGTATATATGAATAGTCGGATGGACGGGACGGGATTGGGTGTCAATCCACCACGATAGTGGAGGGGGCATTTAGTGTTACCCTTGTCCGTCCGTCCCGTCCATCCGGCCATCACCAACCTTGTAAGTCGTAAAACTTTTAAACCGTACTAGGCTACTAGCTACAGACCTGAACATTGGTATGTAGCTTCCTTATGATGAGTAGATGCGCAAAGTTTAAATCAATTTTTTAATTCACCCCAGGGTCATGGACTATCTTCCGTTTTTCGACTTAGAATTTTAAACCGTATTGGATTTGACCCTTGGGTCATGGATTATCTCCCCCTTTTCGACTTAGAATTTGGCAATTTTGTCTTGTAACTCGTAAAACTTTTAAACTGCAGCTACATACCTGAAACTTGGTATGTAACTTCCGTATGATGAGTAGATGCGCAAAGTTTATGTTTCGATTTTTTATTTGACCTATGGGTCATCTCCCCTTTTGGACTTGCATGTTTTCTTGTTTATTATCAAAGCGATACCGATATGAGTTCCAAGAACACATTTTATATTTGTGTTATATAATCAATAAATAATTCAATAATAATGTATTTATCTTATTTATGATCTTGCCACATTGTTCCCATGGTAACTGGTGGTGTCTGTTATCTGTGCGGCATTAAATGGTTTCTTGGTCAATAACTTTAACCATTATGATACTGTATTAAATTGTGTTGTCTGCTTCTTTAGCTCGACTGTTCGAAGAATAGTGAGAGCTTATGTAGTCACCCCGACGTCGGCGTCACCGTCACCACGCCTTGGTTAAGGTTTTTAGTCAAGCTTGTAGATGGAATACTCCTGGCCCTACACCAACCATATTTGGACAACTTCATCTCCTAGTGATGTACATCAACCAACAACCCCTGACTTATATTTGATCATGACATACATTTAACCTTGAATTACTTAGTTAATTCCCATTGGTTAAGGTTTTTAGTCAACCTTGGTTAAGGTTTTTAGTCAAGCTTGTAGATGGAATACTATTGTGCATACAGACACCATACTTGGACAACCTTTTCTCATAGGGATGTACATCAATAACCCCTGATCTATATTTGACCTTGACCCACATTTCCTCTTGAATTACTTACTTAATTCCCCTTGGTTAAGGTTTTTAGTCAACCTTGGTTAAGGTTTTTAGTCGAGCTTGTAGATGGAATACTATTGTGCATACAGACACCATACTTGGATAACTTTTTCTCATAGGGATGTACGTCAATAATCCCTGATCTATATTTTACCTTCACCTACATTTAACCTTGAACTACTTAGTTATTTTGCCTTGGTTAAGGTTTGTACTCAAACTTGGTTAAGGTTTATAGTCAAGCTTGTATATAGAATACTACAGCAACCATACTTGGACAACTTCATCTCCTAGTGATGTACATCAATAATCCCTGACCTATATTTGACCTTGACCTACTTTTATCCTTGGATTACTTAGTTATTTCCCCTTGGTTAAGGTTTTTAGTCAAGCTTGTATATGGAATACTCCTGGGCCTACAGCAACCATACTTGGAAAACTTCATCTCCTAATGATGTACATCAATAACCCCTGACCTATATCTGACATTGACCTACATTTAACCTTGAATTACTTAGTTAATTTCCCTTAGTTAAGGTTTTTAGTCAACCTTGGTTAAGGTTTTTATGCGGGCCGCGGCTACCTTGTTTGTCAAGCTATGTGTACATCGACAACCCTCGTAGTCGAGCTATGCTGTTCTCCTACAGCTCTTGTTTATCATGTCTCCCATATTGTCTTTGGCATGGTTGTCTATCTGTCCGTCCGTCCGTCCGCCCATCCGTCTGTCCGTCCATCACAAAAATTTGTGTCGCACATTTCTCCATAAGTATAAGTCACAATTTTTTTGAATACCGGTATGTGTAGCCATGTGAAGTTGCACACTTGGGATTTTAGATGCGGATTTGTCCTGTATTCGCAGAGTTATGGTCCTTGACTTACTTAAAAGTGGCGATTTTCAACTCGTGTCCCACATAACTGAAAACTATTTGAGCTACATGCATGAAACTATATAGGAATGTTAATCAGCATGTGTAGTTGTGCACCTGGGGTTTTGTTTGCGGAATCATCCATTAAGGATGGAGTTATGACCCTTGACTTAGAGAAAATTGGCAATTTTGTCGGCATCACGAAGTTCATCACACATTTGTGTCGCACGTATTTCCAAAAGTGTTTGAGTTAGTATTTCCAAAAGTGTTTGAGTTAGAGTTGCGAAATTTTACAGGAATGTTTGTCACTATGTGCAGTTGTGCACCTGGGGATTTTGTTGCGGATTCATGTAGTATTGGCAGAGTTATGGCCCTTGACAAGTGAACCTTGCATATGGTGTCTCTTTTTATTTTATTATCTCTCAATATACAGTTAACTTACGCAGAAAAAGAAAATGTAGCTACATACTTGCTGTTCTTGCTTTAAATTCTAATTTTCCAAGTCTGGATAACATGCAGTGTTGGTGTGGGGGAGACCTATTATTGTCTGAAAAACAAGCCTTGAAGTATAATGTCTTAGGACAAGCATGGAGTAAAGTGTAGAAGTGTTGATATTTGGCAGCCGTCTTGGATTTATATATGGAATTGAGGCTCACAATATGTGTTACTGCCCATGCAGATAATGGAAAAAGTGATGAAGTTTATATAGACTACCATTTATTGCAATATAACTATAGTTTGATTGTGTTAGCGGTGGGTTGTGTTGGTGGGTGAACTTGTTATAATTTTGGCATCCATCTTAGATTTTGGTAGCAGTTTTCGACGATACTGCAAGTTCCGATGTCCTATAAATTGCAACCATTGATTATCATGTGTTCATATCGTTTTACAATGTGTAACTGCGAATTTGCTTTGATGTTAGGACTTTTAACCCTTAGCCTGCTGATCCCGAAAACTGTCGTCTGCTGTTGCTTTATTTTTTGCCCTGTTTCTCAATAAAAACATGGTTCGACAGCACTTTAGAATCATTTCCATTGGAAATGATTCTAAAATGCTGTCAAACCATGTTTTTGACGAGAAAAATTGAAAATAAAACATAAACAGCAGACGACAACATTTCATCAGTCTTGATGAGCAACTATGATATTTGGCAGCCATATTTGGTTTTCTTACATTCAATCCTAATTGCTACATATTTATAAACATGTTATCATCTTATATTTTACTCTTAGAACATAGTTCAACCATATACATACTTCTGTTTTGTCAATAGTTGATGTGGTTCGTACATATTTAGTGTGGTGGGGTAATGTACTTGGGTTTTGGCAGCCATCTTGGAATTTGGCGGCCAATTTGGATGAAAATTATCAATTTCGATTTCATGAAAATCATAATTCCCGGCTGTCACGTTTTCAGTGCTTTTTATACGACAGTTTTTAAAAAACGGTATGTATTATGTTTTACCGCATGGCTGGCAGGCGGTGGGCGGCTTAAGAGATCCGTTCAGTCGATCGATCTGAAACTATGCACACATCTTCTACACATATTGAAGATGTGCGTGCACCTTGGTGTTTTTATGCCGAAAAAATATTTTTTAACAAAAATATCACCTTTTTAACATAGCCATTTTGTCTACATTTTTCTATACAATTCTATATACGGTACAGAGTTTGTGTGCACAACTCCTCTGAAATCGTTCAGTCGATCGATCTGAAACTATACACACGTCTTCTACACATATTGAAGATGTGCAACTTGGTGTTTTTATGCCGAAAAAATATATTTTAACAAAAATATCACCTTTTTAACTTAGCCATTTTTTCTACATTTTTCTATGCAATTCTATATAGGGTACAGAGTTTGTGTACATAACTCCTCCGAAACCGTTCTGTCGATTGTTCTGAAACTATACATACGTCTTCTACACATATTGAAGATGTGCACCTTGGTGTTTTTATGCCAAAAACATATTTTTTAACAAAAATATAACCTTTTTAACTTAGCCATTTTTTCTACATTTTTCTATACAATTCTATATACGATACAGAGTTTGTGTACACAACTCCTCCGAAACCGTTCAGTCGATCGTTCTGAAACTATACACACGTCTTCTACACATATTGAAGATGTGCACCTTGGTGTTTTTATGCCGAAAACATATTTGTTAACAAAAATATCACCTTTTTAACTTCGCCATTTTGTCTACATGATTATATCCAATTCCCTATCATTTCTACTTTACACTCTACTTTTCTATCTCTGCCTAAATTAGTATACATGTTTAGCACAACGAGATGAAAAAATAATGCTATAGACTTTCGAATTCTCATTAATGTTTCTTGCCTTGGTGACAGCTTCACATTTCTGCATCTTCGCTGTCTGGCCCATATTCGACGGGCGTATTTTGTGACTTGCGGCACTCTTGTTCGATGTGTGAATGCGTTTGGATGGTTGTTACTTGAATGGTGTCAAACCTGCACCTGTTTTTAGCAGAAAATGTTGCTTGTACGGGGTCCACTTATAGGGGCATAAAATCTTTAAACAAAGACTTACAGATTGCTATCATGCAGAAATAATATCTCGAGATGCATACATTAATTTGAATGTTTACAAAATGGGTAGATCCAGATCTTGTCTTATTAGGATCTGCACTATTTGTGGGTATTTGCAAATTGTCACTTCTGGGGTTAAAGACAGACATATCATGATTTTTAAAAACAAATACTATAAAAATAAAAACGTGTTTTCATCATGGCCCTGTGTAAAGTGGTTTAATTGAAGATATATCACGATACTAGGACCGCTGGGTGGGTGGGTGTCGGGTGGGAGCATGCGTAATTTATCGATTGGGATTTATCCTTACCGGAATCCCGACCGGAGACCTGGTTTGACCCTCAGGTGTGGGTGGTTGGTCGGGCGAATATGATGGTGTAAATTAACGGTGGGGTTCCTCCTTATAGGAATCTCAATTTGCCGTTTTACCCTCGGGTTCGTTTTTATCTTTGGCTCTTTTTGTTACCTTGGAGTTGAATTGGGTTATTGCCCATTATAAAAGTAGTAAGATTATTACTGATCCTACTGCTTTTGGTAGGGGAGGGGTGGGGGGGGGGCAAGTGATTCTGGTGTGGCGAGGACCTGGCATCAGATCGGGATTATTCTGATTTCAGGGCTGAATATATATATTCACACCCCCCCATTTGTACATGTACTTGAACATGTACATGTACAGGTAATATTTGGGATTTAGTACTAAACCCATTGACCCGGCCTTAAATGACCTTAACTGTTGATAGGCCGTTAAACCCTGACAATCAATTAATCAATCATTGACCCTCAGGTACATCTTTGGCTTTCTTGTATGTGAGAGTTGAATCTGGTTATACCCCTTATATGAGTAATATGATTATTCACTATAGGAATGAATGGCCTTTTTGTGGAATTTATCGGGGTATAAACTTGGAGAAGTCGCAGGAATACTGGACGAAGGCCGGAAGGCCTCGTCCAGTATTCCCGCGACTTTTCCAAGTTTATATCCCCGATAAATTCCACAAAAAGGCCATTCATTCCTTATAATTCCAGCATTTGAATTAAATTCATCAAGAAAATATGTTTATTTTCCGTTTTCTTAAGAATTATTTTAACTGCACCTCACGGTTACGGAAAGTAGTTTGGCGTGGGAGTTTACTGGGATATAAATTTTGGACAGAGACTTGCTACGGGCCAATCAAATGTTAGGGAATTGTGTAAATATTTTTGTGCTGGAATTATAATTCTATTACTTTCAGGGGAATGGGCCAAGTGACTTTGGTGTGGTATGAACCTGGCACCAGGTTAGGTTATTCTAATTTCGAGGCTGAATATAATTATATTTTTTCGATGTAAATATTCCGTTCTGAGTTGGGGACTGCAGCAGGTTGAATACGGGATCGAACCCGTTGGCCCTGTCTTAAATGACCTTAGCTGTTAATAGACTGTTAAACACCAACAAACAAACATAGCGAAAGGTTAAACTATTTTCCTTTTATTATTTCAGACCCGTATGCAACTCAAATGATAGGAAATTACTCCTGGCCGGATATCCAACCCACCATTGCTGCTAAGGGAAACAACTCTAGTTTCCACAAGATACAGAAACCTGCAATGGAAGATAACTCTGTATATTCCAACTGGGGAGATAGCACTGCGCCTTGCAAACCGGGAGACACCATTGCGCCTTACAATCAGAAAGACAACATTAAGCTTTACCACAAATTATTTGCCTGTGATTTCTGCGGCAAGAGATTTTTGTTCAAGTCCCATCTTAATCGCCATTTGAGGATTCATACGGGGGAACGGCCGTATAAATGTGAACACTGCCAGATGGCATTTATTAATAAGCATCACCTAGTGACACACGCGAAAAAACATCAACGCTGATACCCCTGTTTTTTTAGTAGCCAAAAATTGTCCATTTCTGAAATATTTGCGCCAACCTAGCCCAACCCCTTTCAGCCATACAGGCAGTGAAGTCAACATGTGCAAACACTGTAGATCCAGATGAGCCGTCTCATCTGGATTTGCAGTGTTTGTTATATTATTATTTCTAAGATTTTGAAACAATATCCCTACTTTTCTTAGTGGAATAGTCCAAAATTAACATGGGACCGACCATATAATATTCAGGGGTGAAAGGGTATAAATATCCGACATTCACTGTAATCCAGGGGTCCGTTTCACTAAACTTCGTACGACAAGAAGTTCGTAAGTGCAAAATTAAAACGTATAAAGACATGTTTATCTGCATGCTCTGTTGGCAAAAAATGGATGAATTCAATCAAATTTGTTGGTCTATGTACATTTTTATAACATGGTTGCCTTTGTGAATTGCATTGATGTGTGCGATAAATTTATATAAATCAACTTAATCGTACAAAGTTTAGAGAAACAGGCCCCTGGTTATGAGTATTCCCAATACATGTCTGTGCTTTGCACTCTCACCAATGATATTCTGAAGATTTTTACAGACAGAAAATTTCAAATATTTTCTTTATCTTTCATTGGAAGTAAATGTTGTGACCACCATTTGAACCGTCTCATCACATCCTGACGGTTCAAACGATTGGTCACAACATATACTTTCATTCAGAAACAAGAAAAAGAGAAATAAGAAAAAGTTTGAAAGAAAATATTTCAAAATTTACATACCGGTGCTACTGAAAGAGTACGTATTCCGTAGTAATGGATTAACCCTAAGACCGCTACTCACAACAATTGTCGTCTGCTGTTGCTTTTATATCTTGCCTTATTTCTCAATAAAAACATGCTTTGACAGCACATCAGAATCATTTCCAATGGAAATGATTCTGAAGTGCTGTCAAAGCATGTTGTAAATTATTCTAAAGTGCTGTCAAAGCATGTTTTTGTCAATATAATAAACAGCAGACGACAACAAAAATACGATAGCTGTCTAAGGGTTAACAAACCGACTTCATCAAAAATGAACACCCAGACATTTTCGGGGGTGCTCAACTCATTGTCCTAATAATACATGTGTATTATGTAAATATTATACAATATTGTAATGGAAATAAATAGTTTAAATCTCTGTTGTAAAGGAGTTATTTCATAACAAAGAAATATATTTTTTGACCTTGGGTGACCCTGATGAAAAGAACCACACGAGATGTTTATATGCCGATTTTCTTGCAATGTGAGCACGAAGCCCTTGTTTATGTACTTGTGCTGCTATCATAACTGTGTTGCTAGCAGAATATATGTGGTACGGTACTGGTACCTCTTGTTGAATGTTATACACTTTCACCTTTTTTATGTAACCGAAACATGACAAACAGCAGAGGCCCAGATCAGACTGCAATGATGCTGTTCACACTTGTAACTTATCTGTGTAACTTAAATGTATTAACCCTTAGACCGCTACTCACAACAATTGTCGTCTGCTGTTGATTTTATATCTTGCCTTATTTCTCAGTAAAAACATGTTTTGACAGCACTTCAGAATCATTTCCAGTGGAAATGATTCTGAAATGCTGTCAAAGCATGTTGCGAATTATTCTAAAGTGTTGTCAAAGCATGTTTTTGATGATAAAAATGGAAAATAGAAAATAAACAGCAGAAGCAGACGGCAAACAAATTAAGATAGCGGTCTAAGGGTTAATATGTGTACTTAGTCGGAGCAACTGTGGCTGTATGGTGGAGATTCAGATCCTTCATGCATGCTTGATCATTGACATTTCAAATATTTTCTCTCGTAGGAAACAGGGCTCCAGATAGGCTTCGTACAACTAAATGTTCATAAGTGCAAATTCAGGATCGTCTGGAAATTTCATCATAATTTTGCACTTACAAACATTTTAATCGTAGGAAGTTTAGTGAAGCGGCCCCCAGATTTCTTCTTTATTTGAATTTAATCCTTTCAATTGTACTGGATATAAATCCTATATTTGGGAACACTAGAGCCAGATAATCTGTGTTCGCATACATTTTTCCCTCCACAAAATTGTTTTTCCATGAAAGCCCATACCAACATTGGAAGCGTGGCCCCAGGTCAGGTAATATTCTAATTTCAGGGCTAAATATATTTTTTCTTGATGTAAATATTCTGTTCTGATTTTGGGATTTTCCCCCCAATGCAGCAGGTTAAAATGGGATCGAACTTGTTTGCCCGGCCTTGCAATACCTGAGCTGTTGTTGATAGGCCGTTAAACACCAATAAACAAACAAACAAACTGCCAGGCGAGGCAGATCTCCTTGGGAGTGCCAACGCCTTAGGTCAATCCACATTCACCTTTTCAACACTACAGACCTCGATAACAGTGTTTGCAAACAGTGTAGATCCAGATGAACCGTCTCAACAGGATCTGCAATTTTGCAAGTAATTTTCTCAAGAAAAAAACCCACACCATTTTCTTTTCATAAATGGACTAGACTGAAAATCATTTTGTGATTTGATTGTTCGAAAAATTAGCATATATCACAGCAGGGCTTCTAAAATCTTCAGTTTGTCGGTTCTGGACTGAATTTTTAAATCTCAGACCAATTGAGATTTGCAAACTATCCTTATAATTTGGTCCGAAAATAATGCCAATCCGGCTGATATTTTGGTATAAACCGTGTAAATTTTGACACCAAGTAATGTCCATTTTATGACACATCCGGGGCATATCCGTTAAAACATTGTCGGGTAATAAATCGTTGTGGGTTCGGTCGCCTTCAACACATTTCTCCCAGTATCACCATCAGTAATAAAACGTGCCCCCAACAGGACACAAACAATCGTATTAGGAGAAAATTATCATGTGCTGCCGAAACATGTTTATTACAAAAAAAAATATTTTGACAAAAACATAATGTTTATTAGAAAGAAAATATTTGACAAAACATGAGAATCGGCTCCTAAAACATGTGAATTGTACCGTGTCCTATTAGGGCCATGTTACAATCTCGCATTTACGCGTTCCCGACCTATACATACGAGTGTCCGACAGTTACGTCTGGATTGATTGGCATTCTGAAATTTTAGAAGCCCTGTATCACAGTCCATTCCAGTTACTTAGGGTTGAAAGAGTTAATACTAATAATAGTACTAGTAGTGTATGGAAAATAGTCTCATTGTCAATTTTAACCCTTTGAACCCGAAAGCCCGATATAGCAGTGTTTGCAAACAGTGCAGATCCAGATGAGCCGGCTCGTGACGAGCCGTCTCATCAGGATCTGCACTTTTTGCAAGTAATTTTCATATTTTTGAGAACAAAAACACCTCCTTTCCATAATAAATGGACTAGTCTGAAAATCATTTTGTGATAATTGGAGTGGTCTTTAAATTAACATAGCACAGTCCATTCCAGTTACTTAGGGTTGAAAGGTTTAATGCTGCATCAACAAAGCTAAATTGTTAATTATTTGGCGTAGTGAGCAATTAACCTTCTACTATTGTTGTCTTGGTGGGCCGTTAAGCACCATTCCATTCTACTATTGTTTCCTTTCGCCTTTGCTTTACAGATACAAACGGGGAAGATATATTTGCCACATATTTCTGTGGAACTAGCCATTTCCCAGATGCATATTGCACACAGTCCACCAGTATTACATCACTACAGATGCCCAGTGGCTTTGTCAAATCTGAAATATCCCCTGCTGTGGAGGAATTACAAAACGAAAGAGCAGCTGGAACTGATCAGTTCAGTGAAGGGAACGTAGACGATGTCTCTGGAAACTTGGCTGAAGCAGACATGATGGCATTCACTGCTTCTGGAAACTTGGCTGAAGCAGACATGATGGCATCCACTGCTTCTGGAAACTTGGCTGGAGCGAACATGATGGCATCCACTGCTTCTGGAAACTTGGCTGGAGCGAACATGATGGCATCCACTGCTTCTGGAAACTTGGCTGGAGCAGACATGATGGCATCATCCACTGCTTCAGATATTTTCTCTGCAAACGTTCGCAATCAACTCGTCAAGTTGATATCTTGCGAATACTGTGAAAAGCAATTCATGTATAGGTGTCAGTATGCGAGACATATGCGTACTCATACGGGTACAAAGGCGTTTTCGTGTTCCATTTGTGAGAAGATGTTCAGTCGGAAAGATCATTGTCGGAGACATGAGCGGAATATACACTTCCTGGATATGTAATTCAACAGATTTCAGACTTGTATGAGTAACAATTTTTCTGGCAGAAAAACATGAAGATTTTATGTATTTTTCCCAGAGCTCCAGTAGCCGATTTCACCAACATTGCAAAGTATACTTATCTAGCAAAGTATATTTTGAGGGAATCATTTATTTTTCCCGAAATGCATTATTTCAAATAGAACTAACCACTGCATATGTTTGATGATTAAAAGTATGCAGAATTATTATACTGAATTTATTACATTATCACAGCCAAAATGGCTGTGATAATGTAATAAATTCAGTATAATAAAAATTAATAAATTTATCCTAAAATTGAAAATTTCTCCCTCAAAGTATACTTTGCTAGAAAAGTATACCTAAATGGCTGTGATAATGTAATAAATTCAGTATAATAAAAATTAATAAATTTATCCTAAAATTGAAAATTTCTCCCTCAAAGTATACTTTGCTAGAAAAGTATACCTTGCAATTTTGGTGAAACAGGTTTTGCAATGTTCGTGAAACAGGCTACTGATATATACATTTAATTTAGCTGAACATTGATTTTACAAAAGTGTGAGTACAAAATACTCGCAACAAATACTCAAATTTTCAAATTTATGAGCACAATGCTCTAATAAAGTTGAAAATTCACTTACCGTATTTATTCTAATAAACATTCCCGGGGCTATGCAATTCGTGGGGATCAAAACATGGAAAATAGGATCAAAATACGTTATTTTCACATACAAAAGCCATTTAAAACAATGGTTTAAATGGCTTTTTTATGTAAATATAACGTATTTAGAATGCAAATATGGGAGCGGCGGGGCTACTATCTGCATAACTACTTACTGATCTCATCCATATGGTTTATTTATTAGATTTCCATAGAAATTACATAGGGCCACAAGAAGGGTACAACTATCTTAAATTAACCAATGTACCTCAAGGAATAAGAATGTCGCGTTCACTGTGATGTAGCCATGTTCTTATTGAGTGGGGGTGCGAATTGTGGATCAAAGTTGGAAAGCGGTGCGGGAACATCGTTGGAAAATAATATTGATTTCTACATTCAATTTCTTCGATTATAGTTATTTTAAGCTATATTTTTCGCTTACATGTACATTGCAGTTATTTTCATCAAAAAATCGTAAGACCTTGTATTTATTGTCATTAACCCATTGTAGATGGGATACAATTAGATATACCGATAGTAGTACAAAACTTTTATGAGAAAAAAAATCCATATTTGTTTTTATTTCATCTCGTAAGTATATGTTATTACCACTCATTTGAATCATCTTGACGAGACGGTTCAAATGAGTGGTAACAACATATACCTTCATGGAGAAATAAACAAAATGAGATTTTTTTTTACAAAAATTATCGTATCCTTAGTCTGAAATAGGTTAAATAAAATCCAATCAGTCAAGAAATAGTCGAAAATAACCCATTTCATGCTGAGAATACATCATTTTGTTTTCCGAATTATTTTCTTTGTTTCTAGAAGTAAATGTCGCAACCACCGTTTGAACCGTCTCGTATCAGAAGTATATGTTGTGACCACTCATTTGAACCGTCTTGCCGAGACGGTTCAAACGAGTGGTCACAACATATACTTTCGTTGAAAAATAAAAAAATAAATTAAAAGAAATTCATTCCGAATGTAATAGGTTAAGGACTTGGGTCATAGAAAGATATATTTGGCTTCAATGATAATTGCAGGACTTGGGTCATAGAAAGATATATTTGGCTTCAATGATAATTGCTTCGTAAGAGTGATGTGATACACGAATATAAGGTATATGAATATTTTCTTGTTAAAGTATACTATATGGTACATTGAGTTGCCATTTTTGCCATGTTTGTATGTACAAGCCATCGTACAGTTTCATCACTTGGAACGTTTGACACATACAGCAAGTGGGTGGTTGGTCAGGCGAACGTGACGGCGTAAATTTACGGTAGGGGTTCCTTCTTATAGGAATCACGATTTGCCTGGTTTGGCCCTCAGGTACGTTTTTATCTTTGGCTCTTTTGTTACCTGGTAGTTGCATTGGGTTATTGCCCATTATAAAAGTAGTAAGATTATTACTGATCCTACTGCTTTTGGGAGGGGGCCAAGTGATTCTGGTGTGGCGAGGACCTGGCATCAGATCAGGATTATTCTGATTTCAGGGCTGAATATAGTTTTTTTTATTGTAAATATTCAGTTCTAATTTTGGGATTTTCCCCCCCATTTGTACATGTACTTGAACATGTACATGTACTTGTACAGGTAATATATGGGATTGAGTACTAAACCCATTGACCCGGCCTTAAATGACCTTAGCTGTTGATAGGCTGTTCAAACCCAACAAACAAACACATACAGCAAATAATATGACAGAAAAAATTTGGTGCAATATATCATAGTAATACTGGGGGCCGTTTCACTAAACTTTGTGCAACTAAAATGTTCGTAAGTGCAAAATTATGATAGTATGTACATTTCAAATTAACAATGTGTTCTTGTAAACAATTATTGGATTTACATTTATTGAGCATAGGTTGCTAGGCTGCATATGCAGCCTATGCTCAATAAATGTAAATCCATCAATTGAAATTTACAGACTATTCTAAATCTGCACTTACGAACATTTTAGTCGTACGAAGTTTAGTTAAACGGGCCCGAGGGTGCTAGAAATATGTCGGCAAACTATACATGTTATTTATGATATGTGTCAAATGCCACAAGAGGTAAAACTGACTGATGGATTGTACACACTGAGGTGGCCAACATAGCAATTCCATGCGCCGTATAGTATACAGTAACCAGCGAATGTTCACATACATGTAAACAAATATATATACATGTATATACCATCATATTTAGGAACCAATTTGAATGATGATCAGCGGTCACACAGGTCCGTAACCCCATTTCAACATAATTTAAAGATTTTCTGTACATTCATCAATAAACATTGCATGCCGACTCGATTCTGAAAGATGCTTCACTTTTCAGACATTTTCCAACCACATGGCATACAGGATGACCTTCCTCGAAGTTTGATCTTCAGCCCACCAGATCCTTACTCCAGACACAACACCACCAAGCGCCCACCACCCACCGCCAGCCAATCTCCTGTTGATCACTCAGATCTCTCGGCGACTGACAATGACACGAGTAAAAAATGGGAGTGTCAGTTTTGCGGGAAGAAATTTATCTTTCAGTGTCGTTTGAACGTACACATGAGGTGTCATACGCAAGAGCGACCGTTTTCTTGTAGGCTTTGTGAACAGAAATTTTCTCATAAACATCATTTACGGCACCACATTTTCAACAAGCACATGAATGAATTTTCAAATATTCCAAGTTGAATAGACGTAAAACAGCAATCAATCACTCAATTATTCAACATATCGTATTTATTATAATAAACGCCCGGGGCTATGCAATTCATGGGTATCAAAACGTGGAAAATAGAATCAAAATATTTTATTTTAAATGGTTTTTGTATGTGAAAATAACAAATACAAATATGGGAGGGAGGCTACTATTAGAGATAGGGGCTACTATTATAATAAATATGGTACCTTGCTTAAAATTTGTGTTTTCAGTGAGTTATTTGTCATATGTTCTGTGGTGATATTCTAACTACCGTTGTATTCGTACACCATTTATTATTGGCATTCCCTATAAAATAGGGGTTTCCCAAAACAAATATTATCCAAATACATTGTTATTGCAGTCTCTGCGAATGTCGTCGGTCCGTCGGACATGTCCGTTAAAATTGCCGCCGGTCCGACAGTAAACCGGAAGTCGCCGGACCGAATGTCCGACTATATAAAAAAATATTATTTTTTTTTTTTTTTGCTTTTTTATTCTAACCTTCAATGAAATCACCTTCCTTTGGTATGCGCTTCTGGTTCTCGCTAGTTTTTCTTTATGACTGATATACTTACTAAAAGCTATTAAATATCGCACAAAATTAATTTTATTTTTTATAAAACGGTCTGGTAAATATTTGCCCGATCTGGTAAAGATTTCAAGTTTACCAGACCGAATGTCGTGTAAGATTTTGGAATTTTCGCGGAGCCTGTTATTGTGATAAACGAATATGATAAACGAATACAATCATACTAACCATGAATAGTGGGTCACTCATTGTTGTGAGAAAACCGATACATGTATTTATATGTGCTTCCTAAAATAAACTGTGTCCGAATATTTAGGGTTATTATAGGAATGAATGGCCTTTTTGTGGAATTTATCGAGGTATAAACTTGGAAAAGTCGCAGGAATACTGGACGAAGGCCGGAAGGCCTCGTCCAGTATTCCCGCGACTTTTCCAAGTTTATATCCCCGATAAATTCCACAAAAAGGCCATTCATTCCTTATAATTCCAGCATTTGAAATAAATTCATCAAGAAAATGTGTTTATTTTCCGTTTTCTTAAGAATTATTTTAACTGCGCCTCACGGTTATGGAAAGTAGATCGGCGTGGGAGTTTACTGTGATATAAATTTTGGACAGAGACTTGCTACGGGCCAATCAAATGTTAGGGAATTGTGTAAATATTTTTGTGCTGGAATTATTACTGTTGTACATAATAAGTTTACACAGTTGTGAACAATTGCAGTATGTTTTTATTAACCCTTAGACCGCTACTCACAACAATTGCCATCTGCTGTTGCTTTCATATCTTGCCTTATTTCTCAATAAAAGCATGGTTTGACAGCACTTTAGAATCATTTCCAATGGAAATGATTCTAAAGTGCTGACAAAGCATGTTTTTGACGATAAAAATGGAAAATAGAAAATAAACAGCAGATGACAAAATATATAAGATAGCGGTCTAAGGGTTAATGAACGACCCTGTTCCAGTATTGTGAACAGTGTGTGGATACAAAGGCTGGTCTGATTTACACTGGTCCCAAAACCAGGCGGGAAATTTCCGGATTAATGGATTTGAGGTCCCAGGGACCACTTTTGTGAATCTTGTAAATCTGTTGAGAATGGCGATAAAAAATTACAATTTTCGAAAAATAAGAAAAAATTATTATTTTTTTTATTATTATATTTTTTTTTTTAATTGGCGATTCTTTTATTTTCCCCAGCGGAATCCCTGTTATACATACTGACTTCTTGTTGCAAGTATTATTTTAAATTGAAATGGATTATGTTGCCAATTTTTCCTAATTATACCATATTTTTTCAGGGGAAAATGTGTTTTATTTAATGCTAAATATACCTCAGAATGAAGCACAGAGCATCTAGAATTGAAAAAAAAATATGGGGGGGGGAGCATGCCCCCAGACCCTCTAGCAAATCGCAGTGCAATCTGCTGCTCAAATAAATTTTCAGGATTGGGGATAGTGTTCCACTCCCATGCCTGCAAAACTCATAGGCCCCATTTCTCCAGTCACAGTCACAAATGAGTGACATAATGTCGATCATAACCAATTCAACACCATATGGGCATGGACGCTAGTCTTGTGGTTGTGCATTGGACTTCAGTACCAGTAGCCTATTTCATCAAAATTGCAAAGTATACTTATCTAGCAAAGTATACATTGAGGGAGAAATTTTCAATTTTAGGATAAATTTATTATTTTTTATTATACTGAATTTATTACATTATCACAGCCATTTTGGCTGTGATAATGTAATAAATTCAGTATAATAATTCTGCATACTTTTAATCATCAAATATATGCAGTCGTTAGTTCTATATGAAATAATGCATTTCGGGAATAATAAATGATTTCTCCCTCAGAATACTTTGCTAGATAATTATACTTTTCAGTTTTGATGAAATCGGCTACAGATTCAGAGGTGTCAGAAGCAAATTAATATTGGGGAGGCGAATGTCGACCCAAGCAAAGTGAATTAGTGCTAGGGGTGTCCGGGGGCATGCATATGCATCCCCGGAATTTTGTTTGAGTTCTAGATGCCATTTCCTGCATTCTACTGGTCCAAATATTGGGGCGGCGGTTGCCGACCCTGCCGCCCCACTTCCGACGCCTCTGAGATTGGCTAATATAAATACAGTGTGTAAAGTTTATTTGTTGTAAACATACACACATAATTTTATGAGCCCCAAAGGCATTATTGGATAGAAGTTAATGGGAACACTTTAGCTACAAACAAAATATGTTATAGCCATTGTCACTTAATTTTAGACAGTTCCATGACAAAATAACAACTTGTTCCCTCAATTTAACAATTCATTCCCACGAATTAACAATTTGTTCCCTCAATTTAACAATTCATTCCCACCCACGAAATAACAATTTGTTCCCATGGGAACGAATTGTTAATTCGTGTGAACGAATTGTTATATCATGGGAACGAATTGTTAATCCAAGGGAACGAATTGTTAAATTGAGGGAACAAATTGTTATTTCGTGGGAACAAATTAATAAAAAAATCCATGTCCCCTGCGGGGCTCCGTAGAATACAGCAATCGACATGTAATAGATTAATTGAAAGTCGTGGTTATGTTAATGTTAGTGTTAATGGCATCTTGGTCATATCTAGAGTACGATAAAAATCGATAAACACGACTTTCAATTAATCTATTGCATGTTGATGCTACACAATATTTTGCGTGAAAATTATCTTTTATATATATATTTATATATATATATATAAATAGAGCATAGTACTGTACGAGACCAAGTGGTTGGGATAATGGATTTGTTTTAATGTCACAGGTCCGAGTTTTCCACCTGTGTGTAGATCCAGATCAGCCTGTGCATCCAGTCTGATCAAAATCCATTCCATGAATGAAACACATGTCATGCTTCTAACAAGCAATATTATAAGTTATTGTGATTCTACACAGGCTATATGGTGTAATATTGCCCGTCTGGAGGTACATACCTTCAGACGGGCAATATTACACCATATAGCCTGTGTAGAATCACAATAACGTATTTGTCATACCGCAGATCCTGTATTTGGCCGTAAAAACATATCTCTTCTTTTGATCTTTGCGTTTTTTCAGGAAGAAACATAATCCGAGATTCGATTTTCTACCGTCAGTCTTAATATAAAGGCGTAAATGAACATTTTGTTTTTTTAATAAACGAAAACAAACTAAATATGGAGTAAGAAATCCATCGAAAACGACTTTATGACAGTTTTTTTATATCGTGTAATTTAATTTATATTCCACTGCTCTATCGATCTGCTCTCCCTTTGGCGCCTCTAGAATAATGCGACTGGTTCCCAAACATTCGCTGTCATTGCTACGCCGCGGTTTCGTACGTGGAACCCATAGTTTGTGACCTAAATATAGCCGTGTCACGAAGGCAAGCGTGTGGAGATTTGAAAAGCAATTTTTATTAGCCGATCTATTTATAGATCGGCTAATATGTTGGTTATCCATCGAATTCTGAAAAAGTTTGTAGCAACCCTTTTCTCAGCTATTCGGTAATCTACGAACGCGAATTGTTCTGTATCACTTCCAAATTGCATCAACCGATAAAGTTTGCATTTTTGGCAATTATCTCCGTTTAAAACTTTACTTATAGCCAAATAACACAATTTTGAATACTTAATGAGCTGAACGCCTGAAGAGATTTAACCCGAAGTTATTGTTGTTGAAGTCCATAGTTGGCTCTAATGGCCATATATGCCAACATACTCGCCGATTATTGGGCTAATTTAAAGCTTTTATTTATTAAACAGAACAAGTTTCAGCCACGTATAATCGCATAAAATGTGTTTATTCGGCTAATTTATAATCGACCTCTGCTCAAAATCTCCTTACTAGTAACCCCAGCATTTTCGGGTTTATCCCAGCATCTCGGGTTTATCCCATTGGATCGCGTTATGCGCGTCATTTGACGCTAGTTAATATTCACAAAATTTTCCACCAATCAAAACGAAGAATTGCCCTTCATAGCCAACTTTGATTTGTTTACGTATCATGCAGGGATGGCAGGGATGCATCCAGCACGCGCGATTGCGGCAATCCCCCTTAATTATTGTCAATGCCGCAAATTATTGATTGTCTTGCGCCCGACATCGCGCAAAAATCACGGATGGGGCACATTAGGCCAATCTGGGCATGTGCCTGAATACGCAGGAGCTTGCGTCTATTTTTAGATGACACTGTAACCGCTAGATATATATAGCCCTGGTAGCTCCGCCCACTCGCATGCTGCCACAGAATTCGGACAAACACACACACAGTGACTACAACTTTGTGTATTGCGGAGTGTAATTTGTAGATAAATAGAGCATACAGTACAGGTGTTACGCTGGAATATTTCGCAACATAATGGTGACAACAAAACATTGCTGCTATGGCATTGCTGCTATTGGATGGATTTGGGAACGGGTTTCCAAAACCTGCACAAAATCGAGAAAAATGTCAACGCTGGGTACAGAACTGTGGTCGAAAATAGTTTACCATTGACAATGTTACCAGAGACACCTACATATGTTCGATGCACTTTACCCTGATTTGATCGGCTAATAACATCATGCTCTGCATGACTTTTCATCTTTATTTTGGCTAATTTTTCGCTCATATTTTGATCAGCGAAGAATATTTATGGAAAAATAAACAATAAAATACTGGTTTTGAGTGTACAATTTGTTACTTGTATTGATCAATTCGGGGTTTTATTGTGTTTAGTGAGGAATACAATTCGCAATCGGTAGACGCTTGTAAAATGTGTTTTCATTGGACGTGAGGCGCCGGAGGGGAATTGCAATTCCTGTATGTCCGACGTCCTTGGCAGGTCATATAATATATATGACCAGGCAAGCTAGCCAACCAAAAGCCGAGAAACTTATCTGCGGTATGACAAAGTTAAATCAGGCTACAGGAGTACGCTATTTGATCAGGAGCTATACTGGTCACAAATTCCGTAAGCCCCATTTCTCCAGTCACAGCCATATATGTATCACTTCTTGATGCTTCAGTCGGAGTTAAAACTACTTTTCCTGATGTTTCAGTGTTTGAACAAATGTTGTGACATTTGTAGTTCTGAGTACATCACTCTTTACACTACATTACAATTGTGTTGTGACTCAGTAGTCTTTACACTACATTACAATTGTGTTGTGACTCGGTAGTCTTTACACTACATTACATTGTGTTGTGACTCGGTAGTCTTTACACTACATTACAATGTGTTGTGACTCGGTAGTCTTTACACTACATTACAATTGTGTTGTGACTCGGTAGTCTTTACACTACATTACAATTGTGTTGTGACTCGGTAGTCTTTACACTACATTACAATTGTGTTGTGACTCGGTAGTCTTTACACTACATTACAATTGTGTTGTGACTCGGTAGTCTTTACACTACATTACAATTGTGTGTGACTCGGTAGTCTTTTACACTACATTACAATTGTGTTGTGACTCGGTAGTCTTACACTACATTACAATTGTGTTGTGACTCAGTAGTCTTTACACTACATTACAATTGTGTTGTGACTCGGTAGTCTTTACAAATGTGTGTTATGAGGTGCGTTTATGATAATAGTTTTGTCTCGTATTGTAGAATTGTCCCTCAAATACAATATAGCGAAGTATGAACGTCAACACCCTGCATGCATTTTTATTAGCCGATCTATTTATAGATCGGCTAATATGTTGGTTATCCATCGAATTCTGAAAAAGTTTGTAGCAACCCTTTTCTCCGCTATTCGGTAATCTACGAACGCGAATTTTTCTGTATCACTTCCAAATTGCATCAACCGATAAAGTTTGCATTTTTGGCAATTATCTCCGTTTAAAACTTTACTTATAGCCAAATAACACAATTTTGAATACTTAATGAGCTGAACGCCTGAAGAGATTTAACCCGGAAGTTATTGTTGTTGAAGTCCATAGTTGGCTCTAATGGCCATATACGCCAACATACGCCGATTATTGGGCTAATTTAAAGCTTTTATTTATTAAACAGAACAAGTTTCAGCCACGTATAATCGCGTAAAATGTGTTTATTCGGCTAATTTATAATCGACCTCTGCTCAAAATCTCCTTACTAGTAACCCCAGCATTTTCGGGTTTATCCCAGCATCTCGGGTTTATCCCATTGGATCGCGTATGCGCGTCATTTGACGCTAGTTAATATTCACAAAATTTTCCACCAATCAAAACGAAGAATTGCCCTTCATAGCCAACTTTGATTTGTTTGTTTACGTATCATGCAGGGATGGCAGGGATGCATCCAGCACGCGCGATTGCGGCAATCCCCCTTAATTATTGTCAATGCCGCAAATTATTGATTGTCTTGCGTCCGACATCGCGCAAAAAACAAAAAATCACGGATGGGGCACATTAGGCCAATCTGGGCATGTGCCTGAATACGCAGGAGCTTGCGTCTATTTTTAGATGACACTGTAACCGCTAGATATATATAGCCCTGGTAGCTCCGCCCACTCGCCCATGCTGCCACAGAATTCGGACAAACACACACACAGTGACTACAACTTTGTGTATTGCGGAGTGTAATTTGTAGATAAATAGAGCATACAGTACAGGTGTTACGCTGGAATATTTTCGCAACATAATGGTGACAACAAAACATTGCTGCTATGGCATTGCTGCTATTGGATGGATTTGGGAACGGGTTTCCAAAACCTGCACAAAATCGAGAAAAATGTCAACGCTGGGTACAGAACTGTGGTCGAAAATAGTCTACCATTGACAATGTTACCAGAGACACCTACATATGTTCGATGCACTTTACCCTGATTTGATCGGCTAATAACATCATGCTCTGCATGACTTTTCATCTATATTTTAGTGTGTGAAGTGTAATTGCTTTTACGCAAATTTAGACGATAAGGCCATCCTTAAAAAATTGTTTGTTTCCTGTAACCCGACCCAGAACTTTAGAAGTGGGTCGGTCGGTAGGCAATTTCTTTTTTTTCTGTCACATGACATATTATTGCAAGTCTTGCAATAAAAGTATGTCAATTGCTGTATGTGTTGTTGTATGAACATGTATGCCATTTAGGGCCAGAGATTATATTAACTCATTACCCACTGTAGCACTAAATTAAAAAAAAAAAGAAATTGTAAAAATAAAATAAAAAAAAATCGGGTCGCACTGTTTTTAGCGGGTCGGTCGGGTTACAGGAAACGGAGATATAATTATGGATGGCCTAATGGTGGTGGTGTAGCGATATAGTGCAACCTATTGCCTGGAGAGCGGAAAACGTGCAGCTATGCTTGAACAAGTCTTACGACGTTACTGCATGATGTCAGTGTTTTAACCCAACACAAACAAGTCTGTTATACATAAAGTCTCTTAGCATAAAATGTTACCAGGTATAAACTTGGAAAAGTCGCGGGAATACTGGACGAGGCCTTCCGGCCTTCGTCCAGTATTCCCGCGACTTTTCCAAGTTTATACCCCGATAAATTCCACAAAAAGGCCATTCATTCCTATAATAACCAATAGGATAAAAATAAACAATTAGCGATAAAAAATTAGAATTTTCGGAAAAAAACCAAAACAAAAAAAACGTTTTTTTTCCGAATTTTTTATTTTTTATGCCAATTGTTTATTTTTATCGCCAATTGCGAAAGTGGTTTTTCCAAGTTTATACCCCGATAAATTCCACAAAAAGGCCATTCATTCCTATATCATAATTTTGTCGAGCAAGTGCCCATTACAGGCGGAATACACCTTTACGTGTATGAATTTTTTTAATATTTATTATTTAATTTATTATTTCTCAATGCAAGTATATGTTGCGACCATTCATTCGATGAGACGGTTCAAATGGCGGTCACGGCATATATACTTCTTAGACAGTGTTGTGCCTAGAGCGAGCTCGGGGGACATTTTCCAACCTAAAATTGTCCATGCCCTTTAAAATTTCAAAATCTCCCTATTATTTTAATACAAAAAGGGCCCAAAATCTGAAATTGTCGCTCTGAAAGTGAGACCTAGGCACAACCCTTTATTCATATAAAAAAATATTTATGATTTTCCAAAATCAAAATGGCATATCCTTCGCATGAAATGGGTTAGATATCGAGCTTATTCTCAGAATTCCTAGCGTTTCCTCGCCTTGCCTGATAAACTTGATATGAAAATACATATGCACTCAGGGCTCCAGATAAGGAATCAGTAATTGAGTATTGTATTGTCACTCCCATCATTTCTGAAGCAATTGGGTATTTCAAAATCTTAATTGGGTAAAATGAAATCACACTACTGTTCACGCATCAACAGACAGCAATTATTGTATAGTTTGCTTCGAAATGAAAACATATCTTGGCATTTCATTAGAATTGTCTCCTTGGACAATTCTAATGAAATACCAAGATGTGTTTTCATGGAAAATAAGACAAAATATGCTATATTTGTGTTCTGTTTATTGTTTTCTGCAGCATGATAAAGGTACCATAATTTTTTTTATTGCTTTCTGATACTCGCTACTTCTGATTTCAATTGGGTTTTTGACAATGTTAATTGGGTATTTAAGCAATTACGCAGCTTATCTGGAGCTTGTATGAAAATACATGTACACTGGCTTTGTATTCTCTATAATTGTATAACTTGATGTAATATGTTTTTATCCTGTAAAATTTGTATTGTAATAAATATTGTGTAAGCTAAATAATATGTTGTTTTTTGGTCTAGTTATACTTCCAGCCGGCATATGAAGTATGTTCAGTTTTTTTTTAGTTTTCGCCTTTTCGTCCGTCGGTGGTATAATACTTTTATACACAAAGATTATCGGAAGCTCAGCAACCAGCCTCCCCCAGTAGCCGATTTCACCAAATTTGCAAAGTATACTTTACTAGCAAAGTATACTTTGAGGGAGAAATCATTAATTTTCCTGAAATGCATTATTTCATATAGAACTAACGACTGCATATATTTGATGATTAAAAGTATGCAGAATTATTATACTGAATTTATTACATTAGCACAGCCAAAATGGCTGTGATAATGTAATAAATTCAGTATAATAAAAATTAATAAATTTATCCTTAAATTGAAAATTTCTCCCTCAAAGTATACTTTGCTAGATAAGTATACTTTGCAATGTTGGTGAAATAGGCTACTGATCGCATTGATTATCAAAAGTGGGAGTACAAAAGGCTCACAGCAATATGAAAATAAGCATTGATTTTCAAATTGAGTAGTGAAAATGCAGTAATAAAGTTGAAAAATTTACCTCGTTGAACTGCAAAAGGCAAACCGTGTTGCTTTTTGCAGCTCAAATAAGTGAATTATTAAATACATTTTATTTTTTTATCGTTTTGTTCCCTATTTAATAAGGAAGAAAATCAATAATACATTTGTACAAGTAAAATACGTATTGAATTTGAAATCTGGACGTATAATACGCTTTAGATACAAAACTTATCTGGAACTCTGACTGGAGAAATGGGGCCTTTGGGCGACCAGTGTAGATCCCGACCAGTGTAAATCCAGACCAGTGTAGATCCAGACCAGTGTAGATCCATTCTATCGATGAAACACCCAGCATGCTTCTAACAAGCAATATTGATTGTTATTCGGCTACTGGAGTGTGCTCGTTGGTCAGGAGCTACACTGGTCACAATTCTAATAAGCCCAATTTCTCCATTCAAGTTTGGCGTGATCTAGTTGTTGCATGATCTTGATAATTGGGGGCCATCTTTACAAAACCAGGAGCCATCTTGGTTGAGCATTGAATGGCGGTGGGGCATATATTATATCGGACAGCACGATATAGTCGGCACATTGGCTCATGCGTCTGGGTTTTAAAGTGTTTTTTGGTTGAAGTTTTTCGGTATACTATCAAAGCCTCGGCAGGCGCAACCATCTCATTCAAAAACTTGTGAACCGCTTCATCGATTTTGATAATATTGAATTTGAATTTGTTATCAAGGCTGCAAACAGGGGGATTAGCTTAGTGATAACAATGCCCTTGTCATTCATTTATCCGTTTGTCCATCCTTCTGTCAGCATGTACCGATACATTTTTGTCGACCCCACTTGTGGAAAGCAAGACCACAATGACGTCCGGATGGATCCGTCTGTCCGTCGTCCGAAATCTGTGTTAAATGTTTTTAAATACCTTATATCTCTGCAGTCCTAAGTCACATTGACTTGAAACTTCATATGCTTATTAGTCATCATCCATATATTCATGCTGTATCCCACTCATGCGGCCCCTGTGCCCAAGGTCAAGGTTAAATGTCTTAGAAGTTTGCATTATATTTTGGTCCAAATTTGCGTTAAACTTTTCACATACCTACGTAAGTCAGATTTGTTTGAAACTTTGTATGTTTCTTGGTCATCATCATCCATATATTAATTCTGTGTCCCACTCATAAAAAATATCCGGCAAGGCTCAAGAATTACTTTATTTCTCATCAGAAGTATATGTTGTGACCACTCATTTGAACCGTCTCGCCGAGACGGTTCAAATGAGTGGTCACAACATATACTTTGGTTCAGAAATAAGGAAAATAGATAGAGAAAAGTAGGTTAGTGCCGTGAATGGGAAACAATGTCTGGCAAGGCTCAGGAAACGGGATGGGCGAGGCTCTGCCGAGCACATCCCGTTTCCGTGCCGCGCCAGATATTTTTTCCCATTCACGGCACTAACCTACTATTCTATTTATCCCGTCAACACCTACAAATGGCTGTAAAATGCAAAAATAGTATTGACTGGATATCAAAAATGTTTCAAGGCACCGTGTTTCACGGCACATACGCACTGTGTTGACGGGATAAATATTCATTCTGTGTCCCACTCATGCGGCCCCTGTGCCCCAAGGTCAAGGTCAAATTATTTTTTATCAAAATTTGTGTTAAACTTTAAGGGATGAAAAGGGTTAATTACTGTCTGTTTCACGAAACCTGCCCAAATTTTACGGCTATATAAATATGCAAAAATAATATATTTTTCGATAATATTAAATTATAGCAAAATTTAAGAATGAGCCTACTTTTTATTTCATGAACTTTTTGATCCAATAATGATTTTATTGCGAAAAAACATTTTCCACATGTTAAATCACTATAGACATCTTCGGGGGATTTAACATGAGGGAAAAATTTCTATTTTCAGAAATAGAGGACTTTCAAAATGTAACTTGTTTTCTTAGTTTTCCAAGCTACCTAGTTAGGTTTCAGAATCAATTTCCAAACTTTTTCGTTTTTCGACTCCTCCTCCAGGTTTTCTACCTATTTTTTTCCCCCCATGTTAATTCCCACAGAGAATATATTTCGTAATAAAATCAATATTTGACCAAATTTCACTAAATAAAAAGAAGACTGATTCTAAAATTTTAATAAAATTTATTATTATCAAAAACAATATTGTTTTTGCATTGTTTATATGGCCGTACAATTTCGGCAGGTTTCGTGAAACAGACAGTATAGACAGCATGTTCTTGTGAACTCGTGAAAACCTCATCATTACTGTCTGTTTCACGAAAGCTGCCCAAATTTTACGGCCATATAAACAATTCAAAAACAAAATTATTTTCGATAATATTAAATTAAAGGAAAATTTTAAAGGAGCCTTTTTTTTATTTCGTGAAATTTGGTCAAATATTGTTTTTATTGCGAAACAACAATTTCCCCATGTTAAATCACCATCACAGAGTGAAGATGTCTATGGGGATTTAACATGGGGACATTTTTTAGAATTTCAGAAAAGCTGGACCGATTTTCAAAATTTAACTTTTGTTGTCTTAGATCATTTCCAAGCTATATCTAGCCAGGTTTCGGAGTCAATTTCCAATTTTTTTTGTTTTCTGACTTCCATTCACCTCCTTTTCCCCCATGTTAAATTCCCAGACAAATCAATTTTTGTAATAAAAATCAATACTTGACCAAATTTCACGAAACAAAAAGAAGGCTCATTCTTAAATTTTCCTTTAATTTAACCCTTTCCCTGATAGAAACGACTTTTCACGCCTCTGCAGAAGATGTCTTTATAAAACATTGTGGGAAAAGGAGAAATTGCTTGTAACAAGCAATTTCTCCTTTTCCCACAATGTTTTCTACTCTATCAGATAATTTAACCATCATTTGACCCAGCATTTGATTATTTTATTCAGATGTTTTCGATTTGGAAGAGTCGAAATATCGCAAAACAGGGAAAGGGTTAATATTATCGAAAACAAATATTGTTTTTGAATTGTTTATATGGCCGTAAAATTTGGGCAGCTTTTGTGAAACAGACAGTAGTAGGTTCCCTCATCCGCATCTAGAGCATTCGTCGGCACTTTTAAAATTTTAAAAATATCCTTTTTCCGATTAATGGAATAATCCTAAACATGGCATGAATCAACAAACATTTTCAGATAATTAGGGGTGAAGGGTTCATCATCAGATCCTAACAATTTCCCTTCGTTGCAGGACCACCGATATCGTGGTTTGCCAATTATCTTCCTACAACAACGAGTCGTGACGATGACCAGGCAACGATAGACACCCGCATTCTCCTAACACCAACACAGATTCAAGATAAGACAATAGACCCATACACAAGCCAACTTCAATGTGAATATTGCAACAGAACGTTCGCTAACTTGAGTAACCTGTACCGGCATAGGAAGATTCACACGGGGGACAAACCACATACGTGTAAAGTTTGCTCCAAGACGTTTACACGATCCGATAAACTGCGCATTCACGTGTGGACAGCGCACGGTGGGAAGGATTATCTTGTGGCACAAGATCAGTGGAAAGAACTTAATTCTTAGTAGGGGTTTCAATATCGTAGTTGTCAATATTGTGACAACTATTAAAGGTACATGCCCATGCAGTGTACACATGTTCTTTATAGGAATTATAATTGTGTAACTATTCCACCAGTTCTAAAAATTACGAGTGCCCGCTATACATATATAATAATTTAGTAATATTTATTTTACTGATAGTGACGCCCGGTGGTATCAGGCTATTTTCATATGCAAATGAGGCATGATATTTTTAGCTCACCTGAGCGAATCTGGTGAGCTATTGTTACCGCAATGTGTCCGTCGTCGTCGTCCGTCGTCGGTGAACATTTTCAAACGTCTTCTCCTCGGTAACCATTGAGCCTATATTCACCAAACTTCATGGTCATGGTCCTTATTTAGGGGGATTACAAAATTGTTAAAATGACGTCATTACGTAATCCAAGATGGCCGCCGTCTAATAATAGCACAAATTCTTCAAAAATCTTCTCAAGAACCGCCAACCGGATTTCGACAAAACTTGGTAGGAATGATCGATGTACAATCCTCTTTCAAAGTTGTTAAAATGGTGACCCCGGAGTTAAAAATGGGCGTGGCCCATGTGGTCATATTTTATTTTTGACCAAATATGGTCATGTCATATATCAAATTGAAGGTATCAATGAGGTGATCACTCTGGTGCATTTTTTTTTTGAAATCGGATGGTTATGTCATCCAAGATGGCCGCCGAAAGGTCAAACGGTCGTTCTTTTATTAGAGATTTCCAAATTCTTCTTAACATGAACCGCTTGGCACATGGTGGCAATATTTGTCGGAATTGGATGATTGTCATCCATGATGGCCGCCAAAAGGTCCATTTATTCAAGATTTTGAACGTCTTTTTCTCAGGAACCACATGGCCGATGCTGGCCAAACTTCATAGTAAGTTAAGATCATTGGGTGAAGCATTTTCAGATTTGGTAAAATGAGAGTCATCGCTTAATCCAAGATGACCGCCATCTAAAATAAAACACATGAACTCAATGTCACATTTTCCTCTGGTGTGCATGGAGTCAGGTGAGCGAATTAGGGCCATCATGGCCCTCTTGTTTAATTATTTATACTAATTAAATGCTCACCCAAAAAAATTATATTTTCCACAGATTATAAAGTACAGTCGAGCACCAGTATCTCGAAGTCGAAGGGAGATCGTATTTTTGTCGAGATAGGACTATGTTCGAGATACAGAGGAAGTGACATGGTCAAATATTTTCGCAAAAAATATCAAATCATGTTACCCATCACATCACGAGTAAACAATAAAGGAATAATGAAACAAAACATGTGTTGCTTTTATTATTGTATATACCAATTAATTGACAAAAAACAATATGAACATTACATACATTATATACATGTATTCAATAGACAATATGTCACTCACTAACAAGGAAATAAAGTTGTGTTTACATAATGAGTAACATATAATAAAAGAAACAGAATAGTACGTTTTAAACGAAACGAAATTGACACCGTCACTCGCAGTCAGGTCTCGTGAAGAAGTCCTTGATCGTCCCTTGCTTCGTACACCGGCGTCTATACAGCTGTGTGAAGAATGCCGTGGACTTTGACAGGGCGTTAAGAATGTCATGTGACACGTCGTCTCGTAGTTCGCAGTACTGTTAAATGACCAGCATGATATGCTTAATGAATCGTGTCAAACACTCAAACAAATCGAGGTGGACCAATTAAGCAAACAACCCGAGGCAGGTGTGAATTTATTTTGTTTCGTTTGATAATAGGTTTTGAAAATTAGTGTTAACCAAATTGATCTTGGCAGCCAGGCGCTTAGGTGATTTACCCAAGCGTTTATGTGATCGAGATAGCGAAGTGATTTTTAACGTATTTTTATACGAAGGGGACAGAATGAACATTCGAGATAGAGAACATGTTCGAGATAGGGCATGTTTGAGATACCCGAGGCAATTTACATTAAACAAATAAGGATATAATTCGGGACTTTAGCGAATCATCGAGATAGGGGATACCATTGAGATACTGACGTTCGAGGTACTGGTGCTCGACTGTATGATCATTGCACATCAAAAAATAAATACAGGAAATAAATAGTAATATCTGTTAACATTTTAAGAAAACACGGTTATTGCCCCGATATCAGTGTCAAAATTTACGTCTGATCTGAAATGTATAATAATGCCAATCGATATATAGGGTAATGGTGAATGAATGTTTATTTTGCCAGAAAATGTCTCTGATCATGTCTCTGATATGAAGAACAGTTTGTGCCTACTGAGTGGGCATGGGCATGTACCTTTAATGACGTACACTAATATTTTTATAAACTTTTAATGTCTTCCAATTATGTTCCTCTACACTTCATGTAGCTAGTGTGTTAGGAACCCATTCTGCACAGTTAGAGACCTCTTTCCTAATGTTTACAAACAGTGTAGATTGTGATGAGCCGGCATTAATTTTAATTTTTAATTACGGTAATTAATTTTACAAGCCGTCTCATCAGGACCTGCAATGTTTGCCAGTATTTTTTAGATATTTTAAAAATTCCCCTTATCTTATTAACCCTTTCAACACCACACGCCAGTATAGTGGTATTAGCAAACAGTGTAGATCCAGATGAGCCGGCTCGTCACGAGCCGGCTCATCTGGATCTACAGTTTGCAAATCATTTTCATATTTTTGAGAACAAAACACCCCCTTTTCATAAATGGACTAGTCTGAAAATCATTTTGTGACGATTGGATTGGTTGCAACATTAACGTATCAAATCCATTCCAGTTACTTAGGGGTGAAAGGGTTAATGAACCTTGTGCTGCACCACGTAAAATGTTTCACGGAAAAATAGGCGCCGGATTCCTGACCCATTCAGCTACATTTTCGTCTAGTAACGGGCGCAAGAAATTTGTGCCAGAATTTTCCAATCGCTCTAGGTATAGCTAAATGGCATCTCATCAGGAAACTGGTGCATTTTTTGATGTGAAACATTTTTCGCTGGTGCGGAGTGCAGCATCAGTGAGTGGGATAGTCCACAAATGATCATGGTCGGTGGCAGGTGGGAGAATGCGATGGGTAATTTAACGATCAGGGTTCATCCTTAACGGAATTCCGACTGGAGACCTGGTTTGGCCCTCACATACATACGTCTTTGGTATTTTGTATGTGACAGTTGAATCTGGTAATTAATACCCCTTATGTGTGTATTACGATTCTTCGTAATCCTATTTTAGGGGAAGGGGCCAAGTGACTGGTGTGGTATGGACCTGGCACCAGGTCAGGTTATTCTTATTTCAGGGCTGAATATATTTTTTCTCGATGTAAACATTCCGTTCTGATTTTGGGATTCCCCCCCCCCCCCCCCCCCCCAATGCAGCAGGTTAAAACGGGATCAAACCCGTTTGCCTGGCCTTGCATGACCTTGGCTGTTGATAGGCAGTTAAACACCAATATATATATAAATAAACAAATGATCATGGATCTATCGATATCCGCTGGAGACGGCAATTGTCGTCTGCTGTTTTTCATTTTTGCCTTAATTCGTAACAAAAAACTTGGTTTGTTAGCACATGAGAATCGTCTCCAGTGGAGACTATTCTCATGCGCCGTCAAAACAGGTTTTTGTCGAAAAAATATTTAAAATATAACATTTCAGCAGACGACAAAATTTAATTCAGCGTAGTAAGGGTTAGCCCTTAGCCTGCTGATCGCGAAAACTGTCGTCTGCTGTTGCTTTATTTTTTGCCCTGTTTCTCAATAAAAACATGGTTTGACAGCACTTTAGAATCATTTCCAATGGAAATGATTCTAAAGTGCTGTCTAACCATGTTTTTGATGAGAAAAATCGAAAATAAAACATAAACAGCAGACGACAACATTTCATTCAGCAGGCTAAGGGTTAAGGTATTAGGTGATAGATAGATACACTTGACTTCAATGATAATAATTGCTTCATAAGAGTGATGTGATATATGAATATAAAATGTGTGAATATTGTCTAGTTACTGTACACATACTATATGGTACATTGAGTTGCCATCTCCGCATCTTTGTATGTACCAGCCATCGTGCGTCCATTTGACACATACAGCAAATACTATCACAGTAACAGTAATAAAATGTGGTGCAAATCTTCAGAGACAGATATGAAAATGGCGTTATATAACGTTGTACATTGTTTAGAAAGGTGTTTCATGTATATACAAACAATAATTGACCATCCAAGATACGCTAGAATCACCTGTGCTTACAACGCTGAAATTAAAGTTTGCCGTCTGCCGTTAATTTTAATATATATTTTTTTCCATTTTTCTCCGCAAAAACATACTGTGGCAGCACTTTAGAAAAGTGCTGTCACAGCATGTTTTTATTGAGAAAAAAAAGACAAAATATAAAACAACAGCAGACGACAATTTTCATTTCCCGCATTCTAAGAGTTAAACGTGGCTGTGACTGGAGGCATGAGGTCAGAGCCAGTGTAGACTCCAGCCACATACATGGGCTGGGCTATAGATGAAAATATGGCAGAGCTCCAGTTAAGGTGCGTAATTTCACCAACTTGAGGTGAAATTTTGTTATTTCTTCATCAAAAATGGCAAGTTGGGAGTCCTTTAGAATCGTCTCATTGAGACGATTCTAAAGCACTCCCAACTTGCCATTTTTGATGGAGAAATAAGAAATTTACCTCCAAATTACGCACCTTAACTGGAGCTCTGTATGGATGATGATAATGGCATACCATATTTATTCTAATAAACGCTCCCAGGGCTATGCTATTTGTGGGGATCAAAACGTGGAAAATAGGATCAAAATATGTTATTTTCACATACTAAGACAATGTTTTAAATGGCTTTTGTATGTGAAAATAACATATATTTAGATTGCAAATATGGGAAGGGGGTTACTATTAGAGAGGGGGTTACTATTAGAATAAATATGGTATGCGAAGTTTCAAGTTAATTGGACTAGAGTTGAGGAGATATTGGGTACTTAAAAACTTTAACACAGATTTTCAACATAAAAATCCCGCAATTTCCTAAGTAATTTTTCCTTGACCTTGGGAATGGGGGTCGCATGGGTGGCCTATAGAATGATATGGTTGTGAAGATATTTGGGTACTTTGTAGCCTATTTCACCGAAATTGCAAAGTATACTTATCTTTGAGTACACTTTGAGGTAGAAATTTTCAATTTAAGGATGATTTGAGGTAGAAATTTTCAATTTAATGATGAATTTATTAAATTATTGTTTAATTAAATAAAATATTTTCTGACCAAATTATTATACGGAATTTATTACATTATCAGAGTTGTTTTGGCTGTGATAATGTAATAAATTCAGTATAATACATCTGCATACTTTTAATCATGAAACATATGCAGTCATTTGGTCTATATGAAATAAATGATTCCTCCCTCAAAGTATACTTAGCTAGATAGTTAGTTTGGCAACTGTATGTTGAAGCAGGCGGTGTCCATCGTGAACAGTTGCTGTTGAATCTGTGTGAACATATAACAAATATGTAACCTTCTGCATATATATGTGTTGGTAGAAAATTTTGCCATTTTTGTGGCACCCGCTTGTCGGCACATTGGTGTACGTAAGTACGTACGTGAGTCCGAGTTTGCGTTAATGTTTTTAACTACACTATATTGCTGAAACCGCTTCACCGATTAACTTTAGACTTCACATGGGTGTTTTTCATGATCCATAGTGTCATTCTACGCCCCACCCATGCGGACCCTGTGCCCAATGTCAAAGTCAATTTACTTTAAAATTTTTGTCATTCCCGCTTGCGGACAGCGTCATATAGTCAGCACGTTGGCGTACGTACGTATGTGCGTCCGGGTTAAAATCTTTGGCCAATTCACTGGAAACTTCACATGTGTGTTTATCATCATCCATATTTTCATTCTATGCCCCAGCCGTGCTGCAAGGTCATATTACTTTGAAATTTACCTTAAATCTTTATTTGGATTTAAGTTAAAGTTTTTAAGAACACTATATCTCTGAAACCACTTCGTTAATTCACGCGGAACTTCACATGTGTGTTTATCATCATCCATATTTTCATTCTATGCCCAACCCATGCGACCCATGTGCCCACTGTCGAGGTCAAATTTACCTTAAAGTTATGAAAATTTGGTAAGTTTTTACAAATACTATATCTCTGCAACCGCTTCACCGCATAACTTCAAACTTCATAATGGGTAATATGTGTACAGTTTAACTCTGCATGCTGGGAAATTTGCGGGCTATAAATAGTTTGAAAGTAGCAGACGACAATGCACTGTATTTTCTTTTATATCTATAAATATCATGAATATGTCTTGCAATGTCATTAGAATTGCGACAAATTACAAGACATATTTACAGAAATAAATAAAAAAACATGCTCATAAGTTGTTGAATGTTATTTTCACCGCTAGCATGCAAAGAGTTAAAGCTTTTTTGCATTAAAAGGTTTTTTAGTACTATCAAATGCCTTGGCGGGCGCGACATGTAGGCCGTGGCCATCTAGTATGTAAATATAAATTAACGTTTTACTGTATCTGTATCTTGATTATCCATTAAAAATTCCAACTATTATCTTACCTATGGCCTCTGCAGTTTCAGTTTATTCCTCGTTATTTGACAATTCCGAAAAAAAATTGATTTCCAGGGCTCCAGATAAGGAATTAGTAATTGAGTATTGTCACTCCATCATTTCTGAAGCAATTGGGTATTTGAAAATTTGAATTGGGTAAAATAAAATCACACTACTGTTTACACATCAACAGACAGCAATTATTGAATAGTTTGCTTCTAAATGAAAACATGTCTTGGCATTTCATTAGAATTGTCTCTTTGGAGACAATTCTAATGACATAACAAGATGTGTTTTCATTGAAAATTAGAAAAATATGCTATATTTGTGCTCTGTTTCTTGTTTTCTGCAGCATGATAAAGGTACCACAAAATTGTTATTGCTTTTTGATACTCGCTACTTCTGATTTCAATTGGGTTTTTGGCAATTTTAATTGGGTATTTAAGCAAATACGCAGCTTATCTGGAGTTGTGGATTACCTACTTATTTATAATGAAAGTATACACACCCGGTATTGAGAGAAAACACACCTGGATGTTCCATCATGATGGTTTGTTGTGTCTGGCTCATGGGTGTGATATATGTTGTGTAAATGGAATATTCCAATGATTGGTCACATCTTCTTTCAAGATGACGTAAGAATATGGAAAATTATTCTTAACCCTTAGACCGCTACTCACAACAATTGTCGTCTGCTGTTGCTTTTATGTATTGCCTTATTTCTCAATAAAAACATGGTTTGACAGCACTTCAGAATCATTTCCAATGGAAATGATTCTGAAGTGCTGTCGGACCATGTTGTAAATTATTCTAAAGTGCTGTCAAAGCATGTTTTTGATGATAAAAATAGAAAATAAACAGCAGATGACATAAAAAATAAGATGGCGGTCTAAACAGCAGACGACATAAAAATTAACATAGCGGTGTAAGGGTTAATATGTTCATTGTGCATCTGGAATATGGTAACGTCTTATATATAGCTGAGACCTTATATGTCCATAAAAGAGTACTATGGTTCTCAGATATCCCTGTGCGTCGAGCATTTTATCGTCATGGAGAAATAAAATTGTACTATAAATTCGCCACATGATCAATAACTTAAAGCATGCTTTGACAGCACTTTAGAATAATTTACAACATGCTTTGACATCACTTTAGAATAATTTACAACATGCTTTGACAGCACTTCAGAATCATTTACGACAATTGTTGTGAGTAGCGGTCTAAGGGTTAAACGGAATTTTACAATGACTGGTCACAGGTCCGAGTCTTCCACTTGTGTATTGGGTTATTCTAATTGTCGTCTGCTGTTGCTTTTATATATTGCCTTATTTCTCAATAAAAACATGGTTTGACAGCACTTCAGAATCATTTCCAATGGAAATGATTCTGAAGTGCTGTCAAACCATGTTGTAAATTATTTTAAAGTGCTTTCAAATCATGATTTTGATGATAAAAATGGAAAATAGAAAATAAACAGCAGACGACATACTCACAACAATTGTCGTCTGCTGTTGCTTTTATATTTTGTCTTATTTCTCAATAAAAACATGGTTTGACAGCCCTTCAGGCACGTTGTAAATTATTCTAAAGTGCTATCAAAGTTTGTTTTTGATGATAAAAATGGAAAATAGAAAATAAACAACAGACAACTACAAAATTAAGATAGTGGTCTAAGGGTTAATACATGTATGTTCAATTCCCGTTTTATTTTGAATACAGGTAACCCCTAATAATTCCAGCACAAAAATATTGACACAAAAAATATTGACACAATTCCCTAACATTTGATTGGTCCGTAGCAAGTCTCTGTCCAAAATTTATATCCCAGTAAACTCCCACTTTCCGTAACCGTGAGGCGCAGTTAAAATAATTCTTAAGAAAACGGAAAATAAACACATTTTCTTGATGAATTTATTTCAAATGCTGGAATTATAAGGAATGAATGGCCTTTTTGTGGAATTTATCGGGGATATAAACTTGGAAAGGTCGCGGGAATACTGGACGAGGCCTTAAAAAATTACAATTTTCAAAATACATTTTTTTTTTTTCTTTTTGGCGCCAGTTTCTCGATCACTGAAAGCACCAATTAGAGACCCTTGGAAAATAGCATGAATAATGTATGCCCAGCTTATTCTCAGTCAAATGCAATAAAGACCGCAGCTATCATACAGGGCAATGCAATTTTTATAGACATCAGCTTCAAGTCGTACAGTTAGACATTCATGTTGTTTTTTGTCGGTATATTTTGTGCGAGTAGCTAGGTATTACATTATGTAGAAGTTTACTAACATCAATATCAGTCTTTGCTACCTTCCTGTTTTCAGTACCATCCACATTCAATGACGATGTTTTGGACAGAAGATTTCCACAACGATTTCATCAAGCTTTATCCGAGGTGATCAACACAGCGAACCAGCCTTGCCCTACTACAACAGCCAATACCCAAGATCAAGTTGGACGCGGATCAGAAGTGGAAAACATACAAACTGCCATTATATGTGATCCCGGCAACACATCGGGACAACTTGGAATGGGATTCAGCGAGGGAAGCATTACGTTCCTGTCGTGTGAATTTTGCGGGAAATCGTTCATGTTCCAGAGTTATCTTGATCGGCATTTACTCCAACATACGGGCAGCAAACCTCACGTTTGTCAGTTCTGTGAACGCGGGTTTACTCGATTGTCGACACTTAAAAAACACATGACACGTGACCACCAAGAACTGTTTAGATAGTGATATGCAGAGCTCCAAATAAGCTTTGTGTCTAATGAGTATTATATGCCATGGTTTCAAATTCAATGCATATTTTAGTTTTATGCCCCCACCAATGTATTGCAAGTGTGGGTAGCGCTTTATATGTATGTTTTATCCCTGTCCGTGTGTGTGTCCATCAGGGCACATATTCGCGGTCTTAACCCTTTCACCCCTAAGTAACTAGAATGGTTTTGTTTCTGTTTATTTTCGGACCAAACCAATCGTCACAAAATTATTTTCAGATTAGTCCATTTATGGAAAAGGTGTATTTTTTGTTCTCAAAAATAATTTAAAAAAGTGCACTGTTTGCATAAACTGCTACAGCAGGCTTTCGGGTTCAAAGGGTTAAATGGTTGGAGGTGCTTTCTAAGTCGAAGAAAACAACAATTTATTCCGTAACTGCCTAAGCATAGTTTGTGGTCGTTCCTTTGTTTGAAAACAGTGACCAGAGCTCCAGATAAGTTTTGTATTATAATACCCCCATATTTCAAATTCAATGCATATTTTAATTTTACAAATTTAAAAAATCCCTTATTTGAGCTGCAAAATGCCAACACTGTTTGCTTAAACAATGCGTATTCTGCTAAAATAAGTCATAAATTACGCCAAACTGTACAATCTAATGGGTGACACTCACAGGTTGAAGTAACGGACCGAGGTATAAATACATTAAATATGCCTAAAAGCATCCATAAATGAAAAAAAAATAAGCTATTAATTTTTTTGTTTACTCCCTCTATAATCACATATGTGACTATAGAGGGAGTAAAGAATTATTTTTTTTATTATTATTTCCAAACTTATTTTTTTTTTCATTTATGGATGCTTTTAGGCATATTTAATGTATTTATAGACCTCGGTCCGTTACTTCAACCTGTGGGTGTCGCGTAGGAACATCCTTCTGTCCATCAAACAATGATCACCTTGTTGGTTTTAACCCTTAGACCGCTACACACAACAATTGTCGTCTGCTGTTGCATTTATATCTTGCCTTATTTCTCAATAAAAACATGTTTTATTAACCCTTAGACCGCTACACACAACAATTGTCGTTTGCTGCTGCGGTTATATCTTGCCTTATTTCTCAATAAAAACATGTTTTATTAACCCTTAGACCGCTACACACAACAATTGTCGTTTGCTGCTGCGGTTATATCTTGCCTTATTTCTCAATAAACACATGTTTTATTAACCCTTAGACCGCTACACACAACAATTGTCGTTTGCTGCTGCTGTTATATCTTGCCTTATTTATCAATAAAAACATGCTTTGACAGCACTTCAGAATCATTTCCAATGGAAATGATTCTGAGGTGCTGTCAAAGCATGTTGTAAATTATTCTAAAGTGCTGTCAAAGCATGTTTTTGATGATGAAAATGGAAAATAGAAAATAAACAGCAGACGACACAAAAAATAAGATAGCGGTCTGTAAACTGTACATGTATACCACTTGCATATCTTCATGCTAGTTCATGGTAGACCACTCTGGATTTTGTACTTTTCAAGTTATCTCCCTTTGACAAAATATTCACCTTGTTATTCGAGTGCTGGCGAAGAATTTTACAACCAACATTCAAATTTGAGGTCTGACCGATGTTATGCAAATGAGCATATGTCGGTCGCAGCACATATTTTGTGGGCTGAACTTGTTGAAAACACGGGTCTTACGCCATAAACTAGTTCCAACAGATTGATCGCCTTTTCAGTGTGATAAATGTTTTGTTTGCTTTTGTTGTGCTAAATTTATGTTATTGCACTTCCATATTCTAATGGTGCGACGATTAACTGCCATACTCGATTATTCGCGATTTGTCACTCCATGGTTCGATGCACGAATACAATCTTCGATTTCCGTTTCCATTCTCTTGTTGTTGTTGCTGTGAAATTCCTGCGCTTATTTTTCTCAAAACGCTTTCCACTCTAGATTAATTATTAGTCTATTTTTTATCCACAAACACATACTGCGAAATATTTCAGGACATTCAGTCCTTTGAGTGGGGTTTAGGTGCTAGTCCCGAGAATTTGTCATACACCGGAATTCCGACTGGAGACCTGGGGCCCTTTTCACTAAACTTTGTACGACTAAAATGTTCGTAAGTGCAAATTTATGATTGTCTAGAAATTTCAATTGATTGATTTACATTTAGTGACCATAGCCTATTCTCAATGAAAGTAAATCCAATAATTGTTTACAAGAAAACATTGTTAATGTGAAATTCACAGACTATCATACTTTTGCACTTTAGTGATACGTCTTTGGCATTTTGTATGTGACAGTTGAATCTGGTTATACCTCTTATGCGAGCACTACGATTATTCGTAATCCTATTTTAGGGGAAGGGGCCAAGTGACTTTGGTGTGGTGTGCACCAGGTCAGGCTATTCTAATTTCAGGGCTGAATATATATGTCCGGAGAATAAGTTGTATACTGCTTGTCATCTATTCATGATACTTCACACATGTGTACATCTGTGCTTGGTCGGGCGAACGCGATGGCGTAAATTTACGGTAGGGGTTACTCCTTATAGGAATCATGATTTGCCTGGTTTGGCCCTCAGGTACATCTTTATCTTTGGCTCTTTTGTTTCCTGGGAGTTGAATTGGGTTATTGCCCATTATAAAAGTAGTAAGATTATTACTGATCCTACTGCTTTTAGGAGGGGGCCGAGTGATTCTGGTGTGGTGAGGACCTGGCATCAGATCAGGATTATTCTGATTTCAGGGCTGAAAATTAGCTTTATTTATTGTAAACATTCGGTTCTGATTTTGGGATTTTCCCCCCATTGTACATGTACTTGTACAGGTCATATATGGGATTTAGTACTAAACCCATTGACCCGGCCTTAAATGACCATAGCTGTTGATAGGCCGTTAAGCTCCAACAAACAAACAAACACACATGTGTACATCGCGACCTTCCGATGTGTCACATGTAAGAAAGGCGTCTCTGGATTTGGTACTTTTGGAGTTATCTAACCTAAATATTTCCTTTATATCGCATCAAAAGTATATGTCATCACCACCGACGGCTCAAATGAGTGATAACAACATATACGTTTGTTGAGAATTAAGAAAAATAGAAAAGGAAATAGTTCCCTCCCAAGACATTGGGACTGTTTAACCATTTACAGACGGGATAGTAGTATGAACCATTTCAGAGATAAAAATCCCTATTTTCTTTACTTCCTTTCGAAAGTATATGTTGTTACCACTCATTTGAACCGTCTTGACGAGACGATTCAAATGAGTGGTAACAACATATACGTTTGTTGAGAATTAAGAAAAATAGAAAAGGAAATAGTTCCCTCCCAAGACATTGGGACTGTTGACCATTTACAGACGGGATAGTAGTATGAACCATTTCAGAGAAAAAAATCCCTATTTTCTTTACTTCCTTTCGAAAGTATATGTTGTTACCACTCATTTGAACCGTCTCGACGAGACGATTCAAATGAGTGGTAACAACATATACGTTTGTTGAGAATTAAGAAAAATAGAAAAGGAAATAGTTCCCTCCCAAGACATTGGGACTGTTTAACCATTTACAGACGGGATAGTAGTATGAACCATTTCAGAGAAAAAATCCCTATTTTCTTTACTTCCTTTCGAAAGTATATTGGACTAGCTAGTTCAGTAATCAGAAATATATTAACAAAGTCTGTAGATCTTGATGAGACGGTTCTTCATGAGCCAACTCATCAGTAGCCGATTTCATCAAAATTGCAAAGTGTACTTATCTAGCAAAGTATGCTTTGAGGGAGTAATTATTTATTTTTCCAGAAATGCATTATTTCATATAGAACTGCCGACTGCATATAGTTGATGATTAAAAGTATGCCGAATTATTATACTGAATTTATTACATTATCACAGCCAAAATGGCTGTGATAATGTAATAAATTCAGTATAATAAAAAAATAATAAATTTATCCTTAAATTGAAAATTTCTCCCTCAAAGTATACTTTGCAATGTTGGTGAAATAGGCTACTAGATGTACATGTACAATGTTTGCAAATGTTGGTTTTTATGGTCTCAAGGGTTGAACTGGTTACACTGCCGAATTAAAGTTTGTCGTCTGCTGTTTATTTTCTATTTTCCATATTTCTCGTCAAAAACATGGTTCAACAGCACTTCAGAATCATTTCTGTTGGAAATGATTCTAAAGTGATGTCAGATCACAGAGTTCCAGATAAGGTGCGTATTTGCGTAAATACCCAATTAAAATTGCCAAAAACCCAATTGAAATCAGGAGTGAGTATCAAAAAGCAATTTCTAATTCTAATGAAATACCAAGATGTGTTTTCATTTATAAGCAAACTATTCAATCAGTGCAGTCTGTTGATGTGTAATTAAAATTTTGAAATACCCAATTGCTTCAGAAATGGTGGAGTGACAATACTCAATTACTAATTCCTTATCTGGAGCCCTGAGATCATGTTTAACTGTTTAAATATAAAACTTCAAGACACAACAAAAGAGGATTATATAAGCTTGCTTTCAATCCAATCCCATTTGTATAGTATTGATTTATTATTATTGATGCCATGCTTGTAACTGATAGACAAATAAAAGATGTTTAAACCAACAATTTTCATTCCAGCATTCCAATGTTGGTTTTTATTGTCTCGCCCTTTCGCGAAAGCGAAAAGCGAGACATGTTTTGCTTTTCCGGAGTCGACGCCGCCGCCGACGTCGTCGTCGGTGGCGGCGTCATCATTCAATGTTAAGTTTTCGTGTTACGATCATTACTTCAACACCTTATCAGCTACAGTCATCAAATTTTATACATACCTTTACTATGATATGTAGATGAATATATGACTATTCTCTGGGCCCCAGGGTCAAGGTCAAGGCCCCAGGGTCACGGTCAAGGCGGAACAAGGCGAGATTTGATTCCGCGGAATTCTTGGAAAATCTCCCCCCCCCCCCCCCACACTAAATGGCACATGATGTCTGTTCTACACCAACATACATTATTTTGTTTCATCAGAAATACTCCCACAATCGTGGGCTATTCTTGTCTACAAAGAGACGTCCATATCCACTATGCATATGGTAGATGGTGGCGGGGGGAATATTTCCTAGGAAAATCTCCCCCCCCCCCACCATGCTTGCTGTTCTACACAGATATACTGTTTGTATTAGCTCACCTGAGCAAAGCTTATGTGAGCTATTGTTATGGCAAAGTGTCCGTCGTCCGTCCGTCCGTCCGTCCGTGAACATTTTCAATCATCTTCTTCTCCCGAACTGCTGAGCCGATATTGGTTAAACTTCACAGGGATGATATATGGGTGATGCCATTTCAGATTTGTTAAAATGGAGGTCATCGACAATCCAAGATGGCCGCCATGGAAAAGTAGGTCAAATTCTTAAAAAATCTTCTTCTCACGAACCGCCAGACCGATTTCGACGATACTTGGTATGAATGATCGATAGTTAGCGCTGTTTCAGATTTGTTCATATGGTGGCCCGTGGGTCAAAAATGGGCATCGCCCGAGGGGTCAAATAGGGGTCAAATTTTATTTTTAACCGAATATAGTCATGTAATATATCAAATCGAAGGTATTGACGAGACGATCACTCTAAATCAGATGATTACGTCATCCAAGATGGCCACTGATAGTTCAAAAGGTCAGTCTTTTACTAAAGATTTCAAACGTCTTTTTCTTGTGAACTGCTTGGCCGATATTGGCCAAACTTAACTGTAATGGTCTGTGGGTGAAGCCTGTTCATTTTTGTTAAAATGGAGGTCATCACCAAATCCAAGATGGCCACCGTTGAGAAGTAGGTCAAATTGTCAAAAAATCTTCTTCTCACAAACCTCCAGGCCGATATCGACGAAACTTGGTAAGAATGATTGATAGTTACCGCTGTTTCAGATTTGTTCATATGGTGGCCCCTGGGTCAAAAATGGGCGTGGCCCGAGGGGTCAAATAGGGGTCAAATTTTATTTTTGACCGAATATGGTCATTTTATATATCAAATCGAAGGTATAGCAGTAAATCACATGCACATTCGCAATATATGTTAGATCAGAAGGTGCCAACAAATTCTGTGGAACATTTGAAGTTGTAAGTGAAGAGTCTTTGTGAAATAAAGATGACCACTATGGAGGCTTTTAGGTGAGCGATACAGGCCCATTTGGGCCTCTTGTTTTCTAGACCCACCCCCACCATGTGTTATACATTTATACCAATCATATGCAGCTATGGTAGAGATTTAACCTAGAGGACTCTCTACCAGCCAACATACATAATAGTTATGGTACGGTAATGTGGAATTATTGCATATACCGGTAAATAGAATCTCTACCGCCCCACCACCACTATATTGTCTATGTATAGATATTATACTAAATTGGAGAGCTCTTTTATAGAAAATGCTGCCTCGCCTATTCACATACTTCTCCACCAGCAGACATACATTATGACTATGTTAGTTGGGTTTACATGTAGGGATGTTACGTCCTCTGTTACCAACAGACTGGTTTGATCATGTGCATTTTGTATGCTCCTGAGCACAATATCAACAATGTATATGAAAATACATTAAGGCTTAAACCTGGAAATCTTCCCCCCCCCCCCCCCCCCCCCCCCCAGGGGGGGGGGGGGGGAGAAGATTTCCTGTTACACCGGTACTGATTATATTATTATTGATGCCATGCGTGTAACTGATAGACAAATAAAAGATGTTTAAACCAACAATTTTCGTTCCAGCATTCTAAGTGTTAACCCTTACAATGCTAAATTCAATTGTGTCATCTGCTGTTTACAGTGCTCCAGATAAGCTGTGCATTTGCTTAAATATCCAATTAAAATTGCCAAAAACCCAATTGAAATCAGAAGTAGCGAGTATCAAAAAGCAATAAAAAATGTATGGTACCTGTATCTCTCTGCAGAAAACTGGAGACAATTCTAATGAAATGCCAAGACATGTTTTCATTTCAAAGCAAACTACCGGTATTTAATAATTGCTGTCTGTTGATGTGTAAACTGTAGTGTGATTTTATTTTACCCAATTCAAATTTTGAAATACCCAATTGCGTCAGAAATTATGTAGTGACAATACTTGATTACTAATTATTTATCTGGAGCATTGATAATGTATAAAAAATAGTGTTATTTGCTATAGTGGCTCCCCTATTGAAAGGGGCCAGCCAATCGCTTACGACGTGGGCGTCGCCAGCATTTTGAAAAGGGGGGTTCGACTTTCAGCCGTGAAGCAACCGAAATCTGTAAAGGGTGCGAGGGAACCCTTGCAGATTTCGGATGCTTCACAGCCCCGGAATGTCTTTGCTTCTCGGAAGCCAAATGCTGCATTCGGGTATATTTGGACAACAACTAGATTCTTGGCACAGAGTTTTAGATCAATTTAAGAAGCGTATTTCTGAAACTTGGCATAATTGCAATACATTTGGCGTTGCTTGACTGTGTTGTGTTGCGTTACTAGTGCATTTGAATAATATACTGTCTGCTATTTCATTCACTGAAAATGGCTATTGTGGACCTTATTTATATATATATAAAAAATCCTTCTGGGTCCTAAAAAGAGGGTTTGTACGAACCCATCAAACCTCTCCTCATGACACCCTTGTACAGTCAAACGTCCATCAACGGCCAATTCTCTACACTAGTCTCTGAACTGCAGTACTTCCCAATGCATATCCTATATTAGCTACAATAATTCGCCTCCAATACATTATCTACGGCTTCAATTTGACTCATTCAAAAAATGTGAGCAACCGAAGTGCATACACAAACCTATTGCATGTAGGTCAAAATGTAGTAAACTGTATATTTAAACAAATAATATTTGATGTAGAACTAGTAAATTGCCAAAAATAATAGAACAGGGAAATCAGTTTCCCATGGAAGCCATCTTTTCTCTTGTCATTGTTCAACAATCAACATTACAAAATGAAGCTTACACATTTACAAGATATACATGTAAATGTCAGATAAACACCTTGACATGGTAAAAGAACCAATTTCTGCATGTGTATGTTCTTTATTAATAATTTATTGATACAGCTTTGACAGTTTTATATCGCTAACATATCAAACACGCCGGATAACCGGTTTCAAAAATCACTCTTCCATGTGTTACATTAAAGAGATGGGGTTAAATTGCTACCCTCGTGAGAAGTATGGAGCGGATTAGCAATTTTGTTTCTAATTCTATATATGCCAGGCATTCAGCAGACAAGGGAATTGGTACCATTTAGTTAACTAGATGGCGGCGCACTAACTGGCCATATCAGCCCGAGTGAAGGCCCGAACCTTCGACCTGAAAAAAATTGTCGTCTGCTGTTTTCTTCTTCTTTCTTCATAAAAACATGGTTTGACAGATCTTTGGAATCATTTCCAATGGAAATGATTCTAAAGTTCTGTCAAACCATATTTTTGATGAGAAAACTGCAAAATAGAAAATAAACAGCAGACGACAAAATTCCCAATGCCTATCCTATATATGCCAGGCATTCAACAGACAAGGGAATGGGTACCATTTAGTTAATTACCGGTAGCTGGCAGCACACCAACCGGCCATATCAGCCCGACTGAAGGCCCGAACCTTCGACCTGAAGATTGTCGTCTTCTGTTTTTTTTATTTTGTCTTCTTTCTTCATAAAAACATGGTTTGACAGATCTTTAGAATCATTTCCAAAATAGAAAGCATTCAACAGACAAGGGAATTGGTACCATTTAGTTAACTAGCTGGCGGCGCACCAACCGGCCATATCAGCCCGACTGAAGGTCCGAACCTTTGACTTCCCAGTTGCAAGGTGTATGCCTTACCCACTCTGCCACACCTACTAGTGTATCTCAATTGTCTTTGTGCAATGCATCTTTGGAGATACGACCTGTGTGAGACACAGTCACTTTAACCCTTAGAATGCGGGAAATGAAAATTGTCGTCTGCTGGTTTTTTTATGCCACCGGGTTTCGAAGAAACGGGTGGCATATAGTGTTTGGACCGTCCATCTGTCTGTCCGTCCGTCTGTCCGTCCGGGCACACATTAGGGTACTTATGTGGCTAGCACCACAGGGTTATGGACTTGGTAAAGGATAGGGTTGGTTACAATTAGCCACCTAAACAATCCTTTTATGTGGCTAAAAATCGTTTTATGTGGCTAATATTTAACATGTGATAAGCCACATAAGTATAGTACTGTAAGAACGTCCGTCCGTCCGTCCATCTGTCTGTCCGTCTGTCCGTCTGTCCGTTTGTCCGTCCGTCACACTTTTCAGTTAACCAATTTGTCACAGTTTCTCAAATATGCTGCAGGTGGCATCCGCGTTCGACAGACGCATTTCTTGTTTATTTTGTCTTCTTTCTTCATAAAAACATGGTTTGACAGATCTTTAGAATCATTTCCAATGGAAATGATTCTAAAGTTCTGTCGAACCTTGTTTTTGATGAGAAAACTAAAATAGAAAATAAACAGCAGACGACAAACAAATTAATTGAGCATGGTAAGGATTAAGCTTATTACCCTAACTGTCTCACCTGCTCTGGAAAGCAAATCATAAGAGATGACAATAACATATCCATCTGTCTGGGTGTTCATCCAAATGTATTTTAATTACTTATCTCTTAGCAACCATAAGTCAGAATGAATTGAAACATACAACCAGGTTATTCTGCACTGTTTTCAGTCTCGCATTACAAGTGATAGTAAATATGAACAAGATATGTACAGTGGAACCTCTCTAAACTGGTATACCCTGGGAAGTCCTCCGTGAGTGACCTTCAGGCATTTTACGATTCTGATACGTATTTGGATGCTGTGCAATCATGAATGTACAGTATCATCTGAGATAAATGACAACGAAACCCATCAAAAATAAGATCAGACATTATCTTGGTGTTCGGTTTAGAGAGGTTTCACTGTACTAATACTTTGCCATTTTCTCAAATGTTTACCAGTGATTATAAACAAGCAGGGGGCCGTTTCACTAAGCTTTGTACGACTAAAATGTTTGTAAGTGCAAAATTATGATAGTCTGTAAATTTCACATTAACCATGTTTTCTTGTAAATAATTATTGGATTTACATTTATTGAGCATTGGCTGCATATGCAGCATATACTCAATAAATGAAAATCCATTAATTGAAATTTCCAGACAACCTAAACTTGCACTTACAAACATTTTAGTCGAACAAAGTTTAGTGAAACGGGCCCAAGATTTTTTGGTACTGCAATCATTCTCTGCTAGTATGTTTACTCAGTCTGTAAAAATGGAATATGTATGTATAGTCTTGACATGTTTACCAGTGATAGTAAACATAGAATCAGATATTTCTCACAACTTCGTAAAAAAAACTTTCAATTTCTGTTTCTGTTTACTTTGCAGTGATATTCAACGTATATGATATCTTTACAAGTGCTAGTAAAACAGAAACTATATACTCCCACCACGTTTCAGAAAAATACTTTCAATTTCTGTTCTTTACTTTCCAGTTTCTTCAGATTCCACCGAATTGTTGCCTAGCAACCAGACGCACCGTCCATTTAAACGACATAGAGGACGACCTATTTGCAGAATTGACAGCGAAGACATTGAATGCCTCATTATTGATGGTCGGAGAATCTACCCGTGCAACTTCTGTCAGAAAACCTTCGTGTTCCGGTCTCTGCTGGTACGACATATGTCCTCGCACACCGACTACCGGCCATTCGTGTGCGAGATTTGTTCGCGTCCATTCCGACAACAGATCCATCTGGACCAACATAGGAGTACAATTCACTATAGCGAGATTGGCGCTAAAGTTACATGCGAGAAGTGTGGCAGACTGTTCGAGTCGAGACGTCTGCTGAACCAACATTTGCCATCGTGTGGAAGTGTGGGTGGTGTGGGTGGTGTGGGCACAGGTTGAAGTAACGGACCAAGGTCTATAAATACATTAAATATGCCTAAAAGCATCAATAAATGAAAAAAAATAAACTAAACTTTTTTGTTTTACCCCCTCCTATGGAGTATATGGAGGGGGTAAAAAAAAAAGTTTAGTTTTTTTTTTTTTTCTTCATTTATTGATGCTTTTAGGCATATGTAATGTATTTATAGACCCCGGTCCGTTACTTCAACCTGTGGGTGTGGGTGGTGATTATGACAGCTCATTGTTGTTATGAGTCCGTATTTCACATACATGTACTAGGCACAAAGCTCCAGTTAAGGTGCGTAATTTGACCAACTTGGGGTGAAATTATGTTATTTCTTCATCAAAAAATGGCAAGTTGGGAGTCCTTTAGAATCGTCTCATTGAGACGATTCTAAAGCACTCCCAACTTGCCATTTTTGATGGAGAAATAAGAAATTTACCTCCAAATTACGCACCTTAACTGGAGCTCTGCGGCATATATTAAAATATTGTTTGTTTGTTCTTTACCTACCCTGCATTTTAGCCATGGGTAGGTAGGTTGGCAGATTATTTTATTTTAATTGAGAATGTCAATACAGCGGACCGACTGGATTACAAAGGTATTAGGGCCCCGCCGAGATTCGGTGCCCTATAGGTTTCGCCCTGTCTGTCCGATTGTCTGTCTGAATTTCTGTTTATTTTTTACAAGTTTTTGTAAGAATTTTCTCAAATCACCTATAGGGGCCCAAAATACGTCAACAGACCTCATTTTCTAGTCAATTTGTGGACGTTTTGACACAGCGTAAGATGGTAGCGAAAATGAAAAAAAAAATAAAAAAAATTAAAACAAAATAAAAACTTGAGTCCGGGCTAAAAATTTCAGTCGGGCGGTAAATGGCAAACAAACCTAAATTTAATTTAGTCCCTAGGATAGAAAATTTAAAGATAAGTCAATGAAGAGGGCTTTCGGTCAACAATGAACCGCTTCACTGATTTTGATAATATTTAGCCACAATGTGTGTCTAGGGATGGTGCTTTGTTTTGCATACGACCCACGTCCGACCACCCAAGGTCAAGCTCACTGAGGACTTGCGTTCACCTTGTTTATAAGGCATCCAGCACTTCAATATTACTATATGGATTATTTTAAAATTCACACACTTCAAACAATCATGTGAACATGTGACACACTCATGACCTTCACTCATGACCTTCACGTTTTTGACCTTCACAAGGTCCCTGAAACACGTATCCATTTTTTTACCGTCGAGTATTCCAAGGGGACACATCCGTGTTTTACATTCAGTACTCTACACCTTACAGGTACATTTTTATCTGTATATGAAATATTATCTTTCTCTCGAAGTTACAGTGGAACTCCACTAAACCGAACACAAGAAAACATTGTGATCTTATTTTTGACGAGTTCTTGGTCAGTTATCTCAGGTGATAATGTCTGTTCATGATCGCACAGCACATAGCTATGGCTAAGAATGATCAAATGCCTGGTTTACAGTGAAACCTCTCTAAACCGGACACCCTGGGTACCCACCCAGGGTGTCTGGTTTTGAGAAGTTTCACTGTATAAGAATACTGAAACAAATATTAGACCCTCCCATTCACATGATATATTTATAGAAAATGGAGCTAGTATCTTGAGGGAGTAATCATTTATTGTATCCCCCGGACTCCGTCGGGGGATACTATGGATTTGACAGCGCGCCGCATCCGCGTCCGCGTCCGCCGCAGACACTTCTTGTCCGGAGCATAACTCGAACACCCTTTGGAATATTTTCATGAAACTTCACACATGCATAGACCACGACCCGAAGGTGTGTCGCGCGCAAGAATGACAACTCTTGCATAGCTAATTTTTTAGTTATCTCCCTTTTTTGTTTCTCGCACTGATTTCGTGTCCGGAGCATAACTCCACCACCCTTTGGAATATTTTCATGAAACTTTACACATGCATAGACCACGACCCGAAGGTGTGTCGCGCACAAGAATGACAACTTTTGCATAGCTAATTTTTTAGTTATCTCCCTTTTTTGTTTTGCGCACTGATTGACCATAACTCGACCACCTTTGGAATATTTTTATGAAACTTAACACATTCAATTAGACCACGAACCGAAGGTGTGTCGTGCCACAAGAATGACAACTCTTGCATAGCTAATTTTTGAGTTATCTCCCTTTTTTGTTTTCGCTCACTGATTTCCTGTCCGGAGCATAACTCGACCACCCTTTGGAATATTTTCATGAAACTTCACACATGCATAGACCACGACCCGGAGGTGTGTCGCGCACAAGAATGACAACTCTTGCGTAGCTAATTTTTGAGTTATCTCCCTTTTTTGTTTTGCGCACTCTACAAACTGGACAATAATGCATGAAGACCTGTTTTCTCGTCTGCTCTGTACACCTTTTCTTGTGTGCTCTGTACACCTTACCTGTAGAGAGAACAAAAGAAACTGGGAGAACCATGTTCTAGCATGGGCTAGCATGTGCAGATGTCCAGTGCTTGACCACTGCTGACCAGGTAATTTATACAGGTAAATCACTACATTGGGTACTGTGTTGAAAATATTGTGGCATTATGTGGACCTGTGCAGATTTTTGTAGATAAATATAGGACTATTAAAAAAAAATCTGGTCTCCAATAGCAAGCATTATTATTTTTAAACTTTTTTTTTTCCTTTTTTTTTTCATTTTTGTTTTCTTTTTTTTTTCATTTTTTCTTTTTTCTTTTTGTTTTTCATTTTTTTTTTTTTTTTTCAAATTATTTTTCAATTTTTGTCTAGTAGCATAAGGTCGTAAGTGCTTTATACAGACTATTCACCTGTGCATGTGCTAGCATGTGCAACTGACCACTGACCACTTACAGGTAATTTATACAGGTAAATGATTATATTACATTTCCGTAAACTGTGTTGAAAATATTGTGGCATTATGTGGACCTGTGCAGATATATGTAGATAAATATAGGACTATTAAAAAAAAATTATGTGCTCCAGTAGCAAGCATTATTATTTTTAAACTTTTTTTTTCCATTTTTTTTTTCATTTTTTTTTTCAAATTATTTTTCAATTTTTGTCTAGTAGCATAAGGTGGTAAGTGCTATATACAGACTATTCACCTGTGCATGTGCTAGCATGTGCAACTGACCACTGACAACTTACAGGTAATTTATACAGGTAAATGATTATATTACATTTCCGTAAACTGTGTTGAAAATATTGTGGGAATATGTGGACCTGTGTATATATGATATGTAGATAAATATAGGACTATTAAAAAACATTCTGGGCTCCAGTAGGGAGCATTATTCTTTTTCTTTTTTTTAATTTAATTTTTTTTTTCTTTCCCTTTTTTTTTTTACATTCTTTTTCAATTTTTTAACTGACCACTAACTTATTACAGGTAATTTATACAGGTACATTATTACATTTCCGTAAACTGTGTTGACAATATTGTGGCAGTATGTGGACCTGTGCAGATATATGCAGATAAATATAGGACTATTAACAAAAATTCTGGGCTCCAGTAGCGAGCATTATTTAAAAAAAAAAAAATTGTATATTACATTTCCGTAAACTGTGTTGAAAATATTGTGGCATTATGTGGACCTGTGCAGATATATGTAGATAAATATAGGACTATAAAAAAAAAATTCTGGGCTCCAGTAGCAAGTATTATTATTTTTTATTTTTCAATTTTTTTTTCAAAATTTTTTTTTTTACATTCTTTTTAAAAAATTTAACTGACCACTAACTTATTACAGGTAATTTATACAGCTAAATTATTACATTTACCTAAACTGTGTTGACAATATTGTGGCAGTATGTGGACCTGTGCAGATATATGTAGATAAATATAGGACTATTAAAAAGAATTCTCGGCTCCAGTAGCGAGCATTATTTTTTTTATTTACATTCTATATTACATTTCCGTCAACTGTGTTGAAAATATTGTGGCATTATGTGCACCTGTGCAGATATATGTACATAAATATAGGACTATTAACAAATAATTCTGCACTCCAGTAGCTTCACACATGCATAGACCCTAAAGGTGTGTCGCGCAAGATTGACAACTCTTGCATCACTAATTGTTTAGTTATCTCCCTTTGTCCGTCACCGATTTTGTCTCCGGAGCATAACTCGATCACCCTTTTTTCAAACTACTTGTGTATCTGGGGAGGGGGATACACATGCGCTTGTCGACAAGCGTCCATTTCTAGTTTTTCCCAAAATGCATTATTTCATATATAACTAACCGTTGCATATATTTGATGATTAAAAGTATGCAGAATTATTATACTGAATTTATTACATTATCACAGCCAAATTGGCTGTGATAATGTAATAAATTCAGTATAATAAAAAATAATAAATTTATCCTAAAATTGAAAATTTCTCCCTCAAAGTATACTTTGCTAGAAAAGTATACTTTGAAATGTTGGTGAAATGGGCTACAGATCAGGGTATTCTAATTTCAGGGCTGAATATATTTTTCTCGACGTAAATATGCCTTTCTGATTTTGGGATTTTCCCCCCAATGCAGCATGTTAAAACGGGATCAAACCTGTTTGCCTGGCCTTACATGACCTTAGCTGTTGATAGGCCGTTAAACACCAATAAACAAACAAATAAACATGTATATAATAAAAACACATCCCTGTGAATCCTGTTTCACAGTTTGTATCCTCCTGTATCCAAGAAATATTTGTATATATGTTATATATGTGTCAATGTGAATAAAATATTTTAATCTATCTTATCTGCCATTACTGTCGAAACCCTGTTGGGAACTTCAACAGGTATGCGTCAATCTGACATGGTTATTAACCCTCACTACGCTGGCGACGAAAATTGTCGTCTGCTGTTTTTCATTTTTGCCTTAATTCTTTAAAAAAAAAAACAGTTTTGGCAGCACATGAGAATCGTCTCCAGTGGAGACGATTCTCATGCGCTAACAAAACAGGTTTTTATCAAGAAATATTGAAAATAAAACATTTCCAGCAGACGACAAAATTTAATTCAGCGTAGGAAGGGTTAAGGACACGTTCTATACCGGATCCTACTTTGATTCAAAGATAATTGATTTGTAAATGTGAGGAAATATGTGTATATGTGACTGGTTCGTCACTGTATCCTATATGGCATAAAGAGTGGCCAACTAGCTCGGCCATCTTTGTGTGTTCAAACCATCAGCCAATTTCACCTGTTCAGTAGCCTATTTCGCTAACATTGCAAAGTATACTTATCTAGCAAAGTATACTTATCTAGCAAAGTATACTTATCTAGCAAAGTATACTACTTATCTAGCAAAATATACTTATCTAGCAAAGTATACTTATCTAGCAAAGTATACTTATCTAGCAAAGTATACTTATCTAGCAAAGTACACTTATCTAGCAAAGTATACTTATCTAGCAAAGTATACTTTGAGGGAGAAATTTTCAATTTAAGGATAAATATATAAATTTTTATTTTACTAAATGTATTACATTATCACAGCCATTTTGGCTGTGATAATGTAATCAATTCAGTATGATAATTCTGCATACTTTTAATCAATCAAATATATGCAGTTAGTTCTATATGAAAAAATGTATTTCGGGAAAAAATAAATGATTTCTCCCTCAAAGTATACTTTGCTAGATAAGTATACTTTGCAATTTTGGTGAAATTGGCTACTGGCGTTTGACAAGAAACTGACAATGCAAAGTAGAACATATGATATAATGTAGCTAATCATACATAGAAACGCCAGGAGAATGGACTCACGGATACATGTATTCCATCACATTTACGAAGCAATTATCTTTAACCCTTAGACCGCTACCCACAACAATTGTCGTCTGCTGTTGCTTTTATGTCTTGCCTTATTTCTCAATAAAAACATGCTTTGACAGCACTTCAGAATCATTTCCAATGGAAATGATTCTAAAGTGCTGTCAAATCATGTTGTAAATTATTCTAATGTGCTGTCAAAGCATGTTTTTGATGATAAAAATGGAAAATATAAAATAAACAGCAGATAACAAAAAATTAAGATTAAGGGTTAATTCAAATATGAACAGAGAATACCAGGTTAGTGCCATTTGATATCAAGTTTACCAGGGAAGGCTAGGAAACGCGGAGGATTCCTACCGTTTTCGAGCCGAATCGATAAAAGACGGATTAGCATAGTATTTTATTATTTTACACTACAAAATGGGGACAGGTTGAATACGGGATCAAACCCGTTGGCTCAGCATTAAATGATAGGACGTTAAATACCACCAACAACAACAACAAAATGGGCAATGATGATGTGGTTTTTGTCGAGCCCGCTTGCGGAAAGCGAGACATAGTGATTACAATGACGTCCGGTGTCCGTGCGTGCGTCCGTCTGAGCAACCAAGGGTGTAGAAGGGGCCATGGGGCCGAGCCTAACACAAAAGAATCCTTTGATTTATTCTGTATGGCCCCTTATTCTATTCATTACAAGGGGCCATCTCTTTGATCTAGAACAATGGAAATGGGCCCCTTCTTCACTATTGGTCGTCCGTCCGTCCGTCCGTCCGTCCGGGCACACATTAGGGTAAGCTTATGGGGTAGGGGGCGTGGTCTAAGGACAATGGGTTAGGGTTAGAACACAATGGAACTTAATCCGTACCCCGTAAGCCTATTGTGTCTTACGGGGTATTTCCTTTGATCTTTTATATAGCAAGTACCCCCTAAGGTCCGAAATGTAAGTTCGTCCGTCCGTTCCGTCCGTCCGGGCACACATTAGGGTACTTATGTGGCTAGCCCCACAGGGTTATGGACTTGGTAAAGGATAGGATTGGTTACAATTAGCCACCTAAAAAATCGTTTTATGTGGCTAAAAATCGTTTTATGTGGCTAATATTTAACATGTGATAAGCCACATAAGTATAGTAATGTAAGAACGTCCGTCCGTCCGTCCGTCCGTCCGTCTGTCCGAAATATGCGTTAAAGTTTTTAAATACCTTATATCTCTGCAGTCCTAAGTCACATTGACTTGAAACTTCATATACTTATTAGTCATGATCCATATATTCATGTTGTATCCCAGTCATACGGCCCCTGTGCCCAAGGTCAAGGTGAAATGACTTAGAAGTTTGCGTTCCGAAATATGTGTTAAAGTTTTTAAATACATGTACCTTATATCTGTGCAGTCCTAAGTCACATTGACTTGAAACTTCATATACTTATTAGTCATCATCCATATATTCATGCTGTATCCCACTCATGCGGCCCCTGTGCCCAAGGTCAAGGTCAAAGGACTTTGAAGTTTGCGTTCCAATATCTGCATTAAAGTTTTTAAATACCTTATATCTCTGCAGTCCTAAGTCACATTGACTTGAAAATTCATATGCTTATTAGTCATCATCCATATATTCATTCTGTGTCCCTCTCATGCGGCCCCTGTGCCCCTATGTCAAGGTCAAATGACTTAGAAGTTTGCGTTAAAGTTTCTGTCAAAATTTGCGTTAAAGTTTTCACATACCTACTATCTCTGTAACCGTAAGTCAGATTTGCTTGAAACTTTGTATGCTTATTGGTCATCAAACTTCAAATAAATACACTGAGACCATCAAATGCCTTGGCGGGTTCGACATGCGGGCCGCGGCCATCCTCGTCGTTAAAAAGAATACGTCACGTGACACACCCCCCCCCCCCACCCCGGCCCCCCCCCCCCCCCCCCCCCCCCACCCCCCCCCCCCCCCCCCCCCCCCCCCCCCCCCCCCCCCCCCCCCCCCCCCCCCCCCCCCCCCCCGTTTGTTACAGTGGTACATTGTAAGGCATACTATTTTGGGAAAGTTAATATACATGCAGCAATCACCAATATTGGGATAAAATAGATATCTGAAACATTATACTGACAATAACATATATATGTACTGAAGCCCATAAGGGCCACTTCACTTTTTTTTTATTTCCATTTATTCAAGATCTTTTCTTGAATTTTCAAGATCTTTTTTTGAATTTTCAAGAAAAGATCTTGAAAATTCAAGAAAAGAACTTGAAAATTCAAGAAAACATCTTGAATTTTCAAGTTCTTTTCTTGAATTTTCAAGAAAAGATCTCGAAAATTCAAGAAAGTATCATGAAAATTCAAGAAAAGATCTCGAAAATTCAAGAAAAGATAAAAAAAAGTGAAGTGGCCCTAATGGGCTTTCGTATATATGGCTGTGACTGAAGAAATGGCGTTTATGGAACTTCTGTCCGTTGTTGATCATGATTAACCCCTACAATGCCGAATTAAAATTTGTCGTCTGCTATTTATTTTTTATTTTCCATTTTCTCCTCAAAAACATGGTTTGACAGCACTTTAGAATCATTTCCCATGAGAGAGAAGAGACAAAATATGGCACAGCAGCAGACGACTATTTTCGATTCCCGCACTCTAAATAGCACATTGCAGTAGCCTGATAACGATCGAAATGGCTTGTTACAAGCATTACGGGTGTGTCATTGATGGACTGGTGAACAGTGCTGATCCTGATCAGACTGCAGATGCACAGGCTGATCTGGATCTACACTGATCGCAAAACCCATAAGCACCATTTCTCCAGTCACTGCCACATATATGTTTAATGTAATGGGTAGCTAGGTAAACCATGATGTTGATAAACAAATACAAATTCACTTAATGGCATAAATTAACGGTAGGGGTCACGATTTGCATGGTTTGGCCCTCCGGTACGTATTTATCTTTGGCTCTTTTGTTACCTGGGAGTTGAATTGGGTTATTGCCCATAATAAAAGTAGTAAGATTATTACTGATCCTATTGCTTTTGGGAGGGCCAATTAGTGATTCTGGTGTGACGAGGACCTGGCATCAGATCAGGATTATTCTGTTTTCAGGGCTGAAATATTTTTTTTATTGTAAATATTCATTTCTGATTTTGGGATTTTCCCCCATTTGTACATGTACTGGTGGTACAGGTAATATATGGGATTTAGTACTAAACCCAGTTGCAAATACACATTAATTACTGTATACAGTCTAAAAACTGCTAATTTCCTTGGAGCTTTATATAATAAATAGAATATTCATATTTTTGCAACGAATATGACATATATTTTCATCTTGTGGTGTGAAATGTCCATATTTCATGAGTGCCTAACGGCATTTCACACCACGAGATGAACATATATGTCATATTCATTGCAAAAATATGAATATCCTCTATTTATTATATACCTACCCATGAAATACATAGTTATACGATGTAAATAAAAATCATATGTTCTCATCGATGAAATAAACAACTTCCGGTGAAAATACGACTACTTCCGCTATCTATATTCATAACGCGCACCTGCAGTGCCGGACTGCAAATAGGCTGCAAATACACATTCATTACCGTATACAGTCTAAATTTTTGCTAATTTCCATGGAGCGTGTTTTATAAATAGAATATTCATATTTTTGCAACGAATATGACATATATTTTCATCTCGTGGTGTGAAATGTCCATATTACGGCACTCGTGAAATATGGACATTTCACACCACTCGATGAACATATATGTCATATTCGTTGCAAAAATATGAATATCCTCTATTTATTCCGATACAAAGGAAATGATGACATCATCACATTTTACGACGTCATCACTTTGTGTGTAACGTTTCTTCACAGGCGATTGAACTCCTCACCCACATACCCCCATTAGATAAATCCATCTGCCAATAATTCCAGCACAAACATATTTACACAATTCCCTAACATTTGATTGGCCCGTAGCAAGTCTCTGTCCAAAATTTATATCCCAATAAACTCCCACGCTAAACTACTTTCCGTAACTGTGAGGCGCAGTTAAAATAATTCTTAAGAAAACGGAAAATAAACACATTTTCTTGATGAATTTATTTCAAATGCTGGAATTATAAGGAATGAATGGCCTTTTTGTGGAATTTATCTGGTCCGTCTATACTACGTATGTTATATTATCAGGTAACCTGTCATGTATTGACCGAATACGTACCGACTGATAACATTGTGTTGGCATTGACCTGATACAAACATCCGGGTTACAATGAAGCGAAAACTTACGTTCCATTGGTCGGATGACGTTACCGAATGGCATCGGTGTAATGATGCAACGTAAACAAGTTTGTGTTCTGTTGATAGATAACGACGTTATATGTGGATATTTCCGAGCATAAAACGTTACCTGATAAATAGAATACCAGGCTAGTGTCTTTTGATATCAAGCTTATCAGGCAAGGCTAGGAAACACATTCCAACCGTTTCTGAGCCGAGCCTGATAAACTTGATATCAAAAGACACTAGCCTGGTATTCTCTATTTATATACTTTATAATGGATAGTATGTGGGGTCTGGATATGGAGACTGTGGTTTCTTGTGCTCCAAGGCTGTGCAGCCTTGAATTACAGTGTATGTATGAGCATTCAGAAGTTACAGTCTCCCTATCAGAACTTTTTGAAGGCCCTTCGTATAGGGCTATTAATAAGGGCACCTGGCACCAGATCTCTTTCATCACTAGTGCACGTGTAAAACATAATAGAAACAAGGTTGTCTCGCTCTTTAATCCATTGAAGTCTATGGATACAATGCTTTCTATTTAAAAAAATAAAAATTTATTTCAACTTAAAAATATACCGTGTACATGTATGTTGTTACCACTCATTTGAACCGCCTCATCGAGACAGTAACAACATATACTTGCGGGAAGAAATATTGAAAATGGAGAAAAAAAATTCTCAAAATTTCATATTCGTATAATTGTACGTAGACTGTAATGGGTTAAAGGTACATGCCCTAAGTAGGCACAACATGTTCTTTATAGGAAGTAAATAAGTGTTGTGTCACTATTCCACCAGTTCTAAAAATTACAAGTGCCCGCTATACAGATATAATCAGTCAGTCATATTTATTTTACTGATAGTGACTCGCAGTGGTATCAGGCTATTTTCATATGCAAATGAGGCATTGTAGGTTTTTATTATTTATTTATACTACCGTAATTAAATGAGTCACCTGAAAAAATATTATTTTGACACATTATAAAGTATGATCATTGCACACCAACAAATAAATACAGAGAATAAATAATAATGTCCATTAACATTTTAAGGAAACACGGTTATCGCTCTTGATATCAGTGTGCACATTTATGTCTGATATAAAATGTATAATATTTCCAATCAATATGTGGGGTAATGGTGAATGAATGTTTATTTGCCAGAAAATGTCATATCTACAGAATATACAAAACTGTCTGTCTCCTATATTATAACCTACTGAGTGGGCATGTACCTTTAACTGCCTTATCATGTGTTCATACACAGCTTAGTAATCCTTATATGGGCTGAGAAATTGGGCTTACAGGTTTTGTGACCAGTGTAGCTCCAGATCAGCCTGTGCATACGCACAGTCTGATCAGGCTCTGCACTGTTCGCCATTCCATAAATAATACACCTGTCATGCTTCTAATAAGCAATATAGGTCGTTCTCAGGATATAGGTCGTTCTCAGAATATAGGTCGTTCTCAGGATATAGGTCGTTCTCAGAATATAGGTCGTTCTCAGGATATAGGTCGTTCTCAGAATATAGGTATAGGTCGTTCTCAGAATATAGGTCGTTCTCAGAATATAGTCGTTCTCAGAATATAGGTCGTTCTCAGAATATAGGTCTTCTCAGATAGGTCATTCGTTTCTTCATAGGTCGTTCTAGAATATAGGTCGTTCTCAGGATATAGGTTGTTCTCAAAATATAGGTCGTTCTCAGGATATAGGTCGTTCTCAGGATATAGGTCGTTCTCAGCAGAATATAGGTCATTCTCAGAATATAGGTCGTTCTCAGAATATAGGTTGTTCTCAGGCAACAGGAGTGGACTATTTGATCAGGAGCTACACGTCACTGGCCACATTCAGATTCACGTCGGCCATCATCCATATTTTAACCCTTTCACCCCTAAATAACTGGAATTGAATTTGATATGTTAATTTTCCGACCAATCCAATCATCATAAAATAATTTTCAGACTAGTCAATTTATGATAAGGAGGTGTTTTTCTTCTCAAAAAAATATGAAAATTACTTGAAAAAAGTGCAGATGCTAATGAGACCCCTCCCCCATGTTCAGCCACGGAGTTTACATAGATAACGGTTTACCACCAGTTGGAGTCTGAATTTAAATGCCGTAGAACACAGGAAAGTGCAGTTCTGGACATCTAGATTTCAAAATTTGTCCTGTGGATCCCCCTAGCATACTCGCTTTACTCCGTGGAGCTCGAAAATAGGACAACCGACGCCCCCCCCGCCCCCCATTCCCCAATTGCTGGAGTGCGCCCCTGCTATTTGATCAGGAGCTACACGTAACTGGCCACAAATAGCTGCCGGCTGAGAAAAGGTATCTTACGACATGATCAACCATTTGAGATAATGGTCCTCTTGTGCATTGACTCAGTATGACTAGAATCTAACGGGGTGGGGGTGGGGGGGGGCGGATCGTAGCTAGTTAATTCCCTTTGAATTTATTTATAGAAATCCGGTCCAACTTGTATATTTTATGGCCTAATTGCTTGTACTAATATCAAATACGGTGCCGGGTATCGGATGAGTTGTTGGGTAAAGAAGACATTATATTGTTTTCGACTCGTGTTGATCCAGATCATCCTACATGTCTGCACAATGTGATCCGGACCTGCATTATTAGCCATGGTTCATATTTTCACCCTTATTATTCAGTCAGAAATAAACGCTAAAATAAACCAAAGGACTTGATCTCTATAAATAGATTTGCAAAGGGAAATAACTAGCTTTGATCCCCCATTGTTCTGCTGATGGCAGTTAACCTACTGGGAGCTGTTTCACTAAATGTTGTACGACTAAAATGTTTGTAAGTGCAAAATTATGATAGTCTGTAAATTTCACATTAGCAATGTTTTATTGTAAGCAATTGTTGGATTTACATTTATTGAGCATGGGCTGCATATGCAGCCTATGCTCAATAAATGTAAATCCATCAATTGAAATTTCCAGACGACCCAATTTGCACTTATGAACATTTTAGTCGTAGGAAGTTTAGTGAAACGGCACCCCCCCCCCCATCTCTATAAATAGATTTGCAAAGGGAAATAAGTAGCTACGATAGCAGTTAGCCTACTGGAGTCCCTGTATGAAACTAAATAGCAAAGGCCTTGATCAGACTGCGCGTCTTGGGCTATGCTGATCGCAAACTATGTAAGGTCCCTTTTCTGAGCCTGCGGCTCATAGGTAAATTGGTGTTCTTTCAGGTTACTTCTTTGATCACGATGCAGTAGACCAAGAGTCAGAGAGACCGTTAACGGAACAGCAGGACCCAAGCAACAGACTGTTAACGGAACAACTAGACCCAAGCGATTCATCTGGATTCATTATGAAGCCATATTTATGCTTGTTATGCGGAAAGAGTTTTACGACCAAGTCGGACCTCAAACGACATACGAGAATACATACGGGTGAACGACCATTTAAATGTTCGCTTTGTCCGAAGACGTTCAACCAAAGCACCCACCTCAACAGTCACATATACAACGTTCATGGGGAACGATTCGTTGCACCCACAAGCTAAGGCCGTAGAAAGTTCTTGCTATGTTAAGCGTCCGCGTGCAGGTAGATTTTGAGAGTGGTTCTGTGAAAAAACAAACTGTGTATGCTATTTGACACTATTTTCTGGTGAATATGTATGAAAACTGTTTGGGGATGTGTGCACGTTTTATATCCGTTCATGAGGGGGTAGGGGGTGGGGCTTGTCTAGTTGCGAAGGTAACTCTTGCAATCTACTCCCGTACGGGAGTAATTGCAAGAGTTACCATTCGTAACTAGGGGTTATCCTATTTTCGAGCTCTTCGAAATGCACTTTCATGTGTTTTACGGCATTTAAATTCAGACTCCAACTGGTGGTAAACCCTGTGGGGTGGAGGGGGGGGGTGTGGGTTGCAACCCCGGAACCCCCCTCCAGATCTGCCCCTGGTAGGTAGGTTTTGGCCATGTGGATGGATGCTTAACGGAGAAAAATAATGGCATGGCCTAAGCCTGTGATTAGAATTGTATACTGCAGAAGCTCTCTAAGCCAGACACCCTGGGAGGTCCCCAGGGAGGTCCCCAGGGAGGTCCCCAAGGTGTCTGGTTTAGAGAGCTTCCTTGTAATTCATATGAACACTCCAAAATGTACAGTGGAACCCCTCTAAACCGGACACCAATAAAACACCTGTGATTTTGAATATTTTTGAATAGTTTATTGGTCATTTATCTCAGGTGATAATGTCTGTTCGTGATCGCATAGCACACAACTATTGTTCAGAATGATCAAATGCCTGATTTACAGTGAAACCTCTCTAAGCCGGACATATGTATGTCTTTAGCAATAGGGTGGATGGACATGTATGTGTGTGCCTTGCAATATTGAGGACAGAAAATATGTATGCTAGCAATGTGTGTTATTAGGGCCCTGCCGAGAATCGATGATGCCCTATAGGTTTTCGCCCTGTCTGTCCATCCGTCTGTCTGTTTTGTCTGTTTATTTTTTGAAAGTTTTTGTCAGCGTTTCACAAATCACCTATCATTTCTGTTTGCCGTCAGCTAATATCTTCATATTGTACATATACATTACTTAGTAACTATACATCATTACACATTCATACAATTACCCTCGCTACTGCTCGTACTTCCGTCCGTCCGTCTGTTTATTTATTTGAATATTTTTGTAACAGTTTCTCAAATCACCTATAATTGCTGTTCGCTTTCTGGTAATATCTTCATAGTGCACATATACACTGATAATGTCTGTTCGTGATCGCATAACACACGGCTATGGCTCAGAATGATCGAATGCCCGATTTAGAGTGAAACCTCTCTAAGCCGGACATTCTGGGGACTTCCCAGGGTGTCCGGGTTAGAGAGGTTTCACTGTATATCTCTACACCGGACACCATATGGTCTTCCCAGGGTGTCCGCTTTAGAGATATTTCCATTGTGCACCAATCATTTTCGAAAAGCTAATACAGTGAAACCTCTCTAAACCGGACACCCTGGGAGGTCCCCAGGGTGTCCGGTTTAGAGAGGTTCCACTGTAATTAATCCCTGTATGAACATGTTTTGTCATTTTCCATCATGAACAGACACAACATTGAAATTAATTACAATCAAACCCATCTAAATTAAACACAATGAGGTCCCCAGGGTGTCCGGTTTAGAGAGGTTCCATATATGAACATGTTTTGTCATTTTCCATCATGAACAGACACAACATTGAAATTAATTACAATCAAACCCATCTAAATTAAACACAATGAGGTCCCCAGGGTGTCCGGTTCAGAGGGCTTCCACTGTATTATGTATTCACGTTGTGCTGGTGGGTGGGCACAGCTTGTCTCTCTTTTTTAACTTAACATTTTGCAATTTTGCTTTGTAAGAAGTAAAACTTTTAAAACTGTAATAGCTAGACTTCATACTCTTTGGACTTTGAATTTTGCCTTGTAAGAACTTTTAAGCCATTCTAGCTGAAGACTTGATGTTAGCTGAAGTCTTCAGCTATAACTTGCTTATTATATCCTAGGAATATGACGTATGTATAGTTTTTGTATTTCTGTCTGTCCTTGTGTTTGACCATTCTTAAGATTGGCGCTAGTGTTTCTGTTTGCCGGACCAAGCAGCAGCTGGGTGTATCCGTGAGCCCCTGGAAAAGTGCCATTTTATTCTAATATTTGACGAAGCTTCTCCCTGACTTTCTAATTCCTAAATAACGTTGAATTACCAGTAAGACCAAAATAAATTGGTACACATTTTATCATGGCAAATGGAAGATTTACTCCCCTCAGGTAAATATAGTATTCATTTACGTAAAATATATTTTTTTAGCGTTTATTTCTTGCTGAACACCGAGTACAACCATTGATATTGCGAACAGAGTAGACATCTGTTCAGTCCGATCTGTGTCTACACTGGTTTCGAGAATATTAATATGTGTGAATATATGAACCCGGCGAATAATACAGTCCTGGATCATATTACGCAGATACGTAGGATGATCTGGATCCACAAGCGTTAAAACACTATAGTCTGTTTCGCGAAAGCTGCCCAAATTTTGCGGCCATATAAACAATTCAAAAACAATATTTTTTTCGATAGTATTAAATTAAAGGAAAATTTAAGAATGAGCCTTCTTTTTATTTCGTGAAATTTTGTCAAATATTGATTTTATTGCGCAAAAACAATTTCCCCATGTTAAATCCCCATAGACATCTTCACTCCATGTTAAATCCCCATAGACTATGGGGAAATTGTTTTGAATTTCAGAAATACTGGACCGATTTTTAAAATTTAAAATTAATTTTACTTTTTGTTTTTATAGATCATATCCAAGCTATCTATTCGGAGTCAATTTCCAATTTTTTTTGTTTTTTGACTCCTCCCACACTCCCTTACCTCTTTTTCCCCCATGTTAAATTCCCATAGAGAAATCAATTTTTCGTAATAAAATCAATATTTGACCAAATTTCACGAAATAAAAAGAAGGCTCATTCTTAAATTTTCCTTTAATTTAATATTATCGAAAATAATATTGTTTTTGAATTGTCTATATGGCCGTAAAATTTGGGCAGCTTTCGTGAAACAGACAGTAGTCGTGTTTCTAATAAGCAATATAAATCATAAAGCACAGGGGCCCGTCTAGCAAAGTATACAGTATATGGAACTAACGACTGCATATATTATTATACTGAATTTATTACATTATTTACAGCCAAAATGGCTGTAATAATGTAATAAATTCAGTATAATAATTTGGTCAGAAAATATTTTATTTCATTAAATAAAAATGAGTAAATTTATCTTTAAAGGTACATGCCCACTCAGTAGGCACAACATGTTCTTTCTAGGAATTAAGTAAGTGTATACTTGTGTCGCTATTCCACCAGTTCTAAAAATTATAGATACAAATATAATCATTTAGTAATGTTTACTGTACTGATAGTGACTCGCGGTGGTATCAGGCTATTTTCATATGCAAATGAGGCATGATGTTTTTTTAATTATTTATACTAATTAAATGCGTCGCCTGAAAAAATTATATTTTCGGCAGATTATAAAGTATGATCATTGCACATCAAAAAATAAATACAGAGAATAAATAGTAACGTCCGTTAACATTTTAAGGAAACACGGTTATCACCCCTGATATCAGTGTGGAAATTTACGTCTGATATAAAATGTATAAATAATAATGTCAATCATTATGTGGGGTAATGGTGAATGAATGTTTATTTTGCCAGAAAATGTCACAGATGATCTCTCGCCGCTGGCGCTATTCAATTCATGGGGATGAAAACATGGAAAATAGGATAAAAATATGTAATTTTCACATACGAAAGCCATTTAAAACAATGTTTCAACAGTTTAACAGTGTATTATTGATTTGACATGAGAGCTCCAGATAAGTGTTGTGTCTAAAGAGTATTATACCCCCAGATTTCAAATTCAATGCATATTTTACTTTTACAAATGTATTTTTGATTTTTTGCAGCTCAACTACAAGGTGTATGGTCATGTGGTACTAACAACAACAACAAGTACTGAAACTTCCAGAATCCATCCGATTTAAAGTATGTATTCTTTTATAGTGTCCTTATTACGTAACGGATTTTGATGAAATATGGCGCATCAAACACGTCTTGTTAAGCTGCATTTGGTGGTCTCTGTACTTTGGCCCAAACTTCAGTCGTTGACATACGTCTGTGCCGAACTCCCGGGACCACCAAATGCAGCTCATGAAGACGCGTTTGCTGCGCCATATCTCATCAAAATCCGTTGCATATTAAGGAAAATATAAAATAATACTTACCTTGGAGTGGGCAAGAACACTTTCAGCCACTATTGTTGTTGTTATTACCACGTGATCATGCACCTTGAACTAAGTAAATGTTCAACTTTATGACAGTATTTTCACTGTGTAATTTGAAAATCAGTGCGTATTTTCACATTGCCGTGTGTGAAATACACCAATATGCACTTTTATCCCGTCAACACAGTGCGTATGTGCCGTGAAACATTTTTGAGGCCCATCCCGTTTCCTGAGCCTTGCCAGATATTTTTTCCCATTCATGGCACTAACCTACTATTCTCTATCTATTTTCCTTATTTCTGAACCAAAGTATATGTTGTGACCACTCATTTGAACCGTCTCGGCGAGACGGTTCAAATGAGTGGTCACAACATATACTTCTGATGGGAAATAAAGAAATTCTTCAGCCTTGCCGGATATTTTTTCCCATTCACGGCACTAACCTACTATTCTCTATATCTGAGCTCTGGGACATGTGGACAAATGCAATCTAACTATTTATCATATTCACATGTCAATACCTTGCTGACATTCTGTATAAATACAGAAACAACAGATGTGACAAATCGAGGCTACTGTCTGTTACACGTAAAAATCTGGTGATGGCTTTTTAACAATAACATCAATTTTTAAAGCAATTTTTGCCAAATAATGCAAAAAATGGGAGGTTATATTTGTATTGTTTGTCAACATTAACTTGAAATTGCATGCGTTTCAGATATACCGTAATTACCCTAAATATTTGGACACAATTTACTTTGAGAAACCTCTAATCATGCACATACATTGTTATTGTGATTAAACCAGTACTGCCATACTTACCCTAAATACTGGCACACTCACTGTTGTAGAAAGACCATGTATTTCTGTAATAACCATAAATATTCGGACACAATTTGGTTTGGGAAACCCCTATTAAATAGGGGTTTCCCAAAACAAATTGTATCCAAATACATTGTTATTGTGATTATTGCCATACTAACTTACATATTGGCACACTCACTGTTGTAGAAAGACCATGTATTTCTGTAATAACCATAAATATTCGGACACAATTTGGTTTGGGAAACCCCTATTAAATAGGGGTTTCCCAAACCAAATTGTATCCAAATACATTGTTATTGTGATTATTGCCATACTAACCTTACATATTGGCACACTCACTGTTGTAGAAAGACCATATATTTCTGTAATAACCATAAATATTCGGACACAATTTGGTTTGGGAAACCCCTATTAAATAGGGGTTTCCCAAAACAAATTGTATCCAAATACATTGTTATTGTGATTATTGCCATACTAACCTTACATATTGGCACACTCACTGTTGTAGAAAGACCATATATTTATGTAATAACCATACATATTTGGACACAATTTGCTTTGGGAAACCCCTCCCAAAACAAATTGTAACCAAATACATTGTTATTGTGATTATTGCCATACTAACTCTAAATATTGGCATGCTCACTGTTGTAGAAAGACCATATATTTCTGTAATAACCATACATATTCGGACACAATTTGCTTTGGACAAATTGTATCCAAATACATTGTTATTGTGATTATTGCCATACTAACCTTAAATATTGGCATGCTCACAGTTGTGGGGAAACCATGATATATTTGTATGTTTTTCACCAAATAAATGGTGTTCCAATATTTAGGGATATTACGGTGCATGTAATATGTTCAACCTTTTTAGTTTAATAAATAATAGTGTACTTTCTGGCAGGTATTGTCAGTTACAGCTAGCTACGACATGCTTTGGAATTCCAATAGGTTTATTTTGCTTAACATGTACATTTGTGTAGATTTGTGTAGAACAATTAATTAATATTAATAAAATTGATTTTAATATAGATATTGCTTTGTTCTTAGTTTTTACTGCCATATTTGAAGATATGTCATTCTCTCTATTAACCCTTACAATGCTGAATTAAATTGTGTCGTCTGCTGAATATTTTTTATTTTCCATTTTTCTCGTCAAAAGCATGGTTTGGCAGCACTTCAGAATCATTTCCATTGGAAATGATTCTAAAATGCTGCCAAACCATGTTTTTACTGAGAGAAAAGACAAAATATGAATTAACAGCAGACGACTATTTTCGGTTCCCGCATTCTAAGGGTTAAAGTTGTACATTTCAGTTTAGAATGTGCGAGTTTGTTGTTTTTGCTTGATAGATATCTGGTCCATCACAAATGTTTCTTTAGGAAATTGCCAAAAAAACTACTACCATTTTTATCACGCCCGCTTGCGTTCGGTGTGATATTGTCGTCGCTTTTGGCATGCGCCTGGGCATATGCGTTAAAGTTGTTTAAGTACCAAATATCTCCACGACCCCAAGTCCGAGTGACTTAAAACTTTACATACCTCTTTATCATCATCCATATTTTCATTCTATAGCCCACCCATGTGGCCACCATGCCCAAGGTCAAGGTCAAATTACTTTGAAATTTGCGTTCAAGTTTTTCTTTACCAAATATCTACACAAGTATGATTGACTTGAAATTTCATATACCTTTAGCATCATCCATGTTTTCATTCTCTAGCCCACCCATGCGGCCCCCATGCCCAGGTTCAAGGTCAAATTACTTGGAAATTTAATTTGTTTTTGTTAAATCTGACACAACCTCGTATCATAACAAAATAACAGGTTTAAAATTGTAATTTTCTATGCATTCTATGTATTTCTGCGGGATATCGATAATTCTCAAATTATCATATGAACTTGCCACTACAATATTGACGTTAAAGCATTAAATACATTATTTCATTTGTTATGATACGAGATTATGTCCGACCTAGGAAAAGAAGCTGTAATTCGATATTATTTGCATAAATACGTTCTATGTTATTTTAGCAAGATAACAATAATTCTCAAATGAACAAGTGCACTTTACAACAAAATATTAACATTTAGTGTTAATAAAATTGCGGAATGTCCGACCAAAGTTAGAAGCCTTGTTCATATATTTTTAGAGTTATACCGATGAAAGCCTGTGGACAATGTTAGCGAATATTGGATTTATGACGTACATGTAAACAGTAGAGTTGAAAGCATTGTCCTCTTTTAACCCTTAGACCGCTACTCACAACAATTGTCGTCTGCTGTTGCTTTTATATCTTGCCTTATTTCTCAATAAAAACATGATTTGACAGCACTTCAGAATCCAGCACTTCAGAATAATTTCCATTGGAAATGATTCTGAAGTGCTGTCAAACCATGTTTCTGAGGTGCTGTCAAACCATGTTTTTATTGAGAAATAAGGCAAGATATAAAAGCAACAGCAGATGACAATTGTTGTGAGTAGCGGTCTAAGGGTTAACCCTTAGAATGCGGAAACCGAAAATTGACGTCTGCTGTTGTTATATAATTTGCCTTCATTCTCAATAAAAACATGGTTTGACAGCATTTTGCTGTCATGTCAACCCATGTTTTTGATGAGAAAATGGTGTGAATGCTGTCAAAGCATGTTGTAAATTATTCTAAAGTGCTGTCAAACCATGTTTTTGATGATGATAATAATGGAAAATAGAAAATAAACTGCAGACGACAAAAAAATTAAGATAGCGGTCTAAGGGTTACAAACTATTGAGCTATATGTTACATTTGTGGCTGTGACTGGAGAACTGGAATTATGGTATGGTGTTGTGACCAGTACAGCTCTATTTCAATGAATAAAAACATGGTTTGACAGCACTTCAGAATCATTTCGGTTCTACAGTATCTACAGTGTTGTTACAATTGGAGCTTGTGTCCAACCTGAGCCAGGCGTAAATTGATACCTTTTGCTCAATAATCATTATTGTTCTAAAAACCGTAATAACGCTAAATATTCGGACACAATTTATTGTAGGAAACACATATAAATATCTGGGGGCCGTTTTACTAAACTCCGTACAATTAAAATGTTTGTAAGTGCAAAATTATGATAGTCTGTAAATTTCACATTAACAATGTTTTCTTGTAAATAATTATTGGATTTACATTTATTGAGCGTATGCAGCCTATGCTCAATAAATGTAAATTCATCAATTGCAATTTCCAGACGATCCTAAATTTGCACTTACGAACATTTTAGTCGTACGAAGTTTAGTGAAACGGCTCCCAGGTTTTGCTCAACAAAGAGTCGCAATATTTAGGGTTAGTATGGTTGTATTCATTTATGATACATTTTGGACACACATTTGTCTTGGGAAACCCCTATTTTATAGGGGTTTCCCAAGACAAATGTGTGTCCAAATATAGTGTTATTATACCCCCGGCATACAAAGTATGTCGAGGGGTATATCATTTTAGTTATTCTGTCCGTTCTGTCCGTCCGATTGTCCGTCCATCCATCCCATTTGCGTCTTTAGATACCCATTATCTCTGCAACTCAGATTGACCTCAAACTTTATATACTTCCTTATCATCATCCATATTTTCATTCCATACCACACCCATGCGGCCTTCATGTCCAAGGTCAAATTACTTTAAACATCAAATACTTCTTTATCGAAACTTCATATACTTCTTTATCATCATTCATATTTTCATTCCATAGCCCACCCGTGCGGCTTTCATGCCGAAGGTCAAGGGCAAATGACTCGGAAAGTATTTGGTGGTATGACCAGGCGGTGGGGTGGCCGGGGGTATCCGTGAGTCCCTCCTCACTTGCTCTACTTATGGTAAAAATAGATACACTCCTAAAGAATACTCATTTAATAATGGAATAGTTGACCCTTAGACCGTTACACAATTGTTGTGTGCTGTTGCTTTTATATCTTGCCATATTTCTCAATAAAAACATGGTTTTACAGCACTCCAGAATCATTTCCAATGGAAATGATTCTGAAGTGCTGTCAAAGCATGTTTTTTTTATGAGAAAAATGGAAAATAGAAATAAACAGCAGACGACAACAAATTAAGATAGCGGTGTAAGGGTTAAAGAAAATGCAATGTAGAATGGAAGATTGTATAAGTTGATACCCCGATAAATTCCACAAAAAGGCCATTCATTCCTATAATAAGGACATTCCGTCCATCCGTCTGTCTGTCCGGGCACACATTAGGGTACTTATGGGGTAGGGGGCGTGGCCTAAGACAATAGAAGACAATGGAACTTATTCCGTACCCCGTAAGCCTATTGTGTCTTACGGGGTATTTCCTTTGATCTTTTATATAGCAAGTACCCCCTAAGGTCCGAAATGTAAGTTCGTCCGTCCGTCTTCAACCAGGCATACTTGTGGATCCATTCGTGTGTACAAGAGGCCCTTGTGCATCAAGTTTTTCTTGTGCACCCGGGTGCAAGCAGACTACTTTATTTCAGCTGACAAGGGTCTTGTGGTGCTTGTCACGAAAAGTTAGTGCACAAGCATCAGATGTCCATCGGCAAAGTGTCCGACTATCAGTATCGGACGGACTCAGATGTACTCAGCCAGGTATACTTGTGGATCAATTCACGAATACAAGAGGTACTTGTGCATCACCTTTTCTTGTGCACCCAGCTGCACAAGCAGACTATTTACAGGTGCACAAGCAAGTGGGTTCACAAGTATACTGTGACGAGTCCGTCCGTCATGTTTTCCATTCTTTACCATATGACAGATTGGCTTGAAACTTCATGTGCACGTTTCTCATCATTCATATCTCACTGATGCTCTACCCATGCCCATGGTCAAGGTCAAATAACTTGGAATTTCACATTCAGTTGATGCATGTGGGTTTCTCCATTCTCCTATAACTGTACTGTATTAGCGATTGGCTTAACCCTTAGACCGTTATCTTAATTTTGCTGTTTATTTTCTATTTTCCATTTTTATCATCAAAAACAAGCTTTGACAGCACTTTAGAATAATTTACAACATGCTTTGACAGCACTTCCGAATCATTTCCAATGGAAAGTGCTGTCAAACCATGTTTGTATTGAGAAATAATGCAAGATATAAAAGCAACAGCACACGACAATTGTTGTGAGTAGCGGTCTAAGGGTTAAAATTGAATGTGCATGTTTATGATCCAACCACCACAGCGATGGGATACATGCCGTTGGTGGCGTTCTTGTAATTTTTGTGCTGATTGTGAGGTGCTCCCCCATATAGGTATATATTTATATATATATACATTAATTTTGCTGTTGAAGGATGTAGACCCACATTCAATCAATCTATTGGGCGAGCCAATTATTTTCATCTACGTTTCCTTCTATAGTCCTTGGATGGAGTATGGCCTAGACGTTAGAGAACTGAGGGGCCGTTTGACTAAACTTTGTCCGACTAAAATGTTCGTAAGTGCAAAATTATGATAGTCTGTAAATTTCACATTAACAATTTTTTCTTGCAAACAATTATTGGATTTACATTTATTGAGCATAGGCTGCATATGAAACGGCCCCCTGGACTTTAATACCAGATATTGTGGGATCAATCTATGCCTTAGGCATGAAGAAATACTTTCAAAATGTTTCCAGGGTATGGATCGCATGGTTTCCGAACATTTCCGTACCTAATTTTCCGACTTTTCGTAATTTGTGACACCATTTTCAAAGTAGATATTCTTTAATGGTACATTCCCACCCAGTAGACACAAAATGTTCTTTATATCACTCAGAGACATCATCTGAGACATTTTCTGGCAAAATAAACATTCATTCACCATTACCCCACATATTGATTGGCATTATTATACATTTTATATCAGACGTAAATTTCCTCACTGATATCAGGGGCGATAACCGTGTTTCCTTAAAATGTTAATGGACATTACTATTTATTCTCTGTATTTATTTTTTGATGTGCAATGATCATACATATAATCTGTCAAAAATATTATATTAGTATAAATAATTAAAAAATGCCATGCCTCATTTGCAAATGAAACTGAATAGACTGATACCGCCGCACGTCACTATCAGTAAAATAAACATTACTAAATGAGTATATCTGTATAGCAGGCACTCAAAATTTTTAGAACTGATGGAATAGTGACACAATTATACACTTATTTAATTCATATAAAGAACATGTTGTGCCTACTGAGTGGGCATGTACCTTTAAACTCTACTTGAGGGCAGATTTTTATGATACTTAGTGCTCCAAAGATGATGACTTATGGTACATGTTTTATTGGTGCTCGAAAAGAATTGAGTACCATTAAATTTTATTCCTATCATTCACATGCTCCAGATTTTTATTTACATTGTAGATTGTAACCGATTCTTCACCAAAAGAACGTAATTATGTGATTAAAGCAAACTAAAAGGCAATCAGTTCTGCATTTTGTTTGGTGCGCTGTGTTTCATAACAATCTGCCAGTCCGTTAGAAAGTTATTAAAGGGAATATACTGTAAACACATCTAAAACATATGATGTCACGCCGTTCGGAAACCACGTGATCCCACACCCTGAATTCCATCCCACTGATCATTTGGATGGGATTTGGAAACCAAGGTCATATGTCTGTTGCTGGCACATTAACCCTTACAATGCTGAATTAAATGTTGTCGTCTACTGGTTACTTTTTCATTTTAAATTTTATCAACAAAAACATAGTTTGGTAGCACATTAGAATCATTTCCAACGGAAATGATTCTAATATGCTGCCAAATTATGTTGCTATTGAGAAAACTGACAAAATATGAAACAACAGCAGACTACAATTTTTGTTTCCCGCATTCTAATGGTTAAACCCATTCACTTTCACTGCCCATCTATTTTCCTGATATTCAGTATCCAGTTCAGTAACCGATTCTTCATCAAAACAACATTATTATGGGATTACAGCAAACTACACAATAAAATGCAATCGGTTCCGCCTTTGTTGTGCTATGTTTGATAACAATCTGTCGCCCTGAATTCCATCCCACTCTTCGTTCGGATGAGACTTGAAACTGAGGTCCCATCTCTGCGTGACCTTCGCTGTTGCTGGGACGTTAAACCAACTCACTTTCACTTCCCACCTATATTCCAGATACCAGTGTCCAGCCCATGCTTGCTGCATCAACCCACCACCGCGGGTTTATATGTCCCGTATGCGGCCATGGTTTCAATCAGAGCTCGGACCTACGACGACATTACCTTATACACAGTGGGCTAAAACCTTACCAATGCCCAGTTTGTATGCGCGCATTCCGACTCAAACATCACATGGATTTACACGTCAAGAGGGTCCATAAACTTAATCTGTGACAAATATTCATAAAGTAGATCTGCGACAGAAATATTCATAACTGGATATGTGACAGAAATGTTCATGACTTTGATCTGTGACAGAAATGTTCATAACTTGATTTGTAACAGAAATGTTCATGAACTTCATCTATGACAGAATTGTTCATAAACTTGATGTTTATAAACTTGATATGTAACGCAAATGTTCATAAACTCGATCTGTGACAGAAACATTTACAACTGAATTTTCATAAACTGGATCCTTGATAGACATGTTCATAAACTTTATCTTTGACAGAAATGTTTATAAAAGTGGTGTTCATAAACTTGATCTGTGACTGAAATGTTCATAAACTGGGTGTTCATTACTGGATCTGTAACAGAAATGTTCATAAGCTTGATCATTGACAGAAATGTTTGTAATACACTTGGTGTTCATAAACTTGATCTGTGACAGAAATGCTCATAAACTTGATATGTGACAGAAATGTTTGTAAACTTGATCTGTGACAGAACTGTTCATAAACTTGGTGTTCATAAACCTGATATGTGACACAAATGTTCAGAAATCGATTTATAACAGAAATGTTCATAAATTTTATCTGTGACACAAATATCCTTAAACTTGATATGCAACAGAAATGTTCATAAAATTGATCTGTGACAGAAATATCCATAACGATATGTGACGGAAATGTTCATATTAAAACTGGATGTTCATATTCTTGATCTGAGACATACATACATATTCATGTTCATGACACATTCTGGGTCAAACACCATGTGGTTTCATGTCAAGGTCAAGGTCAACGTTGTTGGACATTGTTGTTCACCTTGTACATATAGATGGCTGTGACTTGAGAAATGGAGCTTATTGGTTTTGCGACCAGTGTAGATCCAGATCGGCAAATGCATCCACACTGTCTGATCTAGATCTGCACTATTCACCAGTCCATCAATGAAACACTTGTCATGTTTCTAACAAGCAATATAAATCATTATAAGGCACAGATCCCATAAGCCCAATTTCTGACGTCACAGCCACATATGCCATGTGTGGTGGGGGAGGGAATATACTTGTTACCGTATATTCATATGTCTTTCTGGTAAATTTATTTTTGCATATCACATGAGAATTTCTCAAAATTAGTTTTGAAGATCTGCACTATCTTTTGTAAATGACGTCAGAATGAGAATCACAGTAACCAGGCTTGTGTTTTTTATATCAAGTTTATCAGGCAAGGCTAATAAACGCTCGGCAAGCCTCGGAATTCCTACCATTTCCGAGCCGAGCCTGATAAACTTGATATCAAAACACAATAGCCTGTATTTTATGGATCATGTAACGTTTTATGCTCTGAAATGATCATAGATGACGTTGTTATCTATGGACAGAACGCGGATTTGTTTACTCTGCGTCATTACACTGACGTCATTCGGTAACATCACGTGACGTCATCCGACCAATGGAACAGGCTACTGTGTCTTTTGATATGAAGTTTATCAGGCTCGGCTCGGAAACAGTAGAAATACCTCGACAAGCCTCGGAATTCCTACGTGTTTCCTAGCCTTGCGTGGTATTTTCTATGTATTGGTACTGTGGAACCTCTCGGACGGTGGGAGGATTCATAACGGCGAATCTTACTAAACAAATTTAATATTATCAAAACAACTATTGTTTTTGCATTGTTTATGTAGCCATAAAATTTGGGCAGGTTTCGTGAAACAGACAGGGAAATATATCCTGAAAAATCACAGACTATCCTGTAACATAGTGTCGTAATATATGTACATGTATGTATAGTTTAGATGTTGTCAGGGATTCCAATTAAAAAAATTGGCGATAAAAAATTACAATTTTCGAAAATTGTAAGTTTTTTCGCCAATTGTTTATTTTTATCGCCAATTGTGAAAATGGCGATCGCCAGCGGAATCCCTGTGTTGTGACCACTCATTTGAATGATGTAAGAAACACTACAATCGGGGAAACTAGTTACAATATTCATATTAACCCTTAGATCGCTTAACTCACAACAATTGTTGTCTACTGTTGGATTTACATTTATTGAGCATAGGCTGCATATGCAGCCTATGCTCACTAAATGTATACCCGTTAATTGTTTACAAGAAAACATTGTTACCGCTACACACCACAATTGTCGTCTGCTGTTGCTTTTATATCTTGCCTTATTTTCTCAATAAAAACAGGGTTTGACAGCACTTCAGAATCATTTCCAAGTGCTGTCAAAACATGTTGTTAAATATTCTAAAGTGCTGTCAAAGCATGTTTATGATGACAAAAATGGAAAATAGAAAATAAACAGCAGACAACAACAACATTAAGATAGCGGTGTAAGGGTTAACCCTTTCAACTCTTCAGGCCACTCACTGAAAACCAAGATGTGCAAACACTGTAGATCCAGATGAGCCGGCTCCTCACGAGCCGTCTCGTCAGGATCTGCATTTTTCACCATTATTCACCTCTAAAAAATCTACATTTGTCGGTTAACGGAATAGGTAAAAAATTAGTTTGAAAAAGCCTATGTAGGATATTCAGGGTTGAAAAGATTGACCTAGTTATTTTTCTAGTTTCTTTATGTTTAGATGAAAGTATATGTTGTTACCACTCTTTTGAACCGTCTCTAAGAGACGGTTCAAATGAGTGGTAACATCATATAGTTTCTGTGTGAAATTTTGATCATGAGATATAAATTCCATCTTCAGCATGAAATGGGTTAATTTAAGTGTACTTTGGCTGTACAGCGTTATTATTAAAATTTACCAACATTTTATTTTTGTATTTTCTTTTTTTTCTAGATGTAGTATATGTTGTTACCACTCATTTGAACCGTCTCTAAGAGACGGTTCAATTGAGTGGTAACATCATATAGTTTCGGTGTGAAATAAGAAAAACATTTTTTTTTTGTATTTTCTTTTTTTTCTAGATGTAGTATATGTTGCTACCACTCATTTGAACCGTCTCTACGAGACGGTTCAATTGAGTGGTAACATCATATAGTTTCGGTGTGAAATAAGAAAAACATTTTTTTTCATGAGATGTAAGTTCCATCCATGAAATGGGTTAATCTAAGTGTACTTTGGCTGTACAGCGTTATTATTAAAATTTACCAACATTTTATTTTTGTATTTTCTTTTTTTTCTAGTTGTAGTATATGTTGTTACCACTCATTTGAACTGTCTCTAAGAGACGGTTCAATTGAGTGGTAACATCATATAGTTTCGGTGTGAAATAAGAAAAACATTTTTTTTCATGAGATGTAAGTTCCATCCATGAAATGGGTTATTCTAAGTGTACTCTGGCTGTACAGCGTTATTATTAAAATTTACCAACATTTTATTTTTGTATTTTCTTTTTTTTCTAGATGTAGTATATGTTGTTACCACTCATTTGAACCATCTCTAAGAGACGGTTCAATTGAGTGGTAACATCATATAGTTTCGGTGTGAAATAAGAAAAACATTTTTTTTTTGTATTTTCTTTTTTTTCTAGATGTAGTATATGTTGTTACCACTCATTTGAACCGTCTCTAAGAGACGGTTCAATTGAGTGGTAACATCATATAGTTTCGGTGTGAAATAAGAAAAAACATTTTTTTTCATGAGATGTAAGTTCCATCCATGAAATGGGTTATTCTAAGTGTACTTTGGCTGTACAGCGTTATTATTAAAATTTACCAACATTTTATTTTTGTATTTTCTTTTTTTTCTAGTTGTAGTATATGTTGTTACCACTCATTTGAACCGTCTCTAAGAGACGGTTCAATTGAGTGGTAACATCATATAGTTTCGGTGTGAAATAAGAAAAACATTTTTTTTTTGTATTTTCTTTTTTTTCTAGATGTAGTATATGTTGTTACCACTCATTTGAACCGTCTATAAGAGACAGTTCAAATGAGTGGTAACATCATATAGTTTCGGTGTGAAATAAGAAAAACATTTTTTTTCATGAGATGTAAGTTCCATCCATGAAATGGGTTAATCTAAGTGTGCTCTGGCTGTACAGCGTTATTGTCGAAGTAATGTATTATTATAAGTTGTCCAGTATTCAGTAGTGACGTAGTAATGTATAGTAAAGTTTTACTACTGATATGATTTATGTTTGTCCATTATTGTACCCCAGCTAATGAAGTAGCCTTAGGGTCCGTCCATCCATCCACCAGTTCGTCCGTCCATCCGTCCGTCCGTCCGTCCGTCCATAGCACATAAACTTAACTTCGTTTTAGGGTCCTCGGGCCCGTTTCACTAAGCTTCATACGACTAAAATGTTTGTAAGTGCAAAATGTTGATAGTCTGTAAATTTCACATTACCAGTGTTTTCTTGTAAACAATTGTTGGATTTACATTTATTGAGCATAGGCTGCATATATATATGCAGCCTATGTTCAATAAATGTAAATCCATCAATTTAAATTAATTTCCAGATGATCATAAATTTGCACTTACGAACATTTTAGTCGTACGAAGTTTAGAGAAACAGCCCCCAGACAATGGACGGTCAGGGGTATCCGTGACCCCTTACTCATTTGCAGTAGTATATATATCAGTGCTCCAGTTAAGGTGCGTAATTTGACCAACTTGGGGTGAAATTTTGTTATTTCTTCATCAAAAATGGCAAGTTGGGAGTGCTTTAGAATCGTCTCATTGAGACGATTCTAAAGCACTCCCAACTTGACATTTTTGATGGAGAAATAAGAAATTTACCTCCAAATTAAGCTCTGTATATAATCCTGTCCTGTCCTTATATCTCAAGTTATCATGAGCATTTGCTTTAGCATTTGCTCTATGATCATTACCCAATTTCATCAATAGCTTTCTCTCTTTGAAGGCTATCCACCCACCCTCATTCGGGTGACCTTGATCTTGGTGATCTTGATTTTGTCATCTATTTTTGATGTACAAATGTTGAATGTCGTGATCCATTAGTCACATCATTGTCCGGCTTCATTTCGCTTCCTAACATGGATGGCTATCGACCCAGTGTAATTCGTGTGACATTGACCTTTACCTCGGTGACCTTGACCTTTGTGTCAACAAGTTTAGATGTACATCCAAATGTTGAATATCTCCTGATCTGTTAGTCGGATCATTATCAAACTTGGGTGAGACACTCGCCGTTGATCGCCTTATTCGCAGAATATAAAACCCGAGATATACAGTTAGTTAATAGTTTACTACCACATTTCAGTCCATTTAAGATACACTCATTTTTGTTTAAAAAAAATCTCATTATTTTGTTTATTTCACCATAACGGTATATGTTGTTACTACTCATTTGAACTGTCTCATCATCGTGCCTCTAATGGGATAAGCAAACATTATTGAGTACGTGATGTTCATATACCTATTTTTATTCGATTTTACAGATCAAACCATGGTGACACCTGCGTTTCTCTCTGTTGCTACTGGTAACCATGGAAGCGGTAAACAAGGCGACGAGAGTCAAGGTCAGGACAGTAATTGTTGCCCTGTCTGCAACCGCAGGTTCAAGGCCAAGGCCAGCCTGCGACGACACATGTTGATTCATGAGGGTATCAAGCCATTTTCGTGCAACATTTGCAGAAAAGAATTTCGATGTAAACATCATATGAATTCTCATTATTTGTCGAAGCATTGTGATCAACTTCTGCTGGGACCGCAGTGGTTTCAGAAATAATTGTTCTTGCAATCACAGTGGGTGCACAGGTTGAAGTAACGGACCGAGGTCTATAAATACATTAAATATGCCTAAAAGCATCAATAAATTAAGAAAAAAAAAAAAAAGCTAACATTTTTTTTTACTCCCTCCATATACTCCATCTATATGGAGGGAGTAAAAAAAAGTTTACCTTATTTTTTTTCTTCATTTATTGATGCTTTTAGGCATATTTAATGTATTTATAGACCTCGGTCCGTTACTTCAACCTGTGAGTGGGTGGTGGTCGGGTGAATGTGACGGCGTAAATTAACGATAAGGGTTACTCCTTATAGGAATCACGATTTGCCTGGTTTGGCCCTCAGGTACGTTTTTATCTTTGGCTCTTTTTTTACCTGGGAGTTGAATTGGGTTATTGCCCATTATAAAAGTAGTAAGATTATTACTGATCCTACTGCTTTTGGGTGGGGCCAAGTGATTCTGGTGTGGTGAGGACCTGGCATCAGATCAGGATTATTCTGATTTCAGGGTTGAATATATACTATTGTTATTGTAAATATTTTGTTCTGATTTTGGGATTTTCCCCCCTTTTCTACATGTACTTGAACAGGTAATATATGGGATTTAGTACTAAACCCATTGACCCGGCCTTAAATGACCTTAGCTGTTGATAGGCCGTTAAACCTCAACAAACAAACAAACTTACCATCACAGCAGGTGAAATATAGGAGTCAACCCTGTTACCCGGCCTAATTTTTTAAATTTATTTATTTAATGGAGTTTAATGGCCTGTCAACAGCTGTTGACAGGCCATTAAACTCCATTAAATAAATAAAACAAAAATTCTTACCGTGGCTAGTGAGGGACAATTGTCCCGTACACTGCTGAATTAGATGTTGTCGTCTGCTGTTTATTTTCAAATTTTATAAAAAGAAAATTCATAAAGAAAGCATGGTTTGATAGCACTTTAGAATCATTTTCTAATGTGCTGTCAAACCATGTTAATTAGCCCTTACACTGCTGAATTAAATTCTGTCGTCTGTAATATATTTTCAAATTTTTAATTTTTCTCAACAACATGCTTTGACAGCACATTAGAATCATTTCCAATGGAAATGATTCTAAAGTGCTGTCAAACCATGTTTTATTGAGAAAGAAGGCAAAATATAAAGCAACAGCAGACAACAAGTTTCTTTCCCAGCATTCTAAGGGTTAGGTAAGCTTCAACTGGGACAAGTATATACCAGTAAATAATGGTTCTTATGGCGTCTAGTCAGGCAAAACAAAAAAAAAATCATGAGGTACAGGGCTCCAGATAAGGAATTAGTAATTGAGTATTGTCTCTCTATCATTTCTGAAGCAATTGGGTATTTCAAATTTTAATTGGGTAAAATAAAATCACACTATTGTTTACACATTAACAGACAGCAATTATTGAATAGTTTGCTTTGAAATGAAACCATATCTTGGCATTTCATTATAATTGTCTCCTTGGAGACAATTCTAATGAAATACCAAGATGTGTTTTCATGGAAAAATAAGAAAAATATGCTATATTTGTGGTATGTTTATTGTTTTCTGCAGCATTATAAACGTACCCTAAAATTTGTATTGCTTTTTGATACTCGCTACTGCTGAGTTCAATTGGGTTTTTGGCAATTTTAATTGGGTATTTAAGCAAATACGCAGCTTATCTGGAGCTCTGAGGTATGAACCAAACACATTCTGCATCTGATAGCTAATATTCTTGGACGCGAGTTGTGCTTTTGAAGCACAGTTTAACCCTAAGAATGCGGGAAAAAAATTGCCGTCTACTTTTGTTTCATATTTTGTCTTCTTTGTTAAGTAAAACATGGTTTGACAGCACTTTTGAATCATTTCCATTGGAAATGATTCTGAAGTGTTGTCAAATCATGTTTTTGATGAGAAAAATGGAAAATAAAACCTGAACAGCAGACGACAAATTTTAAGGGTTAATATACCAAATGCATGTGCAATTTAAACACATTTTGTGAAAGATGTTGACATATTGTTGAGACTTTGTGCATCGTACGTGGCTAGTTGCACTCACAGGTGGAAGACTCGGACCTATGACACCAAAAAAATGCCTATTAAAAAAAATCCCATTACCCCACCCACTTGGTCTCGTACATTACCATCTTATATAAAGGAAGAAAAATAGAAGATGGTAATGTACGAGACCAAGTGGGTGGGGTAATGGGATTTTTTTTAATAGGCCTTTTTTTGGTGTCATAGGTCCGAGTCTTCCACCTGTGGTTGCACTGGCTGAAGTAACATACCAAGGCCTATAAATACATTAACCCTTAGACCGCTACTCACAGTTGTCGTCTGCTGTTGTTTTTATATCTTGCCTTATTTCGCAGTAAAAACATGGTTTGACAGAAGCATGTTGTAAACTATTCTAAAGTGCTGTCAAAGCATGCTTTTGATGATAAAAATGGAAAATGAAAAATAGAAAATAAACAGCCGACAACAAAAAAATAAGATAGCGGTGTAAGGGTTAAATATACCTAAAAGTATCAATAAGTGAAAAAAAGGTAAGTTAAACTTTTTTTATTCCCTGTTATAATGCATTACTGTGTTCTAACTTGTTTTCAACTGATTTTTTCCCACTTATTGATACTTTTAGGTATATTTAATGTACATGTATTTATAGTTGAGGTATATTTAATGTACATGTATTTATAGTTGAGGTATATTTAATGTACATGTATTTATAGTTGAGGTATATTTAATGTATTTAGACCTTGGTGACCAAGGTCTATAAATACATTAAATATACCTAAAAGTATCAATAAGTGGCGAAAAAATCAGTTGAAAAAATAAGTAAAACGGCTTGGCATTACTTCAACCTGTGGCTAGTTGGGGACAATTGGTGGTCACCAGCGATTTGCGGGGTGTGAACAAACCATTATTTCATTAGATAGCTGATCTTTGTGTACGTGAGTTTTGTGCTTAGGAAATACATGTACAATGTAGAAGAAAGAAGTATAAACTTTATCTATTTTACAACGATTACAAACAAGCGTGAGAGCACTTATACAAATGCTTTCGTTGTCACAGATGAAGGCGTAAGGGTGGTCATTAATGTGGGAGGAAACGGAGTACCCGGAGGAAACCCACTTGTCTGATCTGGCGACCACCATACCATCTCACATACTGCCCCTGCCGAGGATCAAACCTGGGGTCGCGTTGGTGAGAATCGCGCTCGTTACCGATTGTGCTAACCGGACAACCCTAAAATGTATAAAAATACAATGTACAAGGGACTAGTATAATTTGTATTCCATGTTCTGGCTAGTTAGTGATGGTGGCTAGTTAGGAGAAATTGGGAGTCGTGTAGATTTGTGGGGTGTGAACGAATCACCTATTTCATCAGATCACCCTGTTCTTTGTGGGCATTAGTTTTGGTTTTTGGGCATTAGTTTTGTTCTTAGGAAATATATGTACAAATGTAATTGTGTAGAGTGTGTCCGATTGTCGATGTCGGACATATAGCCTTAGTTGTGAACAGTATACACTCATTGGAATTGAGAAATACACACATCTCAAAAACTGAAAAAATATGTGCATAAATAAATGTGTAATTCGGCATAAATTCAGGTAATCTCTTGTAAAGTAGTAAATAGAGTATGTTACACGAGTGAATATGATACTTATTGAACAAAAATAGAGTATGTTACACGAGTGAATATGATACTTATTGAACAAAAATCCACTGATTTCATAAGAAACGAGGCTCTGCTGAGGTTCTTAAAAAATCAGACAAGTTTAATAAATACCATATTAACCCTTAGACCGCTATCTTAATTTTTTTGTCGTCTGCTGTTTATTTTCTATTGTCCATATTTATCATCAAAAACATGCTTTGACAGCGCTTTAGAATAACTTACAACGTGCTTTGACAGCACTTCAGAATCATTTCCGTTGGAAATGATTCTGAAGTGCTGTCAAACCATGTTTTTATTGAGAAATAAGGCAAGATATAAAAGCAACAGCAGACGACAATTGTTGTTTATCCCGTCAACACAGTGCCTGTGTGCCGTGAAACACGGTGCCGTGAAACATTTTTGATATCCAGTCAATACTATTTTTGCATTTTACAGCCATTTGTAGGTGTTGACGGGATAAACAGAATAGTAGGTTAGTGCCGTGAATGGGAAAAAATATCTGGCGCGGCACGGAAACGGGATGTGCTCGGCAGAGCCTCGCCCATCCCGTTTCCTGAGCCTTGCCAGATATTTTTTGCCATTCACGGCACTAACCTACTATTCTCTATGAGTAGCGGTCTAAGGGTTAAATCAACACGGATGGTAGATTATGCTATTAGATTTGTATATGCACACCATCATACATTGAATGAAGCTGTAATACTTGTTTTCTGTAGTGGTATCACATACATGTGGTTTTCACCTTGATTTATATTCTGTAAAAAAAACATTTTCTGCAATAAATTGTAACTACATATTGTAAATAATAAATCTTGTTTATCCTTGTTTATAAGTGGATGACATGTGGGAGTATATGTGATGGGTAATTTAACGCTCGTGGTTCATCCTTACCGGAATTCCGACTGGAGACCGGTAGCCGATTTCACCAACATTGCAAAGTATACTTATCTAGCAAAGTATACTTTGAGGGAGAAATTTTCAATTTTAGCATAAATTTATTAATTGTTATTATACTGAATTTATTACATTATCACAGCCAAAATTCAGTTTAATAATTCTGCATACTTTTTAATCATCAAATATATGCAGTCGGTAGTTCTATATGACATAATGCATTTCGGTAAAAATAAATGATTACTCCCTCAAAATATACTTTGCTAAGTATACTTTGCAATAATTCCAGCACAAAAATATTTACACAATTCCCTAAAATTTGATTGGCCCGTAGCAAGTCTCTGTCCAAAATTTATATCCCAGTAAACTCCCACGCCAAACTACTTTCCGTAACCGTGAGGCGCAGTTAAAATAATTCTTAAGAAAACGGAAAATAAACACATTTTCTTGATGAATTTATTTCAAATGCTGGAATTATAAGGAATGAATGGCCTTTTTGTGGAATTTATCGGGGATATAAACTTGGAAAAGTCACGGGAATACTGGACGAGGCCTTCCGGCCTTCGTCCAGTATTCCCGCGACTTTTCCAAGTTTATACCCCGATAAATTCCACAAAAAGGCCATTCATTCCTATAATGTTGGTGAAATAGGCTACTGGTTTGGCCCTCACATATGTCTGTGGCATTCTTGTATTTGGCCCGGGGCGGGATCAACTGATCCTGAGAATAGTGCTGCAGTAGCCATTGCTTGTCGTAAAAGGCGACTAAACTGGCTTAACGATTGTGTTCATACTTTCCGGAACCCACTATACCGGATTTGGCCCTCATGTACATTTTTGGCTTTCTTGTATGTGAGAGTTGAGTCAGGCTATGCCCCATATATAAAAGTAAGATTAGCGCTAATCCTATTACTTTTAGGGGATGGGATAAATGATGCTGGTGTGGCGAGGGCCTGGCACCAGATCAGGTTGTTCTAATTTCAGGACTGAATATATATTTTGATTCTAAATATTGAGTTCTGAAGTTGGGAGGTTTGGGATTTACCCCCCTTGGACAGGTGGATACGGGACACGACCCCGTTGACCCGTCTGCGTGTAGACTCCCTGAGGCTTGTACCTCTATGTCAGAAAAGCGGACGTTAAACCCTATTCACTCACTCACTCACTCTTGTATTTGGCAATTTAATCTGGTTATACCCCTTATGTGAGTATTACGATTATTCGTAATCCTATTTTAGTGGAAGGGGCCAAGTGACTTTGGTGTGGTATGGACCTGGCACAAGGTCAGGTTATTCTAATTTCAGGTTAAAACGGGATCGAACCCGTTTGCCCGGCCTTACATGACCTTAGCTGTTGATAGGCCGTTAAACACTAATAAACCAAAAATTATCCTTGTATATAATTATGGCAGCAAGACTATGATACAGCCTCACAAAGCAGGGTTTTAATGTGTTAGCTCTAGATCAGCCCACTGGCGGTCGGCACGGTGATAGGATGTAACGGTAAAATATAATGTTTACACATGGTGAAAAAAAAAAAAACCCACCCAAAACCCATTATGTTGTTATATTTATGTTTGACTCAACTATGAGAACATAATGTTTTTTTTACATGTTCAAAAAAGTATATTATACCAGGGCTCAGTTTCTCAAAACCTCTGTTAGCTTAACGGACTGTTAAATCCTTAACATTGTTAAGGATTTAACAGTCAGTTAAGCTAACAGAAGTTTTGAGCAACCGGACACAGGTTATCACCAACCCAACCGCCTGAGGATCAGCCTGTGCATCCTCAAAGTCAGGGTCTATGTAAGAGCAAAAGTATGATAGTCTGTAAATTTCACATTAACAATTTTTTTTTGTAAACAATTGATGGATTTACATTTATTGAGCATAGGCTGCATATGCAGTGTATGCTCAATAAATGTAAATCCATCAATTGAGATTTCCAGACGATCATAAATTTGCACTTACAAACATTTTAGTCGTACAAAGTTTAGTGAAACGGCCCCCTCGGTGATAAGATGGATTTTGCCATTAGGGTACCAGGAAGTACACATTCACGGGCGTTGGAAGCAACATAATATTGGTCCGACGAAGGTAGAGGGTGCCCCCATCCCACCAATTCAAAGTGCATATTGTTACCACTCAGTTGAACCGTCCCATCGAGACGGTTCATCTGAGTGGTAACAACATATGGGCCGCGCCATACGAAAACCGGGCTTAATGACAACGTCATGAAAAGCGGTAAACGACGTCGGAAAAACGACGTTTCAAATTGTCTAGCGTCGCCGTAAAAGTTCACAGTTTGTCCTCCCATTTACGTTTACTGGTGTTAGTTAACATTAAGTGTGAACGGAAAATGATAACTTACTGAAACTTTCACTAATATGAGACGCGATACCTTGTACCTCGGTACACATATTATGACGTCATGACTTGACGTCACGTACTTGTGACGTCATTGAACGTGAATACATGTTTGACGTTATGGCCATGGTATCGTGACAACATTTTATAGCAAGGATACTTGCACGAGTTCCTCGCAGCATCAATGACTTAGAAATACTTCAGGCGCTGTACATTGTCGCCTAACTGTCGTTCTTTGACATTTTTACTCTTTTTCGTCAGTTGTCCTTAATATGAATTCAAAATGGTGAACTCATAATTTAACTGGCTACATATCAGCGAAGTCTTCGCTTACACTGCACTTTGATTCTTAAATACTCTTAAATATGAACAACCTAGTGTATGCCAACGATATTACCATCTATTATCTTGGTAAATTGAGACTTTTGAACAATTATATCCAGTACTTAGCGAATGATATATATGCCATTTAATGCCACTCATTTTATCATAAATGGAGGTAGACACACAGCTATATAATGACATAAATATCCGGGGTTTGTATTGAATTTAAAATAAATGCATCAACATATTAATTGGAAATGTGATGGTCCACATAAACTTGCTTTTGTAGTCGAAAGTGCTTGTGTAAGTAATCAAATCATCAGTTTATCACTTGACTGCATACTAATGTAGATCAGCGGTGGTAATGCGATCCTCAAGAAAGACACACGGCGACAATTATAAGGTATCACGCTACCAAATCTGCCCGGTATCGTGTTTTATCACAAAGTTAATGTTATAAGCGGCCTACTGTCTACTTTAAAATATGTCGTCGAATACAAAATGTTAAATGATGTCGCTATTATTCCCCAAAATTATTTCAGACAGCAGCAAACAACAGGGAAACGCCTCACTCTGCCTTATTTGAAAATTATTCATACGAAATTACGTCACTTGGGTCGCAAATCAAAACATAACGTTACATTAGCAACTGCAACACGAGCCATAAACATTATGTTCATACTTTGTCTTGGCCTAATGGGAGACACTTGGCCTGGCTACGAGATATCCAAATTTAGTTGACATGCGATCAAAGATGACAAATATATAGGACTTGTCCGGACCAACACCCCATGTATACGCCGTTGATAAAAACGTCGTAATTTCGACGTCATTTATCTAAAACGTCATATAAGATTTTTACACGCGTCATAAAACTACTTCTAAAATGAAACATAATTGGGATACATTGAAATATTGCCGAAAAATATTTAGAAAAAAATTGCATTGGCTGATATAATATTATCAAACGAGATCTAGCCGTAACGAAAAACAGATCTGGAAAATTCATGTTCAAGTCAACAGTATAATATGGGAAATGCATAGTTTGTGATTATATGATATTAATTACATTTATAGCCGTTAATATACATTTATCCCGTCAACACAGTGCGTATGTGCCGTGAAACACGGTGCCGTGAAACATTTTTGATATCCAGTCAATACAATTTTCGCATTTTACAGCCATTTGAAGGTGTTGACGGGATAAATAGAATAGTAGGTTAGTGCCGTGAATGGGAAAAAATATCTGGCGCGGCACGGAAACGGGATGTGCTCGGCAGAGCCTCGCCCATCCCGTTTCCTGAGCCTTGCCAGATATTTTTTTCCCATTCACGACACTAACCTACTATTCTCTATGTATATGACTTCTAAATATTTCAATACAAATACAGTTGAACCTTTGCTAAAGACCACCTCCGAATAGCAATCACCTGGCTGTAAAGACCACCTCCGAATAGCAATCACTGGCTGTAAAGACCACCTCCGAATAGCAATCACCTGGCTGTAAAGGCCACAATTGTGTTGTCCCAATAGCACAATTACTATATAAATGACCCTGTGAATAAAGACCACCTTTGAACAAAGGTCAGATTTTTCACTTTGGCCTTTATTCACAGGTTTGACTGTATCTACTTTTTTGCCAAAATTATTGGCCGGACCTGTTCCAACGGCCCTGACATTTTGTGAAACATACGGTAACACTTTATAGTTGTGAAAATATTGCCTGTTGACACCATCCCCATGGTGGCCATACTTTCGCGGTTATTGTGCCCCATATGCGATAGCCATTTTCTTACATCAATATGACTTGAAGGATTGCTTTACTATTTGGACAGTTCATTCATGTGAACATGTGCGACACACTCGCACCACCAGTGACATGACGTTGACCTTTTTGACCTTCAAAATAGTTCTGAAACACTTAGCCATTTTCTTATGTCGAACAATTTGTAACAGTTTCTCCATCATGCAATATCTTCAATATTACTTGAAGGATTGCTTTAATATTTGGACACTTCATTCACTGGAACATGTATGCTGCAATCACACCACCAATAGCATGACCTTGATGAATTTACATTCATTCAGCCTATGCTCAATAAATGTAAATCCAATAATTGTTTACAAGAAAACAGTGTTAATATAATGTACTATCATAATTTTGCACTTACAAACATTTTAGTCGTACGACGTTTAGTGAAACGCGCCCCAGTATGCCATGGGGGCATATCCATGTTTTACAAACATAATGTCTGAGTGACTATCCAATGGAGAATGGGGAAAATAAGTTAGGTGCCTACAAGCAAATGGTGTATCCTCGAACAACAATTGTCGTCTGCTGTTGCTTTTATATTTTGCCTTATTTTTCAATAAAAACATGGTTTGACAGCACTTCAGAATCATTTCCAATGGAAATGATTCTGAAGCATGTTGTAAATTATTCTAAAGTGCTGTCAAAGCATGTTTTTCATGATAAAAATGGAAAATAGAAAATAAACAGCAGATGGCAACAAAATTAAGATAGCGGTCCAAGAGTTAATTAACCCTTACAATGCTGAATTAATTTGTATCGTCTGCTGAATATTTTTTATTTTTCCATTTTTTTCATCAAAAACTTGGTTTGGCAACACTTTAGAATCATTTCCAATGGAAATGATTCTAAAATGCTGCCAAACCATGTTTTTAATGAGAGAAAAGACAAAATATGAATTGTCAGCAGACGACTATTTTCGGTTCCCGCATTCTAAGGGTTAACATAAACTATTGTGTTGTAATGTTACATTTGTGGCTGTGACTCGAGAACTGGGATTATGGTATGGTGTTGCAGTGACCAGTACAGCTCCAATTCAATTCAATAGCACATTCTGTAGTGCTTGTTAGAAGCATGGTGGGTGTTTTATTGATGGAATGGAGAACAAAGCCCCATTTCTCCAGTCACAGTCACATATATATGTACTGTACTCTGCAGATTAGTATCAGAAGGCCTCTTTCAAGATTGGGTTACCAATTCAGCTTCCTCTGTAAATATATATTATTTCTTCAGTAAAGATTCAGATCTGATTTTGAGATTTACCCCAACCCACCTCCTTCATTCAACCCTGTTAACTCGGCCTAAAATTACCTTAGCTGTTGACAGGCCATTAAACATATTGTAGTTACTTACTACTTACCTGCGGTACCTGCTTGTCTGTCTGCCTGCGTGTGTGTGTACTTGCATGCTTAGTCGCCTTATTACTAATTTACCCACCACAAAACATAAATTTTGTCGGCTGTGACTAGAGAGATGGGGTTTATGGGTTTTGCGACCAGTGTAGCTCCAGATCAGCCTGTGCATCCGCCATTCCATCAATGAAGCAATTGTCATGCTTCTAATCAGGAGCTACACTGGTCACAAATCCCATAATCCCCATCACAGCCACATAGATTAATAAATAGATCAAGGAATATTTCATAAGTAAAGGGTTTATATTTCTATTCGGTTAAATTCATGACTCAATCCATTTATTAACTCTTAGAATGCGGGAAACATAAAATGTCGTCTGCCGTTATTTATGTTTTGTCTTCTTTCTCAATAAAAACATGGTTTGACAACACTTTGGAATCATTTCCAAAGGAAATGATTCTAAAGTGTTGTCAAAACATGGTTTTGACAAGAAAAATGTAAAATAAAAAATAAACAGCAGACGGCAAATTTTAATTTAGCAATATAAGGATTAAAATACTCCTTTAACCGCCACAAAGCCACGAATTATGTCGGTATACGAAGCAATATACATGTAGATCATTACCACAGAGCTCCAGTTAAGGTGCGTAATTTGATCAACTTTGGGGGGAATTTTGTTATTTCTTCACCAAAAATGATAAGTTGTGAGTGCTTTAGAATCGTCTCATTCAGACGATTCTAAAGAACTCACAACTTGCCATTTTTGGTGAAGAGTTAAGAAAAATACCTTGAATATTTGGTCAAATTACGCATCTTAACTGGAGCTCTGTTACCATCATTAGTGTGCTATTTGATGAAGAGCTACACTGGACACAAATCCCACAAGCCCCATTTCTCCAGTCACAACCACGAATTGTGTCCGTATATTTCCAGCTGGTTACTGGAGTGGTCCGCCAGAGTACCAGGACGTCCCACAAGGCTCGCCTGGTGACACGACCGACGCGACATTACCCGTGGGACTACGCAAGATCGAATCGCCATTCTGCACCAGCGGTGCCCAGTGCGTGTATTGTGGATATACCGCACCCAAGAAGGACGCCATTCGACACTTGAGGAAACATACGAAAGAAAAGCCGTTTGAGTGCCCGATATGTTCGATTCGCTTCAGTCAGCATCATAACATGAGGTCCCACCAAAGGAAATTCAACCATTTCTGAGGACAGTTTGCTTACATATACATGTACATCTTTCTATGTGTGGACTCCGAGATGAAACCCAAAGGCAATCTGTGCATTGACCATCAAGTCAGTGAAAGAAGGGAGCTAACTCCCATGCAGTACTTTATTATAGTAGCATGGAGTTAGCCCCCTTCTTTCACTGACCCCTTCAGTTGTTTCTTTTATGTATTTTTATTTTTTGTCTCGTTTACGTTAGTGGAAAGTGAGACGTAGCGGTCGGAATAATCCGGCATACGTCAGGCCCGTACGCAGGATTTTCTATTGGGGGGTGCGTCAGTGGGGTGCTCGCCCCTGACGCACCCCACTGAAATTGTTTAAACCTAGATGGCCTGAAATGCACTCTCCTGCATTTTATGTCATTTAAATTCTGATTTCAACGGTGGTAAATTGTGACATTTTTATGCAAATTACCTGTATATTAATGCATTTCAAGATTTGTTGAGATTACTGTTTAAAAAATAGCGGACCTCGGCGAATTTAGGGGGGTGCGTACGTACCCGTCGCATCCCCCCTGCGTACAGGCCTGTACGTACACATCCAAATGTTGAATATCTCCTGGGACCCGTTTCACTAAACTTCGTACAATTAAAATGTTCGTACATGCAAACTTATGATAGATTTCGCATTAACAATGTATTCTTGTAAACAATTATTGGATTTACATTTTTATTGATCTTCACATTTGTGTGGAAACAAAGTTAGTACAAGCTTCTTCATCATGGTATAACTTTAATATTAGTTCACTGATTTCTTCGATATTTGGACACTTGATACATGTGATTATTCGGAACACCCTCATGCTGCCATTAACATGACCTTGACCATTTTATCTTCACATATTTGCGGAAACAAAAAGCCATTTTTGCGTCAAAAAGTTTACACAAGTTTCTTCATCATGATATAGCTTTAATATTATTTAACAGATTGCTTCAATATTTGGACACTTGATACATGTGAGCATTTGGAACACACTCATACCCCCATTAACATGACCTTGACCTTTTGTACATTCACATTTTTGCGGAAACACTTGGCCATTTCTTTTGCGTCAAAATGTTTGTACACTTTACTTCATTGACATCGTATTACATAGAGAATACCAGGCTAGTGTCTTTTGATATCAAGTTTATCAGGCAAGGCTAGGAAACGCGTAGGAATTCCGAGGCTTGCCGAGGAATTCCTACTGTTTCCGAGCCGAGCCTGATATACTTGATATCAAAATACACTAGTCTGGTATTCTATTTATCAGGTAGCGTTTTATGCTCGAAAATGACCACAGATGACGTCATTATCTATGGACAGAACGAGGACTTGTTTACACTGCGTCCTTACACTGACGTCATTCGGTAACGTCACGTGACGTCAACCGACCAATGGAACGTCAGTTTTCACTTTGTTGTAACCCGGATGTTGATATCAGGTCAATGCCTGATACAACAATATGTTATCAGTCAGTATGTATTCGGTCAATACAGGGCAGGTTACCTGATAAATTAATATTACTTGATGGATTGCTTCAATATTTGGACACTTGATACATGTAAGCATTGGGGACACAATCATGCCACCATTAACATGACCTTGACCTTTTTGACCTTCACATGATTGTGGAAACACTTTGCCACTTTTGTTATGTCAATAAGTTTCTTCAACCTCTGAATGTTTTTGTGATGTTTACTTTAGCATATGCCCATGATCATGTTATGGTCAAATGCCTCGGCGAGCGGTACACCGCTTCTGTGGCCGAATATTTGTACCTATTATAAAAGCAATATGATTAGTACTAATCCTATTTCTTTTAGGGAGTGTGGCTAAGGCAGTTTAGGTGAGTACTTGGCACCAGATCAGGTTATTTTAATTTCATGGTTCAATACATGTATATATTTTTCTGTAAATATTCAGTTTTGAATTTTGGGTTTTCCTCCTATTGATTCATCAATTTAACTTGATATTGGCACTAGCATGGAATTCTATTTATCAGCTAATAATTCCAGCACAAAAATATTTACACAATTCCCAAACATTTGATTGGTCCGTAACAAGTCTCTGTCCAGAATTTATATCCCAGTAAACTCCAATGCCGAACTACTTTCCGTAACCGTCAGGCGCAGTTAAAATAATTCTTAAGAAAACAGAAAATGAACACATTTTCTTGATGAATTTATTTCAAATGCTGGAATTATAAGGAATGAATGGCCTTTTTGTGGAATTTATCGGGGATATAAACTTGGAAAAGTCGCGGGAATACTGGACGAGGCCTTCCGGCCTTCGTCCAGTATTCCGCGACTTTTCCAAGTTTATACCCCGATAAATTCCACTAAAAGGCCATTCATTCCTATAATGTTTTCTGTTGCACTGGCTGGATGACCTTGCATGTCAGGACCGGCAATTTATGTCCCCATCCTATAGGACTAGGCTAGTACGAAGTTGTCTTGAGCACGGACACGTCAGATCGACCATTTGCAGCAGTCAAGGTGGGAATCAAACCCGGGGTCTCCCGATCCGCAGTCCGACGCTCTACCTACCGAGCTAATCCGGCCACAAAATTACACTTACGTCATTAGTTCACACCAAGAGACATTGTTCAACCAATGAAATGTCAGCAAAGTACATGTAGTTTTTAACCAGGATGTGAACCCAGGGGCGGATCTGGAGGGGGGGTTCCGGGGTTGCGTTCAGCCTCAGAGTTTACATAGATCACAGTTTACCACCAGTTGGAGTCTGAATTTAAATGCCGTAAAACACAGGGAAGTGCATTTCGAAGAGCCTGGAAATAGGACAACACCCTAATTGCGAACTGCAACTCTTGCAATTAGCTAGCTACGGACGGTACAGGAGTAGATTGCAAGAGTTACCTTCGCAACTATACAACCCAAATGCTGGATCCGCCCCTGGAACCGGATATGCATATCTAGTCGATGCAGGATACACTCATTTATTATCAGTTAATATGTATCTGTAGCCAATTTCACCAAAATTGCTAAGCATACTTATTTAGCTAAGTATATTTTGAGTAATCATTTATTTCCCCCCGAAATGGAGTATTTCATATAGAACTAACGACTGCATATATTTGATGATTAAAATTATGCAGAATTATTATACTGAATTTATTACATTATCACAGCCAAAATGGCTGTGATAATGTAATAAATTCAGTATAATAAAAATTTAAAATAAATTTATTCTTAAATTGAAAATTTCTCCTTCAAAATGTACTTAGCAAGATAAGTATACTTTGCAATTTTGGTGAAATAGGCTATGTAGTGACCTGATACATTCTATGTTAGTGTTTAGGTGGTAGCATGGGTGTAAATACAGATACAAGTTAGTGTTTAGGTGGTAGCATGGGTGTAAATACAGATACAATGTTTCTTTATACATGTACAGTTTGTTTTTGGCTCGCCTGCACAAAGTACAGAAAGCTAATGGCATATCCCTGGCTCGTCGTTGTCGGCTTCGTCTGATTCCACAAACTTAACGTTGAGGGTAAATGTGTTTCATGGACCACCTTGATATTTCATACATGCATTCCTCAGATGACCCTCTATCATGTTATAGCAAATCCACGACCCACCACCTACCCCTTACCCCAAAGTCAAGGTCACAAAGTTAGTGTGTTTATAAACTTAATGTTAGGGTAAATTTCTTATAACTTCTGTTTCTTTAGAGGGAGCGACTTGATATTTCATACATGCATTCCTCAGATGACCCTCTATCATGTTATAGCAAATCCACGACCCACCACCTACCCCTTCCTTGCCCCAAGGTCAAGGTCACAAACTTAGTGTGTTTATAAACTTAATGTTGGGGTAAATTTCTTATAACTTCTGTTTCTTTAGAGGGAGCGACTTGATATTTCATACATGCATTCCTCAGATGACCCTCTATCATGTTATAGCAAATCCACGACCCACCACCTACCCCTTCCTTGCCCCAAGGTCAAGGTCACAAACTTAGTGTGTTTATAAACTTAATGTTGGGGTAAATTTCTTATAACTTCTGTTCTTTAGAGGGAGCGACTTGATATTTCATACATGCATTCATCTGATGAGATCCTCTATCATGCTGTAACAAATCCATCGCCAACCGCCCATCCCTTACCCCAAGGTCAATGTCACAAACTTAGCACGTTCATAAACTTAACGTTGGGGTAAATTTGTTATAACTTCTGTTTCGTTACAGGGAAGACCTTGATATTTCATACATGCATTCATCAGATTATCTTCTATCATACTGTAGCAAATCTACTACCCATCACCCAACCCTTACCCCAAGGTCAAGGTCACAAACTTAGTGTGTCCACAAATTTAACGTTGGGGGTAAATCTGTTATAACTTTTGTTTCATGGAGCACCTTGATATTTCATACATGCATTCCTCAGATGACCCTCTATCATGCTGTAACAAATCCACCGCCCACCGCCAATCCCTTAACCCAAGGTCAAGGTCAGAAATTTAGCATGTTCATAAACTTAATGTTGGGGTAAATATCTTATAACTTCTGTTTCTTTTCATGGAACACCTTGACATTTTATATATGCATTTCTCAGATGACCCTCTATCATGCTGTAGAAATTATGAACAACAGTTGGTCTGTTTAAAGTGCGTGGAGTCCGAAGGACTGTTGCGTTTACTGTATTATGAACAACAGGTCTAAGTGTGTGGAGTCCGAAGGACTCCTAGCAAACTTTAAACAGCCCAACTGTTGTTCATAATACAGTAAACACAACTGCCCATGGTTTTATTATTAGCCGATTTATTTATAGATCGGCTATATATTGGTTATCCATTGGTTTGTAAAAAAGTTTGTAACCACCCTTTTCTCCTATATTTGGTAATCTACAAACGCGAAATATTTCATTTTTGGCCATTATCTATGTTGAAAACTTTAAATATAGCGAAATAACACAATTTGGCTATAAATAAACGTTTTCACTACAAGAGTTCGGTAAACTAAAGTTATGCGGTTTGCAATTTGGCTATAAATAAACACTAAAGTTAGGCGGTTTGCCTTCTAGTCCAGGGGCAATTGTAGGTATATATATAAAATCCCGGCACCTCGTGTTAATTTATGGCACCCGGTATTTTTATAAACTTGAATGTATAAGGTTTCCAAAAAAATCTGGGTGCCATTTTTTAAACCAAGTTCAAGGTCGTTTCAAGGTCATTGAACTTTATGCTTGACGGATGTTGAAAATTGCCAATATATGAGCCAATAGGTCATGGTCCTTAACTTGGAAATTGGAAGTTGTTAAAAAAACATTTCTGATGGATATATTAAAGAATTTACGTTAACTACACTAATATTCAGTATATAATTATCATATTTTCAAGATGGCCGCCAAAAATTGGGTATTTATGAGATTTCAGTTGACTTGCTACATATTTGTGTAATGCTAAGTGCCTTCACCTATATTCAAAGGTCAATTCTTTCAACTGGAATAATATTGTTTGCATTTGACTACCATAAGTATTGCTATGATCAGATATTAATGATAGCTAAATATAACTGGGAGAATTTGGTTGGGGAGAAAATCAACACTTCTCTCACTTTTCCCTGAGATTCCGTAACTACTAAAATGTGGACATATATTGAACCCTGATTTGATCGGCTAATAACATTTTCTTTACATATATTTGCACTGCATTTTCGGATAGTTTCAAATATGTAAATAACCATATACGGCGTAAAAGTTAGGAATCTTATTCTTTTATGTCGTTTTGTGGCAATTCATGGAACAGTGACGTTGCCGGTCAATAGCGTGACATTTCTGACAACGACGATGAACGTCACGTAATCTAATGACGTCAAACAAACTTTAACGAATCAACGTCGCGCGACATCATGTGGGGCTAATGTAATGTACTGGGATATCAACGCAATACACTCAATTAAAGTATATTCGAATGTTGGTCACGACATACTTCTATGCATGATTTAACACTTTACATGTTAGGAAATTTGTGGGCTATAAATGGTAGATGACAATTCATTATATTTTCTTTTATTTCTTATAAATGTGATGAATATGTCTTGGAATTTCATTAGAATTGTGTCCGGAGGACACAATTCTAATGAAATTTCAAGACATATTTACAGAGAGTAATAAAACATACTCCTAATTTGTTTGACGGATATTTTCGCCGCTAACATGCAAAGAGTTAAAAGACAATGAAATTGGTTACTAGCGGACGTGCATTACCCAATTACCTCCCCTGATGATCACAGTCTATGATTATATATATATATATATATATATGTGGAATAAACACCTTGGAATTTTATCAAACGACATGAAAAAACGTGCTTTATAGTTGTATTTAGTGTTTGACATATAGTTTCAAATATGTAAATAGCCATATACGGCGTAAAAGTTAGGAATCTTATTCTTTTATGTCGTTTTGTGGCAATTCATGGAACAGTGACGTTGCGGGTCAATATCGTGACGTTACTGACAACGACGATGAACGTCACGTAATCTAATGGTGGGTGGTAGGTGGGAGCATGCGATGGGTAATTTAACGATCGGGGTTCATCCTTACCGGAATCCCGACTGGAGACCTGGTTTGGCCCTCACATACGTCTTTGGCATTTTGTATGTGACAGTTGAATCTGGTTATACCCCTTATAAGAGTAATCCTACCGGTATTACTTTTAAATAGGGGAAGGGGCCAAGTGACTTTGGTGCGGTATGGACCTGGCACCAGGTCAGGTTATTCTAATTTCAGGGCTGAATATGTTGTATCTCGATGTAAATATTCCATTCTGATTTTGGGATTTTCCCCCTAATGCAGCAGGTTAAAACGGGATCGAACCTGTTTGCCCGGCCTTACATGACCTTAGCTGTTGATAGGCCGTTAAACACCAATAAACAAACAAACAAACACGTAATCTAATGACGTCAAACAAACTTTAACGAATCAACGTCGCGCGACGTCATGTGGGGCTAATGTAATGTACTGGGATATCAACGCAATACACTGAATGAGCTTTTCCATTATGAATTCAAGGACAGTGTAAATATTTCTCAAAGTATATTCGAATGGTGGTCACGACATATACTTCTATGCATGATTTAACACTTTGCATGTTGGGAAATTTGTGGGCTATAAATAGTTCAAAACTAGATTGGTCAGTAAGCGAGGCTTACAAAATACCCTGTGTGGGCCCAGGTACCCCAAAAATATGTAAATATTTCCAAGTGTGTGGGCTTGTAACCTTAACTCTGGGCTTAGCAGGAGCGGCATGAATGTGGTAGAGGTCCATTGGAGCAATGCGTGTGTGAAATGTGAAGCAGATCCGAGCAAGGAAATAGAAGTTATAACCGATTTCTCTGATGACTAAGTATGTGAGCTTGACCTCGAGATCAGCAGGAATTTTTCACAGCATGATAGTAGAGCCTTAGACGAATGCATGCATGAAATATTAAGAATTTTCAATGAAAGAAATAGAAGTTATAACATATTTCTCTGATGTTAAGTTTTGTAAAGAGACTAAGTATTTGACCTTGACCTTGGGATCAGCGGGGGTTGGACGGTCATGGATTTGGCCCAGCATGGTAGTAGAGCCTTACAGGAATGCATGTGTGAAATATTAAGCATTTTAGATGAAGGAAATAGAAGTTATAACAATATTTCTCTGATGTTAAGTTTTGTAAAGAGACTAAGTATTTGACTTTGACCTTGACCTTGGGATCAGCGGGGGTTGGACGGTCGTAGATTTGGCACAGCATGGTAGTAGAGCCTTACAGGAATGCATGTGTGAAATATTAAGCATTTTAGATGAAGGAAATAGAAGTTAAAACAATGTTTCTCTGATGTTAAGTTTTGTGAAGAGACTAAGTATTTGACCTTGACCTTGGGAGCAGCGGGGGTTGGACAGTCGTGGATTTGGCACAGCATGGTAGTAGAGCCTCACAGGAATGCATGTGTGAAATATTGAGCATTTTAGATGAAGGAAATAGAAGTTACATGTATAACAATATTTCTCTGATGTTAAGTTTTGTAAAGATACTAAGTACTTGACCTTGACCTTGGGATCAGCGGGGGTTGGACGGTCGTGGATTTGGCACAGCATGGTAGTAGAGCCTTACAGGAATGCATGACTGTGAAATATTAAGCATTTTAGATGAAGGAAATAGAAGTTATAACAATATTTCTCTGATGTTAAGTTTTGTAAAGAGGCCAAGTATTTGACCTTGACCTTGGGAGCAGCGGGGGATGGACGGTCGTGGATTTGGCACAGCATGGTAGTAGAGCCTTACAGGAATGCATGTGTGAAATATTGAGCATTTTAGATGAAGTAAATAGCAGATATAACAATATATCTCTGATTTCAAGTTTTGTAAAGAGACTAAGTATTTGACCTTGACCTTGGGATCAGCGGGGGTTGGACAGTCGTGGATTTGGCACAGCATGGTAGTAGAGCCTTACAGGAATGCATGTGTGAAATATTAAGCATTTTAGATGAAGGAAATAGAAGTTATAACAATATTTCTCTGATGTTAAGTTTACGGACGCACGGACGCACGGACAACCTGACTCCAGTATACCCCCCCACAACTCGTTGCGGGGGGTATAAATAGCAGATGACAATTCATTATTCTTTTATTTCTCCTTATAAATGGGATGAATATGTCTTGGAATTTCATTAGAATTGTGTCCAGAGGACACAATTCTAATGAAATTTCAAGACGTATTTACAGAGAGTAATAAAACATACTCCTAATTCGTTTGACGGATATTTTCGCCGCTAACATGCAAAGAGTTAAAAGACAATGAAATTGGTTACTAGCGGACGTGCATTACCCAATTACCTCCCCTGATGATCACAGTCTATGATATATATATATATATATATGTGGAATAAACACCTTGGAATTTTATCAAACGACATGAAAAAATGTGCTTTATAGTTGTGTTTAGTGTTTGACATATAGTGTCTATTAATTGTATGTAATAAATAGCTATTGAGTGCAACATTTTATTTATTTTGTGTTTTTATAATATTTCCTAATACAACCAGACTTTTAATGTCAGACTGTTACCAAATGGTCACCACTGATTATTGCAGTCTTTGAAAGCATATAGTAAAATAGAACACAAAGTCCTTGGATTTGATCAAATAAAATGGTATTTTTGGTTGGCTTACGGGTTTTGCAACCAGTGTAGACAGGACGGGAGGGTACGCATAGCCTCTTTCACCAACATTGCAAATTTGAGGGAGAAATTTTCAATTTAAGGATAAATTTATTAATTTTTAGTCAGGTTTTTTAAAAAAAAATCCAGGCTATTGGATTGGCGAAAGCCGGGCGGTGGGGCGCGGTCGGGCGGGCGGGCGGGGGCGGGCGGCGGGCGGCGGGCGGCGTCCACAATCAATGTTAAGTTTTCGTGTTTGAGTCCATTTCTTTGTTACTGTACCACCTAGGACCACCAAACTTTCACAGCTTCATAACCAAGGGGTGCCTACCACATACAACTATCCAACATGTGACCATTTTTTTACCTTCACCTATTATTTCTACGTAATTGACTTAGCCATTTTCTGGTTAAATTTTTTGCTTAAAACTTTTTTGTTATACTATATCTCTGCAACTGCTTCGCCCATTACCTTGAAACTTCACATGGGTGTTTATCATCATCCATATTTTCATTCTAACCCCCAACCGCGCCACGTCCCCTGTTCGCAATGTCAAGGTCAAATTACTTTGAATTTTTTTCGTGTACTATATCTCTGCAACTGCTTCACCCATTACCTTGATACTTCACATGGGTGTTTATCATCATCCATATTTTCATTCTAACCCCCAACCGTGCGGCCCCTGTTCGCAATGTCAAGGTCAAATTACTTTGAAGTTTTTTCGTGTACTATATCTCTGCAACTGCTTCACCCAATACCTTGATACTTCACATGGGTGTTTATCATCATTGTCGCACCCGCTTGCAGAAAGCGCGATATCGTCGGCATTTTGGCATACGTCCGTCCGTCTGTACGTCCGTGTGTCCGGTTAAAGTTTTTTCGTTAAAGTTTTTCCATCTACTATATCTATTTTTTTAGTGTCCATGCCTCGCCCCAAGGCGCGACATGCAGGCCACGGCCATCTAGTCTACAAAAATTGGGTATAATTATGTTATCCAAGTGTCCATGCTTGGAAAAAACCTGGCCCACGTGGCTTTGCCTCGTTTCTTGTTATTATACTGAATTTATTACGTTATCACTGCCATTCTCTTCTGTATATGGACCTTACTGTCAACAGCCTTAACCCTTACTATGCTAAATTAAATGTTGTCGTCTGCTGGAAATGTTTTATTTTCAATATTTCTCAACAAATGGAGACGATTCTCATGTGCTGTCAAAACCAGTTTTTTGTTAAGAATTAAAGCAAAAATGAAAAACAGCAGACGGCAATTTCCATCAACAGTGTGGGAATGGTTCAAACCCCAATCAATGAATCAAAATTCAAGTCACTGTGCCGTATATGTTTTAATTGCTAAGTTTACGTTCATTGTGTCGCATCCACTGTTTACAGGTTGAGTAATAAGTTATTTCATGGTCATTCGGGGAACAGTCAAACATATTGCCTCTGGATGTTGTGGACGACCAAATGCCTTCGGCCTCTGGCAATAGTACCTCGGGTCGTCCACAACACCTCTGGGCAATAGTTTCGACTGTTCCCCAAATGACATGAAATAACCGTATACTGTTTGTGCCGATGGGTCGTTAACCCTTCCTACTCTGTTGACGGAAATTTCCGTCTGCTTTTTTTAATTTTTGCTTTAATTCTTAACCAAAAACTGGATTTGACAGCACATGAGAATCGTCTCCACTGGAGACGATTCTCATGTGCTGTCAAAACCAGGTTTATGTCGAGAAATATTGAAAATACAACAGTTCCAGCAGACGAAAACATTTAATTCAGCGTAGTAAGGGTTAAGCACCGTTCCATTCCATAAAGCATGGGCACATTTCTGACTCGGTGTACAGTGCAACCTCTCTACAACAGCCACCCATGGGAAGACGCAACACTGGCTGTTGTAGAGGTGGCTGTTGTAGGGAGGATTATGCTGAATTAAATTTTGTCGTCTCATGTTTATTTATTTTCTTCGATAATTATCATCAAATCCATGTTTTGACAGCATTTTAGAATCATTTCCAATGGAAATGATTCTAAAGTGCTGTCAAATCATGTTTTTATTGAGAAATAATGCTAAAGCAACATCAGTCGACAATGTTCGTGCTCAGCCGTCTAAGAGATTGATATAGAGGAAATCATCCATTTAGGATATAAAACAGCAGCTGTTACAGAGAGGGTGTTGTTGTAGAGAGGTGGCCGTTCGGGGAGGTTCGACTGTATATGATCTTGTCCCGATATCCATCTTGTTTTATATTTGGTCTTTTTTCCATTTGGAAAAGTATTCTAAAGTGCTGTCAGTAAATGCTATTGAGAAAATGGCAAAATAAAAATAGAAAGCAGACGACAAAATATAATTCAACATATTCGGCATTCAGATGCAGAAGGGATGGTCTGTGACCTATGGGATATGACATTGGACGACTTCAATACCTGAGGTTGTGAGTTCAATCCTCACCCTAGCTGTGAAAAATACTTACATAGTGAGACTTTAACCCTTACTGCGCTGAATTAAATGTTGTCTGCTGGAAATGTTTTATTTTCAATATTTCTCAACAAAAACCTGGTTTTGACAGCACATGAGAATCGTCTCAGTGGAGACGATTCTCATGTGCTGTCAAAACCAGTTTTTTGTTAAGTATTAAAGCAAAAATGAAAAACAGCAGACGACAATTTCCGTCAACAGCGTAGGAAGGGTTAAACTGTACTCGCGTCTCCATAGTTGTTGCTGGGACGTTAAACCCAATCATGTTCACGTTTAAATTACTCATGGTTTGACAGCACTTGAGAATCATTTCCAATGGAAATGATTCTCAAGTGTTGTCAGAACCATGCATTTGTTTCAGAAAATTGGTGAAATAAAAAGCAGTTGCAGGCATGAGAATCTTCAGCTGATCAGCTGATTTCAGATGATTATGTCATAATTTGCGTTTTCAAAATGATTCAGAATCAATCTAGTATGCTCAAATTTGATACTTTTACAAGTGGGGTGAGGGGGTTTCAGTGGATTTTCAGATGTTTTCAGTGACAGCCATTCTCATGTTGACAACATTTAATTCAACATTCTACGCACTGGTAATTTCAGATGCAGCAGCGTACCACATGTTGACAGACTATTATCCGCAGAGTACCAGCTATGATGACCCGACGTTATACAACCTCGTACAGGAATACAATACGCGACACGGTCACCAAGGTCACAGGCGGCCCGTAGAGGTGACAGGGGCACAGGAGTCGAGTGTCCCTGAATATCCATGTTCCATTTGTGGGAAGACGTTCAACCAGAAAGGTAAGATCACATAAAGGCCTTTGTGTTTCAGGGCAAGATTGATTTGATTTATTGGCGTTCAACGGCCTATCAACAGCTAAGGTCATTTAAGGCGTTGCCAACGGTTCAATCACGTATTTAACCTGCTGCATTGGGGGAAAATCCGAAAATCAGAACATGTACAAGAAAAAATATATATTCAGCACTGAAATTAGAATAACTTGATATGGTGTCAGATCTATGGTCTATACCACATGAAAGTCACTTGACGCCTTCCACTAAAAGTCATATGATTAGGAATAATCGTATTCCTCATATAAGGGGTATAACCAGATTCAACTCGCAAATACAAGAAAGCCAAAGACGTACTTGAGGGCCAAATCCGGCCTCCAGGGATTCCAGTAAGGATGAATCCCGATCGTTAAATTACCGATCACTTGCTCCCAACCAGCCACCACTACTGTCTGTTCCATCGTTTTGCTGCCGACGAACATTTGGCCATTAAACACATTAAATCTAAAATATATTTAAAAGTAAGTACTTTTTTATCAATAACAAAAAAGTCACCCTCCCAAAAAAAATTATTTGATGAAATTCCATCAAATATTGATTTTATTGCGAAAAAAATATTTTCCTATGGGAATTTAACATGGGGGCTAAAAATAGATTTTTTTTAAATATTTTTTTTATTTGTCAACCGATTTTCAAAATCTAGCTTGTTTTCATTTTCAAGCTATCTCGCCAGGTTTCGGAGTCGATTTCCAAAAATTTTCGTTTTTTGATCCTTCAGGATAAAAAAACAAAAGGTTTTGGAAATTGACTCCGCATCTTAAATTCCCAAAGGAAAATCGTTTTTTCGCAATAAAATCAATATTTGATGGAATTTCATCAAATAATTTTTTTACGGGAGGGCGACTTTTTTTGTTATTGATGAAAAAGTACTTACTTTTAAATATTTTTTAGATTTAATGTGTTTAATGGCCAAATGTGTTTAGTAATGTCTTTTAATGCCAGTACAATGTGTATATAAGACAAGGCTAGGAAACGTGTATCACTTCTGTGGTGAGCCAAGGAATTCCTACTGTTTCAGAGTGGAGTCTGATAAAACTTGATGTAGAAATGCCAGACCGGTTTCTTTTGGTATCAAGTTTATCAGGCAAGGCTAGGAAACGTGTATCACTTCTGTGACGAGCCAAGTACAAGTACATGTACTTGCAAGTACATGTAACTCACATTTTTGAGAACAAAAACACCCCTTTTCATAAATGGACTAGTCTGAAAATCATTTTGTGACCATGGAGTTGGTTGCTAAATTAACATATCAGAATCCATTCCAGTTACATAGGGGTGAAAGGGTTAATCCGACATCATTCGGTAACATCATGTGACGTTCGACCAATGCAACCTCAGAGAAAGTAGCTATGACCTGGATATTTGTATCAATCTAGGGTACGATCATTTATTTTCAGCGCTTGTATTCGGTCAATGCATTGTAAATTAATATGTGGCTGTGACTGGAGAAATGTGTCTTATGAGTTTTGCGACCAGTGTAGATCCAGATCAGCCAGTGAATCTGCATAAGGGGTAGTCTGATCAGGATCTATGCTGTATGCCATTCCATCAATAAAACAAGCAATATAGATCAATATCGAGTTACATAAGTGTGCTATTTGATCAGGAGCTATGCTTGTCACAAATCCCATAAGCCCCATTTTTCCAGTGTCAACCACATGAGACAAGCCATCTGATTTTGTACCTAAGAACATGTGCGGTTTTTCATTTTTGTCATCTTTCGACTTCATTTACGGAACTAATCATAAGTTTTATAAATATTTTTCATGAGATCTCGCGCATGTTCTTAGGAACAATATCACATGGCGCGTCTCATACATTATCTGTTCCAGGAAACATGACCCGCCATATGCGTGTCCACACTGGTGAAAGGCCCTACCGTTGTCACGTGTGCCACAAATCATTCTCCCAAAAGGAACATGTGACGCGGCACATGTGGTGGAAACACAGCAGCGAGCTGGGGCTCAAGGTCGAAGGTCAAGGACAGGATGGTCTTCCAAAGAAGTAGAAGATATCAGGCACATTTGGTGTTAACACAGCAACCACGATCACAGGGTTGAAGGTCAAGGACAGAATGGTCTTCCAAAGAAGTAGAAGATATCAGGCACATGTGGTGGTAACACAGCAACCACGATCATGGGGTTGAAGGTCGAGGACCCAGGATGGTCTTCCAAAGTTGTAGCATTATCTGATAGGAATAAATGCCATTTTTGGAGAATTTATTGCGGCAGATGTGGTGGTAACATAGCAACCAGGGTCACAGGGTCGAAGGTAAATGACAGGATATTCTTCCAAAGAAGATATTATAGAAATAAGATATTTTTTGGAGAATTTATCAAGGTATACAATTCCAACTATATTAGCCTATAAATAAATAACAAAGTTTTGAGAACGTGGTCAAAAATCTTAAATTGTATGCTCAAAATCAGCAAGTTTGATTGGTTAAGGCTGAGCTGTACAAAAGGTAAGGTGAGAAACAAATTTGCAATGGAATCTGGTAACGACAGACTTGGGGACTGAATTAACACAGAAACCAGTGGAAATTCTTAAAATATTTTAATATTCATGGACGGAAATAGTAAAATATAATCAAATACATTTTTTTGCTAGTACCAGGACATGTTACTTAAATGTTGAAGATAATTCCCTGTATATTGCATAAACTGATACAATGTACAGTGGAACATTTGCAAACCAGACACCCTGGGAGGTCTCCAGGGTGTCCGGTTTGGAGATGTTCCACTGTAAATCCGACATGTGAGCACTTGATGATACATTCTAGTGTTTTGCAATCATGAAAAGTCGTTGTAATCAGAGATACATAACAACGAAACACATCTTAGGTAAACATCTATATTTTCTTTGTTTGGACACAAAGTACTCTTGGAAAAACATCTGGGCCCAGTTGCTCAAAACCTCTGTTAGCTTAACAGACTGTTAAATCCTTAACATCGTTAAGGATTTAACAGTCTGTTAAGCTAACAGAGGTTTTGAGCAACCAGGCCCTGGTGGCTTCCCACAACAAAGAGTCTCCATGTTGAGAGTTGAATCAAATGGTATCCAAATGTAAGATAATTCCCTGTATATTCCATAAACTGATAAAATGTATGTACTGTAATAACCCTAAATGTTTGGACACAAATTATTCTAGGAAAAACATCTGGTGTTTCCCACAACAAAGAGTCCATGTTGAGGGTTGAATCAAATGGTATCCGAATAGTTAGGGTTATTACGGTAATACTAATTCAAGCTCAACCTGATAAGGTGGATATAGGAGACTAGCATAGATTTTGACTCCAGCTTGACCGCCATACCATTAATCCAATATAGGTCAGATACAATTACAATTACAGAATTATGAAAATTTTCAGAAAATATTTCACTATTTTTTTTGTTTCTTCTCGAAAGTATATATTGTTACCACTCAATTGAACCGTCTCGACGAGACGGTTGAACTGAGTGGTAACAACATATACTTTTATGCAGAAATAAACAAAATAATAAAAAAAATTCAGCCAAAATATATTATATACATAGACTTCAATGGGTTAATAATGTCAGATACAGGATTTACTTCATCACTCTATTCATTGTCCTTCATTTTCAAAATATTTTTAATTAAAATAAATACATGGACATAAATAAATGCATCAAATATCACAGTAAGTTAGCAATAACACTCGATAGAATACATTTCATAATGTGGCAAACAGTTGTTCATTTCTCCTCGGAAGTGCATACACCGTGGCTCATGGTGTCAGCGACCAGTACGTACCCAAACCAGCTGGCACATCCGTTGTTTCCTATTCTGTGAACTAACCACACTGGTGCTGTACTCCATGTCGGCGTAAAATGTTTCGCGTCAACGAAAAACTTGCCGGATTCCTGACGAATTCCCGTTCAGCTGCCCGCAGGAGATACAGCATAAATACATTTTTGTCTAGTAACTGGCATTCGCGTCGGTCACTGGACGAAAAATGCGTTTATGTGATAGCTGTATGGACGAACTGAGTCGCATCTCATCAGGAAACCGGTGCATTTTTTGACGTGAAACATTTTCCACTGGTACGGAGTGCAGCCAATCAATATCAAACTTTAAAGGCACTAATGTCTCAGATATTCAGGTGTTTTTTTGTTTCTTGCACTATTTGATCAAATTCCACAAAAAATGATAAATTCAAGTATATAACTATATATATATATATAATGAAAAGTACAACAAAATGCCTGTTCCCTATAATGTCCGTTTCCTATATTGTATTTTTCATTATATGTTTTGATAATGGTGGAACATTGGACATTTTACTTATATATATATTATCACAAGTTGTTTATAAATAGGGGAGATCATTTGTTAATGATGTTTGTCTAGTTGATAATACTGCACATATAGAAAAAGAAAAATTGTTAGCCAAAAAAATATAATAATTTTTCCGATAAAAAAATAATAATTTCAGCTTTAATACTTATATGCGATGGGATAAAATTTATAAATTTTATCCCATCGCATATAAGTATTAAAGCTGAAATTATTAATAAATTTAAATTGTTTCTATAAATATCAGAGACCTTTGAACTAAATAGAATGATCAGGATCTATACTGGCCAGACATGCGGGATGGGCTGTGGCCTAGGGATATGGCATTGGACTTCAATACTGGAGCTTGTGAGTTCAATCCTCACCCTAGGCATGAAAAATACTTACATAGTATTTCCATCCCACTGGTCTGTCGGATGGTACTTTAAACTGTGGTCTGTCTCTATATAACCTTAGCTGTTGTTGGGATGTTAAACCCATTCACTTTCTGGCCAGAAATATATTCACGGGTATACTCTCAGCAAGGCAGTTAAAATTGTAGCCACATTTGAGGAAAAATAAGATACATATTTTAACTGTTTTTTCCATCATCCTTGTAGTTTCAATCACAGGCACTTTGTGGTATGAACGAGAAAAGCCTCTTTAAATCATACCCAATTTTACTCCTTACTACTTACATAGTATTTTACTCCGATATTAAATATCTAGAAGGTAGGGCACTTGCTATCTGTTCACCCAACGGAAGTGGATTATTTACCTTGGGCACGGCTCGCTAATTCAGTAATTATAAAGTGGCATTCTTAAAGAGCGTTTTGTCATTGATACCACAAAGTGCCTGTGGTTTTAATGTTTTTATTTGGTCGCTGGCTGACGAAAGGGACCGCTTATGACGTGTGCGACCAGCATAGCCACGAACCTATGCTGGACATTATTTATTAACAAAAGTAGCCGTAATCCTATCTGTAAATCAATTTGATTCTGTTTCCACGATGTAAATGTGCTAGGACAAGAATTTACAGTGGAACACCTCTAAACTGGACACCCTGGGAGGTCCCCAGGGTGTCCAGTTTAGAGATGTTCCACTGTAATTCAGGCATATTAGCACCCCAAGACACGTCCGTGTGTTTTTCGATCATGAATAGACATTAACATCGTAAACACATAAAAATTAAACTCATGTTTTCTGGGATTCTGGTTTAGAGATGTTCCACTATAATTCAAGCATATGAGCGCCAAAGACCACAGGTTGAAGTAACGGACCGAAGTCTATAAATACATTAAATATACCTAAAAGCATCAATAAATGAAGAAAAAAAATAAGCTAAAAAAAGTTTGTTTACTCCTCCATATACGGTACTCTATTGAGTATATGGAGGGAATAAACAAACAAAAAATCTTCATTTATTGATCCTTTTAGGCATATTTAATGTATTTATAGACCTCGGTCCGTTACTTCAACCTGTGCCAAAGACATGGACATGTCTGTGCTTTAATGTCAGAGATATCCGAGGTAGACCACAATAAACGTCATGAAAATTACCACACATATTTTCTGGGTATCAGTAGCGTATTTCATCAACATTGCAAAGTATACTTTAGTAGCAAAGTATACTTTGAGGGAGAAATTTTCAATTTTTTTAAAAATTTATTAATTTTTATTATACTGAATTTATTACATTATCACAGCCATTTAATGGCTGTGATAATGTAATAAATTCAGTATAATAATTATGCATACTTTTAATCATGAAATATATGCATTTGTTAGTTCTATATGAAATAATGCATTTCAGGAAAAATAAATGATTACTCCCTCAAAGTATACTTTGCTAGTAAAGTATACTTTGCAATGTTGATGAAATCGGCTACTGGTATAGCGATGTTTCATTGCTGTAATTCAGACGTTATCGTCAACCAAAGATGTATCTGTGCTTTGCGATTATGAACAGACATTATCATCAGATATGAATGGCAATGAGACTTTAATGGGTGTCCAGTTTATAGAGGTTTAACTGCACAATTCTTATATCAACAGCCATTTTGTCAGCTGGCGACCCATTAGTAATAATGTCAAAGAATTATTCCGAGACGACCATAGCGCGCAGTAAAATCTTGAACTGTTCAATTGTATCCCCCTTCAGTGTAGCCATCACCGTGGTTTCCATAAGGTCATTCGGCTGGAAAATACAAGGTCACGGTCATATGTGGATGTGGCTGGAGAAATGGGGCTTACGGGTTTTGCGACCAGTGTAGATCCAGATCAGCCTGTGCATTCGCAGTCTGATCAGGATTTGCACTGTTCGCCATTCCGTCAATGAAAGACCAGTCATTCTTCTAACAATCAATATAGATCGATATCAGGCTACATGAGAGGGCTATTTGTTCAGGAACTACACTGGTCACAAATTCCATAATCCCCATTTCACAGCATAAGTACGTCATAAATGGATAAATATGTAACTAGCATAGTGCATGTTGTAGTTGAAAACGTACATTCTTCTGACTTCAATCGTTCTATGAACAGTATAAATTGACCTTACTTTGTCGTTTAGGGATGCAAATACATGTATGTACAAGGTGTATGATCACATGGTACTAACAACAACAACAACAACAAGTACTGAAACTTCCAGAATCCATCTGATTCAAAGTACGTATTCTTTTATTAAGTCCTTATTACGTAACGGATTTTGATGAAATATGGCGCATCAAACGCATCTTGTTAAGCTGCATTTGGTGGTCTCTGTTTTTTCGCCCAAACTTAAGTCGTTTTTGCGAAGAATCGATTTCCGTGTCTCTGACACGGAAATCGATTCTTCGCAAAAACAACATAAGTTTATGCCAAACTCACTAGACCACCAAATGCAGCTCATGAAGACGCGTTTGCTGCGCCATATTTCATCAAAATCCGTTGCATATTAAGGAAAATATCAAAGAATACTTACTTTGGAGTGGGCGACGTTGTTGTTGTTGTAACCACGTGATCAAGCACCTTGAGGTAGATGCAGTTAGAAAATGTTTCTACAAGCAGTAATAAAAATTACCTGGACATTCTTATAAATTTTAACTTTTTTGCCACATAAATTTAATAGTGAAACAGTCCACAGGACCCTTGAAAGGAGATATGAAGTCTCAATGTTTTCAACATGTTTCAAGTGCAAGCAGTAAAGGTTACACCAATGACCTTGACATACTTACATCATGACCTTGAGGGGGTGTCCATGTCACAGTGACGGGCTTCAATACCCCCGCTTCCACCATACCCTGTGAACAAATGTATCAACATACTTTTTTATTAAAGTAATTTCCAATAACCTCCGAAGGGAAGCACATTTAATACACATTGTTTTAAAGTCACTCTTTTTATTAAATTTTCGACCACATGGTCTTTATGAAAACAGTAGGACTGCCGATTTTCATACTATTTTGATAAAGACCAAGTGGTCGAACACTTAACAAAAAATAGTGAATTTAAAACAAAGTGTACTTTTTTATTATTTTGTAGTGGTACGGCCGTAGTAGGATAATCGAACATTTGTACTGCCTTGAAATACACTACAAGCTGGCTTTTATAGTGACGTGATAGAATGTTCGCCTCACATGCAGGTGGCCTGGGTTTGAACCCAGCCGCCGTCAAAATATTTTCACTTTATAGCACATTCCCCTCCTACTACAATTTAGATAAATGTACATCAGTTTTGACAATATTGAGATCTAATATGAGACACGGCATGTGATTTTGTACATAAGAACATGTGCGATATTTCATGAAAAATATTTACAAAAGTTACGATATTTTCCGTAAATGACAGCAAAAGACAAAATGTTCATAGCAAATGAGTATTCCACATTTTCTATGAACATTTTGTCATCTTTCGACGTCATTTACAGAAAATATCACATTTTCTGTAAATAAATTTCATGAAAAATCGCACATGTTATTAGGTACAACATTGTATGGCATGTCCCATATGTTTATTTGCCCAAAACCCATTGGCAGATATTATGTGGAACAAGACAGTAGTTATTTATCTCCCCTTAAAATATTTACTACGATGTGTTTACCAAACCTGTACACACCTTTTGCGGATCAATGGTGAAGCCTTTGGGGGCGATCTGTTGTAGATTGTCAAACTGGAACTCCCCGTTCTGAAATAGGAGAAACAAAGCAAGCCATTGAAAGATGTGATAAAGATACAGAAATGAGTCTGTAACAAAAGCTTCTTTGGAGAATTTAAAAGCGTTGAGGGGCATGTAGCAAACTAGCAAAATGTTAGCGATGATGTAATCTTTGTTTTTTTTCAGGGATTACATTATATATTGATCTAATCAATTTAAAATTATAAATCTTGGTGCAAAACCATGTTTGATTTGTCTGAATCATCGTACAGGCTTACATTAGAAAATAGTCTAGACTATTAACCAACCAGATGCTGCAAATTAACACGTGTAACACTCAGACCCTCAACCAATCAGTGTACCACCACTCAGATTTGCATCAACCAATCAGAAAGTGCTGTAAGATATTTAAACAATAATTCCAGCACAAAAATATTTACACAATTCCCTAACATTTGATTGGCCCGTAGCAAGTCTCTGTCCAAAATTTATATCCCAGTAAACTCCCACGCCGAACTAATTTCCGTAACCGTGAGGCGCAGTTAAAATAATTATTAAGAAAACGGAAAATAAACACATTTTCTTGATGAATTTATTTCCAATGCTGGAATTATAAGGAATGAATGGCCTTTTTGTTGAATTTATCGGGGATATAAACTTGGAAAAGTCGCGGGAATACTGGACGAGGCCTTCCGGCCTTCGTCCAGTATTCCCGTGACGTTTCCAAGTTTATACCCCAATAAATTCCACAAAAAGGCCATTCATTCCTCCTATATTAAATATTCACAGAGTAGAAATCCACATATGCGGCACTCGGACCGTAACCAATAAGACTGTGCTTGATGTTTATAGACTATTCAGGCTCATATTAACCAAGCAGACCTGCGCTTAACCAATTAAACATTGTGTAAGACACACATTAATCAATCAATCAGACCTTCCTTAACTCTTTGAATGCTGGGAAACTTGTGGGCTATGAATAGTTCAAAAATAACCAATCAGTGCAGCATCATGTGTACTACTCAGATCTGCAGAGCTCCAGATAAGCTGCGTATTTGCGCAAATACCCAATTAAAATTGCCGAAAAACCTAATTGAAATCTGAAGTAGCGAGTATCAAAAAGCAATAACAATTTTGTGGACATTTATCATGCTGCAGAAAACAATAAACAGACCACAAATATGGCATATTTTTCTTATTTTCCATGAAAACACATCTTGGTATTTCATTAGAATTGTCTCCAAGGAGACAATTCTAATGAAATGCCAATATATGTTTTCATTTCGAAGCAAACTAATTCAATAATTGCTGTCTGTTGATGTGTAAACAGTAGTGGGATTTTATTTTACCCAATTAAAATTTTGAAATACCCAATTGCATCAGGACTGATGGAGTGAAAATACTCAATTACTAATTCCTTATCTGGAGCCCTGGATCTGCATCAACCAATCAGAAAGTGCTGTAAGATATTTAAACCACAGTAAACATTCACAGAGTAGAAATCAACATATGCGGCACTCAGACCTGCCTTATAACCAACAAGACTGTGCTTGATGTTTATAAAATAGTCAATGTGCAACAATTAGACCTGCCTTAACCAACAAGACTGTGCTTGATGTTTATAAAATAGTCAGACTCATATTAACCAAGCAGACAGTGGAAATCAACATGTGCAACACTTAGACCTGCGCTTAACCAATTAAACAGGGCATAACATTGTGTAAGACACACATTAACCAATCATACATTAGTATTTAACATGTGCAACACACTCAGACCTTCCTTAGCCAATGAGATGGTTGCAGCCAGCATATCGTGCCCACATAGGTACGCTATAGAATGAAACTATGGATGGTGATAAAGAGGTATGTGAAGTTTGAAGTCAATCAGACAGTTTGTGGAGAATAAGATAGTGCCCACTGTTGTGTAATATATTCAGGCTAATTAACCATCGGACAGTATCTATCAACATGTGTAACACTCAGACACGGACAGTATCTATCAACAGTGTAACACTCAGAAACATCTATCAACATTGTGTAGCCACTCAGACATGGAACAGTAGCTATCATCATATTCAACAACTCAGACACACGGACAGGTACTATCACATTTGTAACAACTTCAGACACGGACATTCCTATCTAACAAGTTTAACCACTCAACAATCGAATCAACATGTTTACCACTCAGACATGGACATTAAGCTATCAACATATGTTTACAACACTATCCAAAGACACGGACAGTATACTATTCAACATGTGTAACAACTCAGACACGGAAACATATCTATCAACATTGTAACACACAGGAACGACGACATATCTATCAACATGCGTAACATTCAGACACGAAACCATACAATATCCGTAATCAACAAGTGTAACATTCACACGGACAATAATCTATCCAACATGGTGAACACTCAACACGACCATATCTATCACATACTATCAACATGTGTTAACACTCATCAACTGACTATCTATCAACAACATGTAACATTCAGACACGGACAATATCGATTCACAAACATGTGTAACACTCAGAACACGGACATATCTATCAACATGTGTTACATCAAGAACACGGACAGTATCTATCACCTGTGTAAACTTTGTAACACAGACACGGACAGATCTATCAACATGTGTAACACTCAGACACGGACATATCTATCAACATGTGTAAACACTACAGACACGTACAGTATCTATCAACATGTGTAACATTCCAACACGGACAGTATCTATCAACCTGTGTAACACTCAGACACGGACAGTGTCTATCAACATGTGTAACACTCAGACACGGACAGTATCTATCAACCTGTGTAACACTCAGACACGGACAGTATATATCAACATGTGTAACACTCAGTCACAGACAGTATATATCAACATGTGTAACACTCAGACACGGACAGTATCTATCAACATGTGTAACACTCAGTCACGGACAGTATCTATCAACATGTGTAACACTCATACATATATCAACATGTGTAACACTCAGTCACGGACAGTAGCTATCAACATGTGTAACACTCATACATATATCAACATGTGTAACACTCATACATATATCAACATGTGTAACACTCATACATATATCAACATGTGTAACACTCAGTCACGGACAGTATCTATCAACATGTGTAACACTCATCACTGGACAGTATAAAATAATCAACATGTGTAACACATACATATATCATGGGTAACACTCATACATATATCAACATGTGTAACACTCAGACACGGACAGTATCTATCAACATGTGTAACACTCAGTCACGGACAGTATATATCAACATGTGTAACACTCATACATATATCAACATGTGTAACACTCATACATATATCAACATGTGTAACACTCATACATATATCAACCTGTGTAACACTCATACATATATCAACATGTGTAACACTCAGTCACGGACAGTATCTATCAACATGTGAAACACTCAGACAACGGCAGTATCATATAACATGGTGTAACACTCAATCACGGACATATATCAACATGTGTAACACTCATAACACGGACAGCATATATCAACATGTGTATAACACAGTCGGACGGACAGTATCTATCAACATGTGTACTCAGTCACGGACAGTATAATCAACATGTGTAACACTGACACGGACATATATATCAACATGTGTATCACTCATACATATATCATATGTGTAACACTCGGACACGGACAGATCTATCAACATGTGTAACACTCAGTCACGACAGTACATGTATCATCAACATGTGTAACAACTCAGTCACGGACATATATATCAAACATGTGTAACACATACATATATCAACAGTTACACAGTCACAGTATATATCAACATGTGTAACACCTCAGTCACGGACAGTAATATAACAAACTATACGGATATTATCATGTGTACATCAGTCACGGACAGTATATATCAACATGTGTAACACTCTGACACGGACAGAATCTATCAACATGTGTAACATTCGGAGACACCCGGACAGTATATATCAACTGTGTAAACACTCGGACACGAACAAGTATATATCAGGACATGTGTAACACTCAGAACACGGACAGTAGAATAAATCAACATGTAACAATCAGACACGGACAGTAAATATCAACTGTGTAACACTCGTCCACGACAGTATATATCAACATGTGTAACACGTCGGACACGGACAGTATCTATCAACATGTGTAACACTCGGAACACGGGACAGTATATAGTCAACTGGTTAACACTCGACAGTATATCAACATGTTGTAACACTCCTGGACACGGACAGTATCTAACAACATTGTAACACTCGGACACGACAGTATATATCAACATGTACACTCAGTCACACGACAGTATATATCAACTGTGTAACACTCAGACACAAGTATCTACAACCTGTGTAACCACTCAGGAACATATATCAACAAATGTGTAACTCAGTCAGGACACGACAGTACTATCAACATGTGTAACACTCAGACCTCAAGGACATGTATATATCAACATGTGTAACACTCAGTCACACAGTATATATCAACATGTGTAACACTCAGACAACAGACACAATATATATCAACATGTGTAACACTCAGTGTCACAGATCAGTATAATATCAACAATGTGTAACACTCAGTCAAGGACAGATAATATCCAACAGTGTAACACTCAATCACAGACATATATATCAACATTGTGTAACACTCAGCACAGACAAATAGATATCAACATGTGTAACACTCAGTCAACATACAGTGTATATCAACATGTGTCAACACTCAGATCACAGACAGGTATAATCAACATGTGTAACACTCAGTCACAGACAGTATATATCAACATGTGTAACACTCAGTCACAGACAGTAATATATCAACATGTGTTAACACTCAGTCACAGACAGTATATATCAACATGTGTAACACTCAGTCACAGACAGTAAATATCAACATGTGTAACACTCAGTCCCAGACAGAACATATCACATGTGTAACACTCAGTCACAAGACATATATATCTTAACATGTGTAACACTCAGATCACGAGACAGTATATATCAACATGTGTAACACTCAGTCACAGACAGTATATATCAACATGTGTAACACTCAGTCACAGACAGTATATATCAACATGTGTAACACTCAGTCACAGACAGTATATATCAACATGATGTAACACTCAGTCCACAGACAGTATATATCAACATGTGTAACTCTCAGTCACAGACATAAAATAATACAACAATGTGTAACACCAGTCACAGACAGTAATATATCACATGTGTACCACTCAGTCACAGGACACAATATAATATCAACCTGTGTACACACAGTCACAGGACATATATATCAACTGTGTAAACACTCAGTCACAGACAGATATATCAACATGTGTAACACACAGTCACAACAGTAAATCAACATGTGTAACACCTCAGTCCACAGACCAGTAATATAACAACATGTGTAACACTCAGTCACAGACAGTATATATCAACATGTGTAACACACAGTCAACAGAACAGTATATAATCAACATGTGTAACACTCAAGTCACAGACAGATATATCAACAGAGTAACACTCAAGTCACAGTCAGTAATATATCAACATGTGTAACACTCAGTCACAGACATATATATCAACAATGTGTAACACACAGACACAGACCAAGGGTAAAAAAAAAAAAAATAAAACATCAAGTGTAACACACAGTCCACAGACAGTAAATATCAACATGTGTAACACTCAGTCACAACAGACAGTATATATCAACAGTGTAACACTCAGTCACAGACAGTATATAACAACATGTGTAACACTCAGTCACAGACAATATATATCCAACATGTGCTAACACTCATTCACAGACAACATGTGGTAACACTCAGTTCACAGACAAATATATCAACAAGTTAACCACTCAGTCACAGACAGTATATAACAACATTGTTAACACCAGTCATCAGACAGTATAAAAACAACATTTTGTAACACTCAGTGCACAGACATATATATCAACATGTTGTAACACTCAGTCCACAACAGTATATATCAACAGTGTAACACTCAGTCCACAGACAGTATATACAACATGTGTAAAACTCAGTCACAGACAGTAAATAATCAACATGTGTAACACTCAGTCACAGACAGGTAATATATCAACATGTGTAACACTCAGCACAAGACAGTAATCCTATCAACAAGTGTAAACACTCAGACACGGACAATATAAATCATACATGTGTAACACTCGACACGAACAGTAGTATCACATGTGTACACTCAGTCTATCACGGACAGTATATTTCAACATGTGTAACACTCAGTGTCACTGGACAGTATATATCAACATGTGTAATCATCAGTCACGGAGTATATATCAACATGTGTAACACTCAGTCACAGACAGTAAACACTCGTCACGGACAGTATATCAACATGTGTAACACTCATCACGGACAGTATATATCACTGTGTAACACTGTCACGGACAGTATATCAACATGTGTAAACACTCGGTCCGGGACATCATGTGTAAACACTCGGACACGGATCAAATGTAACATCTATCAACATGTGTATATACAACATGTGTCAGGACACGACTCAACATGTGTCACACAGTATATCAACTGTACATCACAGTATCTATCATGTGTAAATCTACTCAGTCAACGGACAGGTATAATCAACATGTGTACACTCAGACACGAACAGTCAGTCTATCAACATGTGTAACATCAGACACGGACAGTATCTCAACATGTGTCACTGTTAACAATCAGTCACAGACAGTATATATATCAACATGTGTAACACTCAGACAACGTCAGTCAGCTATCATGTGTACACTCAACAGTGTTAACCTCAGTCACGGACAGTTTATATCAACATTGTGTAACACTCAGTCACGACTCAGTCAGACAGTATCAAAACTACATCTGTGTAACACTCGTCAACGGACAATATCAACATGTGAACACTCAGTATATAAAGTTCACTCAGTCACAGACAGTATATATCATCATGTGTAACACTCAGTCACAGCAGTATATACAACATGTGTAACACTCAGTCACAGACAGTACTAATATCAACATGTGTAACACTCAGTCACAGACACAATATATATCAACATGTGTAACACTCAGTCACAGACAGTATATATCAACATGTGTAACACTCAGTCACAGACAGTATATATCAACATGTGTAACACTCAGTCACAGACAGTATATATCAACATGTGTAACACTCAGTCACAGACAGTATATATCAACAGTGTATAACAACTCAGTCACAGACAGTATATATCAACATGTGTAACACTCAGTCACAGACAGTATATATCAACATGTGTAACACTCAGTCACAGACAATATATATCAACATGTGTAACACTCAGTCACAGACAACATGTGTAACACTCAGTCACAGACAGTATATATCAACATGTGTAACACTCAGTCACAGACAGTATATATCAACATGTGTAACACTCAGTCACAGACAGTATATATCAACATGTGTAACACTCAGTCACAGACAGATATATCAACAGTGTGTCAACACTGTCAGTCACAGACAGTATATATCAACATGTGTAACACTCAGTCCACAGACAGTATATATCAACATGTGATAACACTCAGTCACGACAGTATATATCACAGTAACACTCAGTCACAGACAGTATATATCAACATGTGTAACACTCAGTCACAGACAGTATCTATCAACATGTGTAACACTCAGACACGGACAATATATATCAACATGTGTAACACTCAGTCACAGACAGTATATATCAACATGTGTAACACTCAGTCACGGACAATATATATCAACATGTGTAACACTCAGACACGGACAGTATCTATCAACATGTGTAACATTCAGACACGGACAGTATATATCAACCTGTGTAACATTCAGACACGGACAGTATCTATCAACATGTGTAACACTCATACATATATCAACATGTGTAACACTCAGACACGGACAGTATCTATCAACATGTGTAACACTCAGACACGGACAGTATATATCAACATCTGTAACACTCAGACACGGACAGTATATATCAACATGTGTAACATTCAGACACGGACAGTATATATCAACCTGTGTAACACTCAGACACGGACAGTATATATCAACCTGTGTAACATTCAGACACGGACAGTATCTATCAACATGTGTAACATTCAGACACGGACAGTATCTATCAACATGTGTAACACTCATACATATATCAACATGTGTAACACTCAGACACGGACAGTAGCTATCAACATGTGTAACACTCATACATATATCAACATGTGTAACACTCAGACACGGACAGTATATATCAACATGTGTAACATTCAGACACGGACAGTATATATCAACCTGTGTAACACTCAGACACGGACAGTATATATCAACCTGTGTAACATTCAGACACGGACAGTATCTATCAACATGTGTAACACTCATACATATATCAACATGTGTAACACTCATACATATATCAACATGTGTAACACTCAGACACGGACAGTAGCTATCAACATGTGTAACACTCATACATATATCAACATGTGTAACACTCAGACACGGACAGTATATATCAACCTGTGTAACACTCAGACACGGACAGTATCTATCAACATGTGTAACATTCAGACACGGACAGTATATATCAACCTGTGTAACACTCAGACACGGACAGTATATATCAACCTGTGTAACATTCAGACACGGACAGTATCTATCAACATGTGTAACACTCATACATATATCAACATGTGTAACACTCAGACACGGACAGTAGCTATCAACATGTGTAACACTCAGACACGGACAGTATCTATCAACATGTGTAACACTGACTCACACGCCTTCACCCATCAGATAGTGCATAAACATGTTTGTTCTACTCATACGAGGTGAGTTTCATGTGCTGCCAAAACAAGTTTTTGTGGAAGAAAAATTAGACAAGACAACATCAAATGACCAGTATTTGTCGCCTTTAAAGAGCTAAGTATAAGTTATTGTTCCTCGCATTTAGTTCCTTAAAAATCCAATATGTGAACAATAACATTCTTTATAATCAGCCAGGTATATAATGCAGTCTCCAATCCGAATACTGATTTCCATTCCCTGTCAAACAGGGAACTTGTAATATGTAACTTTGTGTGTTAAATATTGCAATATGTTGTGTAAGTGGAGCGCAATACTGGCCAGTGATTGGCTTAGAAAGTACAGTGAATTATAATCTCCCTTTCAGTTGTGCTACATGTTCACAAGTGCAATTGTGGTCTTGTTACCTTGAAGCCTTTCTCCTACACAAGATTTCAAAATACAGGTATGTATTAATAAAAAACAGGAGTGTAACACTCCAGGGGGGGGGGGACACGGACAGTATCTATCAACATGTGTAACACTCCAGTCCACGGACAGTATATATCAACATGTGTAACACTCAGTCACAGACAGTATCTATCAACATGTGTAACACTCAGTCACAGACAGTATCTATCAACATGTGTAACACTCAACACGACGACTATCAACATGTGTAACACTCAGACACACGGACAATATATATCAACATTGTAACACTCAGACACGGACAGTAACTATCAACATGTGTATAACATTCAGACACGGACAGTATCTATCGAAATGTTTTACACTCAGGACACAGACAGGTATCTATTGACATGTTAACACCAGACACGGACAAATCTATCTCATGTGTAACACTCAGAACACGACAATATATTATCAAACATGTGTAACACTCAACACGGACCGTAATCTATCAACATGTGGTAACACTCAGAACGGACATAATCTACAAACATGTGTAACAATTTCAGACACGGACAGTATCTATCCAACATGTGTAAACATTCAGACACGAACAGTATAAATATCAACCTGTGTAACACTCATCCCACCAGACAGATCAACAAACATGTAACACTCAGTCACAGCAGTACTATCAACATGGTTGTAACACTCATCACAGACAGTATCTATCAACATGTTTGTAACATTCAGACCCGGACAGTATATATCAACATGTGTAACACTCAGTCATAGACAGTATTATCAACATGTGACTTATCAGTCCACAGACAGTTATCAACATGTGTAACACTCCTGAACACGACAATATCTATCAACATGTTTAACATTCAGACACGGACAGTAAATATCAACATGTGTAACACTCAGTCACCGACATATATCAACATGTGAAACCACTCCACACGGACAGTATTATATCACCCTGTAACACTCAGACACAGACACCTCATAATCAACTGTTGTAACACTAAACACGGACAGTATCCTATCAACCTTGTAACACTCAACAACGGACAGTATTACAACCTGTGTAACACTCAGACACAGACACTCATATCAAACATGTGTAACACTCAGACACGGACAGTAATCTATCAACATGTTGTAACCAACTCCAGAACACGGACATATTATATCAACCTGTTGTAACCTCAGAACACAAACATAACAACATGTGTAACACTCAACACGGACAGTATCTACAACCTGTGAACACTCAGAACCCGGACATATTATCAACATGTGTAACACTCAGGTCACAAGACAGTATCTATCAACTGTGTAACAACTCAGTCACAGACATATATATCAACATTGTTAAACACTCAGTCACCAGACAGTAAATATAACAAATGTGTAACACTACAGGCACAGAGTATCTATCAACATTGTGTAAACTCAGTCACAACAGTATTCTATCAACATGTAACACTCAGTCACAGCAGTATATATTCAACATTTTGTAACACTCAGTCACAGACATAATATAAACAGTAACACTCAGTCACCAGACATTATCAATCAACATGGTGTAAACAACCAGTCACGGACAGATATAATCAACATGTGTAACACTCAAACCGGAACAGTATATATCAACAGTGTAACACCAACAACGGACAGTAATATCAACATGTGGAACACTCAGTCACAGACGTAAAACTATCAACATGTTTAACAACTCCGTCACAGACAGTATCATCAACATGTGTAAACACTCAATCCACGGGACAGTATATATCACATGTTAACACTCAGACACGGATCATATATATCAACATGTGTAACACTCAGACAAACGGACAGTATATATCAACATGTGTAACACTCAGTCACAGACAGTATCTATAACAACATGTGTAAACACTCAGTCACAGACAGTATCTATCAACATGTGTAAACACTCAGTCACGACAGTATATATCAACATGTGTAACAACTCAGACACGGACAGTATTATCAAACAGTAACACTCACACAGATTCAGTATCTATCAACATGTGAACACTCAGTCACGGACAGTAATAATCAACATGTGTAACACTCAACACGACAGTATATATCAAACATGTGAAACCTCAGACACGGACATATCTACAACAATGTTAAAACACTAAACAACGGACAGAAATCTATCACATTGTAACACTCCTAACATATATCCAACATGTGTAACACTCATACATAATCAACATGTGTAACAACTCATACAATATAACAACATGTGTAACACTCATACATATATCAACATTGGAAACAACCATAAATATATCAACATGTGTAACACTCAACACGGACAGTATCTCCAACCATGTGTAACACTCAGACAAAACAAAAGGACATATCTATCAACAGTGTACACTCATACATATATCAACATGTTAACACTCAGACAACGGACAGTACTATCAACATGGTGTTAACTCAGACACGGACAGTATCTATCAACCATTTAACACTCATACATATATCAACATGTGTAACACTCCAGACACGGACAGTATCTAACAACCATGTGTAACACTCAAGACACGGACAGTATCTATCAACATGTGAACACTCATACATATATCAACATGTGTAACACTCAGTCACGAACATATAACTATCAACATGTGTTAACACTCAGAACACGGACATATCTATCAACATGTGTAACTTCAGATACATATATCAACATGTGTAACACTCAGACAAGGACAGTATATATCAACTGTGTAACATCAGACACGACAGTATCTCAACATGTGTAACACTCATACATATCAACATGTGTAACACTCAGACACGGACAGTACTATCAACATGTTAAACACTCAGACAAACGGACAGTATATAATCACCTCAGACACAGACAGTATATATCAACCTGTGTAACACTCAGACACAGACAGTATATATCAACCATGTGTAACACTCAGACACGGACATATATCAACTGTGACTTCGACACGGACAGTATATATCAACCTGTGTAACACTCAGACACGGACAGTATCTATCAACATGTGTAACATTCAGACACAGACAGTATATATCAACCTGTGTAACACTCAGACACGGACAGTAATCTAATCAACATGTGTATTCAGACACGGACAGTATATCAACATGTGTAACACTCAGACACAGACAGTATATATCAACCTGTGTAACACTCAGACACGGACAGTATCTATCAACATGTGTAACATTCAGACACAGACAGTATATATCAACCTGTGTAACACTCAGACACGGACAGTATCTATCAACATGTGTAACATTCAGACACGGACAGTATATATCAACCTGTGTAACACTCAGACACGGACAGTATATATCAACCTGTGTAACATTCAGACACGGACAGTATCTATCAACATGTGTAACACTCATACATATATCAACATGTGTAACACTCAGACACGGACAGTGTCTATCAACATGTGTAACACTCAGACACGGACAGTAGCTATCAACATGTGTAACACTCAGACACGGACAGTATCTATCAACATGTGTAACACTGACTCACACGCCTTCACCCATCAGATAGTGCATAAACATGTTTGTTCTACTCATACGAGGTGAGTTTCATGTGCTGCCAAAACAAGTTTTTGTGGAAGAAAAATTAGACAAGACAACATCAAATGACCAGTATTTGTCGCCTTTAAAGAGCTAAGTATAAGTTATTGTTCCTCGCATTTAGTTCCTTAAAAATCCAATATGTGAACAATAACATTCTTTATAATCAGCCAGGTATATAATGCAGTCTCCAATCCGAATACTGATTTCCATTCCCTGTCAAACAGGGAACTTGTAATATGTAACTTTGTGTGTTAAATATTGCAATATGTTGTGTAAGTGGAGCGCAATACTGGCCAGTGATTGGCTTAGAAAGTACAGTGAATTATAATCTCCCTTTCAGTTGTGCTACATGTTCACAAGTGCAATTGTGGTCTTGTTACCTTGAAGCCTTTCTCCTACACAAGATTTCAAAATACAGGTATGTATTAATAAAAAACAGGAGTGCCGTAAGTCACAAAATACCCACATCGAAGACCAAGGCAAGAAACATTAATGTGAATTTGAAATCAATAGCATTATTTCTTCCTCTTGTTGTGATAAACAGGTAAATTATTTGTGATGCCTAAGGTGAGCGTTCAACCCACATCCTCCAGATTGGAAGTCAGGAGCCCATCCCTCATAATTGAGACAAGCCATGTGATTTTGTACCAAAGAAGATGTTCAGAATTCTGTTGCACATTTGCTACAAGATTTTTGTCACCTTTTGACGTCATTTACGGAAAATATTACAGTTTCTGTCCGTATTTTTCATATGGCCTGCCTCGTGAGAATACACCTGTATCGTCACAATGAGGAGCATTACAAAATTACAATTGTAATTACAATATCTGTTCAGAATATGGTTAACCCTTACACTGCTATATTAATTTCTTGTCGTCTGCTGTTTATTTTCCATTTTTATCATCAAAAACATGCTTTCACAGCACTTTAGAATAATTTACAACATGCTTTGACAGCACTTCAATAAAAAAAATGTGTTGAGAGCACTTCAGAATCATTTCCATCGGAAAGATTCTGAAGTGCTGTCAAAACAAGTTTTTATTGAGAAATAAGGCAAGATATAAAAGCAACAGCAGACGACAATTGTTGTGCGTAGCGGTCTATGGGTTAAATACATGTACTACTACTGGAGTATCTCCCAGTAACGGTCAACACGTTATTATTGTTTCCATGGCAACTTACCTTGCCAGCTCGTTGATCCTGATGACATTACCCAGGATGCAACACAACAGGAAGTGGATGACATTACCCATCAAGCAACAACAGGTGGGTGGGGTAAAATGAGAAATACAGTGAAATGTGTTAGCAAACAAGAAACACACTCGACACCAGTTGTTAGAGTATAATTATATGGGCGCATCTGTGAGAAAATATACCTCAAACTATAACATGAGCAAAATATGGTAAAACAGATTATGATCGATTCACCTTAAAATGATTTTGCATCCATTCGATAAGAAGGAAGACGATTTTGATAATCTGAGAATGATGTAATCCAAATGTTGAGTCAGACAAGGTATTTGATAGGCATGCGGGCCATATAATTACAATATGGATGATAATAAACAAGCGTATGAAGTTTTGAGTCAATCTGACTTACAGTTGCAGAGATACTGGTATAAGCTTCTTAAAAACTAACTCAAATATTGCAAAAACTGTAACGCAAATTTCTTTGACCTTGGGTTTGCGGGCCGCACAGGTGCGCCATGGGACGAAAATATAGATGATAATAAACAAAGTTCTGAGTCAATTTGACTTTGAACACAGATATTGGACAGATGCACATATGGCTACACTCATTGTGCAAGAGGGAAAAGTTTCCACATTTTGCTTTGAAATGTAACTTTTGACATAATTTTTGTGCAATTTTTGAAATTTGCAAGTAAGTTTTACCCAAAGCACTTCAGTGAAAAGGATTATCATTCTCTCAGATGGGCCCATGTGAGACATTTCTGACGAAATCGGACTGACCGCATTTGTGGCTGTGACTGGAGAAATAGGGCCTATGGGATTTGCCCCCAGTGTAGCTCCTGATCAAATGACACACTCCTCCTGTAGCCATCATAATGATTTATATTGCTTGTTAGAAGCACGACATGGGTTTCGTTTATGGAATGACCAACAGTGCAGATCCTGATCAGACTGTGCTGTTCATTATAAACATCCTGAATCATGATTTCATTAAACGGTAACAGGTGTAGACACAATACACAATTTTCCTCGTGGAAAATAATATTATTCGTCTTATTTCATACCCGAAGCATATGTTGTTACCACTCAGTTGAACCGTCTCGACGAGACGGTTGAAATGAGTGGTAAAAACATATATTTTCATTGAGAAATAAAGAAAATAAAAAAAAAATTGGTAAATATTCATTCCACGTGAACTGATTGGACTGATTATCACGGCTTAGACACAACCAATCAAATTGCTAATCGTGAACATATGAGAATCAAATAAATAATTAGAAAGGTTTTATAATAATCAGACCCAATTTCTCAGAAATGTCACATGTTAGCAGGTACATGATAGGCAAACACCCAAGAAATGTAATAATACAAGCGGTTAGCAAAAATACATGTTAAACAACCGAATCACCAATAGTTTCTGAACTAACTGCGATTGCCAAATGTCGAAATTTACACAGTCAATGGCGAGAAATTGCTAATTCTCACGGAAAAGGCTACAAATTTGAGAAAAATAACTCCATGGCCCATTGAGTTATGGTTGTGTAAAACCAACTCACAATTTTCATCCAGAGACACCTGACGCAGTTTTGTTAACCCTTACACGCTATCTTAATTTTTTGTTGTCTGCTGTTTATTTTCCATTTTTATCATCAAAAACATGTTTTGACATAATTTACAAAATGCCTTAGACAGCACATCAGAATCATTTCCATTGGAAATGATTCTGAAGTGCTGTCAAAACATGTTTTTATTGAGAAATAATGCGAGATATAAAAGCAACAGCAGAGTTATGTGTAGTGGTCTAAGGATTAATCGTTTATAACCAGAAACATGCAATTACCGGTATGTTAGTTCGAACAAGCAAAACCATAATTATACGAGACACGCAATGTGACTTTGTACCCAATAACACGTGCGATTTTTCAGGAAATACATTTACAGAAACATTGATAGTTTCTGTAAATGAAGTCGAAAGATGACGACATTTTCAATGCAACAGTGAAATAGAATGCCGCAAATGCTATGAAAACTTCGTCAACTTTCGATGTCGTTTAAGGAACATATTGTAAATTTGGTAAATATTTAAGTCAGCACATATTCTTAGGTATAAAATCAAATGGCGTGTCTCGTACATGTACAGAATCGAAAAGACAGGTCCCCATATATGTATACAGAGAAAACCAGCCGAGTGTATTTGGGTATAAAGGGTTGGAGGACGTAGAAATTCCAAGGATTTACCGAACATTTCTATAATGTCTGAGCCAACATGTAGCCTGTCAAATGTGGCTGTGCCTGAAGAAATGGGACTTTTGGGATTTGTGACCAGTGTAGCTCCTGATCAAATAGCACACTCCTGTGGCCAGATAACGATTTAAATTCCTTGTTAGAAGCAGGACGTTACAGTGTAGATCCTGATCAGTCTGTGCGTATGCACAGACTGATCTGGATCTACACTGGTCGTAAAACCCATAAGCCCCAATTCTCGAGTGACGACGACAACTGTATCACAATACTGGTTTATTATTGATCATTACTATTTTAGTGTCACCGAGTGTCTTTTCATATCAAGTTTGTCAGGTTCCGCTCCAAAACATTACTGGGAGATCCTCTGTTCTGTTGTTACAATTCAGAGATGGGGACCTGCCTAGTTACATATAAGCGAATGTGTACATACACAAGGATATAAGTGATGCAATTGCTACAGGTAAGCCTATGAAAACATATAGTACAGATAAGCAGCATATATTTCTTATTCTAATGCACTTTATAAATATCACGCAATCCGAGTGGCTGATGGTCATACATTACAGGTACAGTCGAACTTCGATGGGTCGAACAGCCTGCGGGGTTAAGTTTTAGTTCGACCCATCCGTTGTTCGACCCATCGGGATTTTCTGCTGTAACCATTTCAGATCTACGAGTTGGTCAGTGTACTAAGTGAAACAAGTCGTCATTACGACACGTTGTTTCTTATAAATGCGCTTACATTTGCATTTACGGTTGATTGTCACAGTCGTTTATTAACAGAAACAGGCTTTAATAAAATAAAGAAAGCGGCAAACTCATGTGTGTTTTTATCTACATAGCCATTATACAGCAATAGAACACGAGAACAACAGAAAATGATTACGAAATACAATTGGCGGACTTGATTGCCCCGTCCGATACGATCATGTGAAAGCATCTCTGATTTTGTACCTATTGGCTTTGCGTAATTGGCATTTGCGTAATTTCATGACAAATATTTATCTAATCAAATATAAATCTTTGTTAGTGAATATGTATTTGCCATAAAATGATGCGCATGCTTGTAGGTATAAAATTACATCGCTCGTCATACACTGATAAATCAATAGATGCATGTCCAGTGGCCCCATCACTACTTCGGACCCGGAACCACATTCACTGCATATCATAATTTACTATCACATGGAACCCAGTCCCATAAATTACCACTTTAATTAACTAACAACTTCGCCGACATTAGTCAATGCATAATTACCACGTATGCTGGTCACGACTGCCATTATTGTATACGCTCAAATGACCACTTGAGATTTGTTTGACAACCGGTTAACAATAGGTGTGAAAGTCAATCAACTAGTCTGGAGACAATATCGTCCGACATGTTCGAGTTTTTGTGGTGTTTATAGTGGATTTATACACGACCAGGCGTGACAGCGATTCGAGGCATCGAGGGTTGTTCGACTTTCACAAGTTCGACCTATACCGGGTAGTTTTAACGTATTTATATAGGAATTCTGCCGGGACCTAAAGGCTAGTTCGAGGCAAGCATGGCTGACGAGTTTACCAGGGTTCGACCCATCGAAGTTCGACTGTATATCAAATTATTTCAATATGTATTCCTATGCCAGAAGTAAAGTAGTGCATTAGAAATAGGTTAACCGCATTGTAATTTTGAAATTTGCGGCGTATATCAGAAAATGATAGGTCGGAAAATCTGTTTAATGGCTCCGCTAGCGCATCGCCATTAAACAGATTTTCCGACCTATCATTTTCTGATATACGCCGCAAATTTCAAAATTACAATAGTTAACCCTATATTACAACTATATTACAATAGTTAACCCTATATTACAATAGTTAACCCTATATTAACCCACAAAATCATGCCTTCACTGCGTGGATACAAACACCGACTTGGGCAACAATGGTCTTTGCAGATCTCGTAAACAACTGAATATCAGTTTTTAGTCACATATGGTGCTTACCTCGAGTAAATAAAATATAAATTACACATATATATACAATGGTCACAAAATGATTTTCAGACTAGTCCATTTGTAAAGAGGGGGTGTTTTTGTTCTCAAAAATATGAAAATTACTTGGAAAAAGTGCAGATCCTGATGAGGCGGCTTGTCACGAGCCGGTTCATCTGGATCTACACTGTTTGCCAATACAACTATACAGGCCTGTGATGTTGAAAGGGTTAAACCTTAGACTGCTGGAAACGAAAATTATCGTCTGCTGTTGTTTTATATTTTGCCTTTTTTTCTCTCAATAAAACATAGTTCGACAGTAATTTGGAATCAATTCCATTGGAAACGATTCTAAAGTGCTGTCAAAGCATGTCTTTGATGGAAAAAAATGGAATAAACAGCAGACGACAAAATTTAATTCAGCAGTGTAAAGGTTAATTAATATAATAGTAATATGTAGAGACTGGACACAGAAAGAACTGGAAATTTGGGAGCCATATCTTAAGGTTTTCTATCTAAATTTGTTATAACAAATAGTGATATATCGGGGTTGAAGTGTATAATTATTATAGATGTTAGTGTACCATCACCATTTGCATTAGAAGAATACATGAGAACGAAGAATACACAAGGACCATGTACCAGAAATGTTTATAAATCCAATATGGTTAAATGATACAAACCGTGTGATTTTGTACCCAAGAATATGTCCTGAAAAATATTTACAGAAACTGTGATATTTTCTGTAAGTGACGTCAAAAGTTTACAAAATTATCAGAGCAAATGCGGAATTCCATTCCGCATTTGCTCTGAACATTTTGTCCACTTTCGATATCATTTACGGAAAATATAGTAAATTTCGTAAATATTTTTCTGGAAATATCGCTTATCTTCTTCGGTACAAAGCGCATGGGTTGTCTCATATATAAGTTGATAGTGTCGCGAGAATGTTACCTTTTTCTGGCTGACTGCCATTGTGCGCACACAGCCGATGTGTAATTCGCGGGTGGCTGGAGAAACGACGTTCTCCTTCGTAATGCTCCTCAGCGTACATAGCACTGGCGTCTGTGGCTGTCTTGCATCTGCAGGAAAATACAAGAAAAAAACAACTAGAGATTGTAAAATATGGATACGCACTTTTACAGTATACTGGGCCCGAAAGGAATTTTATAAACCGTGGTGATAATTTGGTATAAATGTATTTTCACTAATACTGCACAAGAAAGCGCTATTTTGTATACATAACACTTTTAGTTGTGATTTGTTACAATTTGGTAACCAGTTAGTAACAATTGATTGCACACAAACTAGCTTAACCCTTACACCTCTATCTTAATTTTTTGTCGTCTGCTGTTTATTTTCTATTTTAGATTTTTATCATCAAAAACATGATTTGACAGCACTTTAAAATAATTTACAACATGCTTCGACAGCACTTGAGAATCATTTTCATTGGAAATGATTCTGAAGTGCTGTCAAACCATGTTTTTATTGAGAAATAAGGCAAGATATAAAAGCAAAAGCAGACGACAATTGCTGTGTGTAGCAGTCTAAGGGTTAAGCAATGCTAGATATTTTACAGTTTTATAAATATGTTTCATCGAACCTCAATTTTTAAAATACTGTCAGAAATACAATACAATCAACAATTAATTATATTAGTTTTTACTATTAAATCTGATTCATCCATTTCTGTGAATATTTGAGGCCCAGTGCCAATAACCAATTGCATGTTGAAGACACATAAGAGGGATATGAACAAATATTGAAATAATTTTTGCTATTTTTCTTACTTATTCTCAAAAGTATATGTTGTGACCACTCATTTGAACCGTGCATTATTAGGAGAATTATTTTTATTAATTGTGCTAAAAATTATGTAACCTTGGCATATGTGCCCTTTCTGTATACCAACCTTCCTCGTCTAACTGAAGGACAGGTTTAACTGCGAGTGACTCCATCCCTGTTGTCAATGAGTCGGCCCCTTATTTTACAATGTATACGTTGTTACCACTCATTGGAATGATCTCGACGAGATGGTTCTAATGAGTGGTACCAACATATACTTCTATGAAAAATGACGAGAATCAATTTTATTTTTCGTGCGAAACATGCAACATGTTAACCTGCTCTTATACCAACCTTTCTTGTCTAATTGAAGGACAGACTTAACTGCGAGTGACTCCATCCCTGTAGTCAATGGGTCGCCCCCTTCGATGAACATTATTCTCGACTTGGAGATGCAATTTACTTGGAATGACATTTTTTCTTACTTAGTCTCAAAAGCATATGTTGTGACCACTCATTTGAACCGTCTCGACGAGACGGTTCCAATGAGTGGTAACAACATATACTTCTGTGCATTATTAAGAGAACTATTATTTATTTTCGTACAAAAATATTATGTGACCGTTGGCATGTAATAGGTTAACCTGCCCTTTCTCTGTACCAACCTTCCTCGTCTAATTGAAGGACGGGTTTAACTGCCAGTGACTCCATCCCTGTAGTCAATGGGTCGCCCCCTTCAATGTACATTATTCTCGACTTGGAGATGCCCTTTACTTGGAAAGACATTTTTTCTTACTTATTCTCAAAAGCATATGTTGTGACCACTCATTTGAACCGTCTCGACGAGATGGTTCCAATGAGTGGTAACAACATATATTTCTGTGCATTATTAAGAGAACTATTATTTATTTTCGTACAAAAATATTATGTGGCTGTTGGCATGTAATAGGTTAACCTGCCCTTTCTCTGTACCAACCTTCCTCGTCTAACTGAAGGACGGGTTTAACTGCGAGTGACTCCATCCCTGTTGTCAATGGGTCGCCCCCTTCTATGTACATTATTCTCGACTTGGAGTTGCCCTTTACTTGGAATGACTGAGCTTCTTCCTGTTAATGTATAGAATGAAAGTGAATGGGTTTAACGTCCCAACGTCCTAGCAACAGCTAAGGTCATATATAGAGACAGACCCTCAGTTTCAAGTCTCATCCACAGACAGACCAGTGGGATGGAAATACTATGTAAGTATTCTTCATGGTGGGGACTGAAAGTGAAAGTGAATGGGTTTAACGTCCCAGCAACAGCTAAGGTCATTGAGGGATTGGACATAAGTTTCAAGTCACATCCGACAGACCAGAGGGAAGGAAATACTATGTAACTATTTTTCATGGTGGGGACTGAAAGTGAAAGTGAATGGGTTGAACATCCCAGCAACAGCTAAGGTCATTGAGGGATGGGACATCAGTTTCAAGTCACATCCAAAAGACCAGTGGGATAGATATATTATGACAGTATTATTCATGCCTAGGGTGGGCACTGAAAGTGAAAGTGAATGTGTTTAACGTACCAGCAACAGCTAAGGTCATAGAGAGACGAGACCTCGTCCTCAAGTCTCATCCGAAAGACCAGTGGGATGGAACTAGATGACCGAGGCCCGCATGTCACGCCTGATAGTATTTGATAGTATACCGAGCATTAAATATTTAGAGCTAGCTCCAAATAATTTAGAGAGCTCTTCAAATGATTTGGAGCTTGCTCTAAATATTTAATGCTAGCATTAATTATTTGAGTTTTTGTAGATTTGGCATTCAATATAATTAAAAAGAAAATTGCCAAGATTTCAACGTCGTCTGATCCGGCTGAAAATTTGCATGCGAGAGAATTTGGATCTCCGAACAAGATGGCGTTTACAGAAAGTCGCTATCTCAAATAGGAAAGCCGCAAATCATGATCAAGTTTGCAAACTATCGACGCCTCTGGCGCCTTTATTATTTGGGATAGCGACTTTCTGTAAATGTCAACGTTGTCCGATTGGTACCCAATAGGATTTCGCTCTCTGAACACGATGCCGTTCACGAAAAGTCAATATCTTAATTAACGACGCCGTAAATGACGTCAAAAGTTTCAAACTTTCTATGGTGATTACAGCTTTACTAGTCGAGATAATTAACTTCCCATTCTCCCCCAGCCAGTAAAAATCAGAACTTGCGTTTTTAATATGGTCAAGAAAACTACGGTATACCTTTCCAAAGAGTTCTATTTTCACGCCATCTGAGAAGTAGTCGCTGGCGTGGTCGGGCGCGAAGGTGACCGTCACGTCGACAAAACCACCTGAAATTGGAAAGCAATTAATTAACCCCTTCCACCCCTAAATATCTTAGTGACTGTTCCAATCATATTTTTGTATTATTCCATGCTTAGAAGATGGGTATATTGTTTTTGAAAATCTAATTATACTTGCAAATACTGCATCTCCTGATAAGTTTGATTTAAACTTGTAATGCAAATAATGATTATCTGATTGAGGTTGTATGTCTGTTTAACTGCAATATCATATTCAGATGGGAATGCCCTGATTGGGAAATGTACCATATGCTAAGCACTGGAAATAAAATAGAAACTTTCAGAACTGAAATACAGTATTCTAATCTAATGCCAGGTACCCTTACTACACTAGGTCAGGGTGTCACCCCAAAGTGGTATCTACTATGTTCACTGTCCAATAAAGTGGAGACAACAATCTGTGAATACAGGATGAACTACACCGATCGCTAATGAAATAATGTCCTTTTTCTCAGAAATTGACCCAGCAGGGAGGCAGCATAGAACCGGACTAAACTAGCGATGCCCATTTACGAACGTTTGTTTTCACAGATTTCAAACGTAAATTTTGTGTGATAATGGAAATATTACATACCAGGACTTATTTTTCCAGTCGACGGCACAAAGTCAAATACATTCTGACCGTTGTTGTTTTGTTTACCTGTAAGAAAGGAAAAACATGAACGCAAGATCACAAAGTGATGGCGCCAATCAATTATAATACACCAGGGCCAGGTTGCTCAAAACCTCTGTTAGCTTAACAGACTGTTAAATCCTTAGCAATGCTAAGGATTTAACAGTCTGTTAAGCTAACAGAAGCTTTGAGCAACCGTGTCCTGTATAATAAATATGCAAATGAGCCTGCTACAGAACACATGTACATCTTCAAATTATGATGATGTGCTTATGAAATAAATATAATCTAACATTTGTGATGATTTAATATGATATTTATTAAATATGTTGACCGATTTCGCAAGAAACTCGGCATAGCCTCGTTTTTGATGAAATCGGTAAACTTGTTCAATAAATATCGTATTAACTCGTCACTCATGTAAGATCCTGTATTTAACCACTCACCGACGCGTGTCTTCGAACGGCCGTCTCGTCGGAGGTAGGTGGGAATCTCCTGTGCGTGGGCATGCCGGAGTAACGACAGACTCTCCAGCTTGATGCTGTACTCCACGGACAGGGAGGACGTGTTCTGCATCTAGAAGATTGAGTGGTTCATTAGTACGACAATCCACCGGTGATTCCTCGCTGAGCATATCTTGTGACTGTCGGCACTCTTGCTTATGGTATGTCAATCCAATCTGTTACAGCTCACGTCTCGGATTCCTAACGTACTTGGATGAACAGTCGGCTCACAATGAATTGATGGTAACATCGGTGCCTCATACCCAATGTGATGTATACTGCATGTTGATTGGTTGATTGGGTGGTTGGTTGATTGGCTGGGGTTTTAAGTAAGAACAGGCTCTCAAGCTTGATACTGTACTGGCTGATTGTTTGGCTTTGGTTGGGAATTGTGTGTGTTGGTTTTGGGAATTGTGTGGGTTGTTTGGTTGGCTGACTGGCTAGTTGGGTTGGTGTTGGTTGGTGTATTAGTTGGTTGGTCGAGTGGGTGAGTTGCTTGGTTGATTGGGGTGTTAAGTAATGACGGACCCTCCAGCTTGATACTGTACTTCACCGACAGTGACGGAGGGTTCTGCATCAATCCATGATACAGAGTGACTCTGGTGAACGGAAGGCCAGCTGTTTCATAAATATAGGTTCCACTGTATCGCCTCATAGTTGAAAGGGTTTAATGGCCCAGTAACAGTTAAGGTGATATAGCGAATGAACCTCAGTTTCAAGTCTCATCCGAAAGCCAAGTAGGATGACAATACGACACTAAGAAATTATATGTTCATGCCTAGGGTAGAAACTTTCCAGAAGACCTCTGGTATTGAAGTCCAGGGGCCTGTTTCACTAAACTTTGTACGACTAAAATGTTTGTAAGTGCAACATTATGATAGTCTGTAAATTCCACATTAATGTTTAAACAATTATTGGATTTACATTTATTGAGTATAGGCTGCATAAATTGAAATTTCCAGACGATCCTAAATTTACACTTACGAACATTTTAGTCGTACAGTTTGGTGAAACAGCCCCCCGTACTCTATCACTGTACTATCACCCCTTGACCACACCTTACCTTGAATGATTTCTCCAGATATTCGCCCGCCAGCACCGTGCCCATGTCCATGGCCCCTCTGTCAATCGCCGGGGATAGATTGACCAGCGGGCTAACCCCTTTCCCGGTCAAGGTCAGATGTAGGGCTGCGGTCAAGCTGCTGATTCGCAGGACCTCTTGGAACTGAAAATGGTGGCTTCACATGACAGCAAGGCGATCGCCAACGAGTCTCTCACCCACGAAGGTAAAGGTCATCAAGGTCAAGATCACAATTTAAGGAAGACCAAAATTATTGATATGAAGCTCAAGGTCACACAAATGACACTGGGTGGATAGCCATCAATGTGAGAATGCTATTGATGAAGTTTGGTAATCAGGAGGTATGTAACATTTGGGACATACATCCAAAATTGTGCAAGGTAACCAAAGTGAATTTAAGAATGAGCCTTCTTTTTAATTTGTGCAATTTGGTCAAATATTTATTTTATTACGAAACATTGATATGTCTATGGGAATTTAACATGGGGGAAAAGGAGGTGGAGGAGCTGGGGGAGAAATTGACTCCGAAATCTGGCTAGATAGCTTGGAAACGATCAAACCTAATAAAATCAATATTGGACCAATATTGGCTCACCTCTTAAATTTTTATAAAATTTAATATTATCGAAAAAAATATTGTTTTTGCATTGTATATACAGCTGTAAAATTTGGACAGGTTTCGTGAAACAGACAGTTGGGTTATTATGGTACTCACAACTCGGCCGGCAGTTGGGGTGAAGGACACGAGCATTGTGTGGGTGGCATCGGGCGGCAACACCCGGAATGCATTCATCACTTGGAATGGTCCCGTTGTTTCTAGGGCAGTGGATGATAGCTGAAATTAATACAAAAGTATAGTGATAAGTAAGACTTATAAATTGGTGACTGAAAATATATTTGACTTGACTTTTAAGGAATTAAAGGAGAGTGAGCATTAGCGATTTAGTTTCTTAAAAATCCAATATGTGAACAATAACATTCTTATAATTAGCCTGGGCCCGGTTGCTGAAAGCTTCAGTTAGCTTAACAGACTGTTAAATCCTTAACTGAATGGTTAAAATCTCTGTTTTAACAGAGATTTTAACCATTCAGTTAAGGTTTTAACAGTCCGTTAAGCTAACTGATGTTTTGAACAACCGGGCCCTGGTTTTTAATGCAGTTTCCAATCCGAGTATTGGTTTTCTGTCGTACAGGTAGTCTATTATAGGAATGAATGGCCTTTTTGTGGAATTTATCGGGGTATAAACTTGGAAAAGTCGCGGGAATACTGGACGAAGGCCGGAAGGCCTCGTCCAGTATTCCTGCGACTTTTCCAAGTTTATATTAGTTCCTTATAATTCCAGCATTTGAAATAAATTCATGAAGAAAATGTGTTTATTTTCCGTTTTCTTAAGAATTATTTTAACTGCGCCTGACGGTTACGGAAAGTAGTTCGGCATGGAGTTTACTGGGATATAAATTTTGGACGGAGACTTGCAACGGACCAATCAAATGTTAGGGAATTGTGTGAATATTTTTGTGCTGGAATTATAACACGGTAATATGTAACTTATTGCGGTTAAATCTTTCAACTGTGAAATAAGTGGAGTGCGATACTGGCCTGTGATTAGCTTAGAAAGTAGCTGAATTATAAAGGAACATAAATTACCTCCACCATCTTGTTCGATATATTCTGTACAGTGATGGACTTGAATATATTCTGTCCGAGCGACACTTCTCCGAAGTCGGTTGTCGTTTTTCCGCTGTCCGAGATGACCACAAGCGGTGGTTTGACTGTCGGACAGTGGACGTCCAAGTACAGGGTGTTGTGAATGCTTAAAAAAATTGAAAGTGAATGTGTGAATGTGAGGTACAAGCCCACTATTTAGGCAAACAAAGTTTTTTATACTAATTAAATGTGTCGCCTGAAAAAATAATATTTTCAACAGATTATAAAGTATGATCACTGCGCACCAAAAAACAAATACAGACAATAAATAGTAATGGCCGTTAACATTTTAAGGAACCACGTTTATCGCACCTGATATTAATGTGGAAATTTACGTCTGATATAAAGTGTATAATAATACATGGAGATATTTTTAGAACTGGTGGATATAGTGACATGATTATACACTTAAAACATTTACAATATTTTCCGTAATTGATGTCAAAACTTGACAAATTGTTCATAACAAACATGGAATAGAATTATGCATTTGCTACGAAAATGTTGTCCACTTTAAATGTCATATACAGAAAATAGATTTGGATTTCAGGTCGCATTACTAAACAAGTGGTCCAACATACACCCACACATGTCATATGTGGTTGAGACTGGAGAAATGGAGGATATGGGTTTTGCGACCAGTTTAGATCTAGATCAGCATGTGCATCTACACAGTCTGATCAGATCAACACTGTTCGCCATTCCATCAATTAAACACCCGTTATTCTTCTAACCAGCAATATCTTTATCAGTCTACAAGAGTGTTTTATTTGATCAGGAGCTACACTGATCAGAAATCACATAAGCCCAATTTTTCGATTTACAGCTTAATTATAGCTCACCAGTTAGTTTGTTGTTTAACCCATTTTGTATTGATTATTTTTGTTGAAAAAATCTCTATGGCATAGCTTACCTGTATGGCAGTTCGCCCGGATTGCTACATTCTCCCGAGGCGACGTAACAAGGCACGACAAACGAGTCGAATTTCCCCTTGAATTGCCGCAGGAGCGAGCCCACAGCGGCAGCATACGCAGTCGAGCTGGAACAGAAAGAAGACGTAAAAGGAAGAAAATAATTTTTCATTTCAGCACAATACGCACAACAAAGGAGTTGAATTTCTCCCCCAGCTGCAGGATAAGTAGTCGAGCTGCAACATGCAGCAGACATAACAGGTATTGTAATTTTTCATTTTCAGAGCCACATTTCCTCTTGAATTGCCGCATGATCAAACCCACACAGCCAGCATACGGTGTTGAGCTGGAAGAAGCAGTAGACTTATAGTTTGCTCTACTTTCAAAGCCGATCGCTGGCCAGACTCGTGCTCCACTTATTTCACATAGTAAACAAGAGTGCCGCAAGTCACAAAATGCGCCCGTCAAAGATGGACCAGACAGCGAAGATGCACAAATGTGAAGCTGTCACCAAGGCAAGAAACATTAATGAGAATATATAGCATTATTTCTTCCTCTCTTTGTGATAAACAGGTAAACTAATTTAGGTAGTTCTAACTAGATTGGTCAGTAAGCGAGGCTTACGGAATACCCCCGCGTGGGCCCAGGTACCCCTAAAATATGTAAAAATTTCCAAGTGTGTGGGCTTGTGACCTTGACTCTGGGATTAGCGCGAGCGGCATGAACGTGAATTTGTCACAGGGTGGTAACGGTCCATTGGAGCAATGAGTGTGTGAAATGTGAAGCAGATCCGAGCAAGGAAATAGAAGTTATAACCGATATTTCTCTGATGTTAAGTTTTGTAGGACTACCGTACAACCTCGAATGAACGCCCCCGGAGGCATTACATTTTACAAAAGGGGAGGGGGGGGGTGGGGGGGGGGGGGGGGGGGGGGGGGGGGGGGGGGGGGGGGGGGGGGGGGGGGGGGGGGGGGGGGGGGGGGGGGAGGGGGAGGGGGGGGCACTTATTAGCCATTAAAAAAAAAAAAAAAAAAAAAAAAAAAAAAAAAATTACCAAGGACCGCCAATTTCAAACACAAATAAGGATTTCAGGATTATTTGTGTTTGAAATTGGCGGTCATTGGTAAAAAAAAATTAGTTTTTTTTGTTTTTTTTTTATTTTGTGGGGGTGGGGTGTTTATTAGGAGGGGGGGGGGCATTAATTCGAGGTTAGACCTCGAGATCAGCGGGGATTTGTCACAGCATATGAAATATTAAGAATTTTCAATGAAAGAAATAGAAGTTATAACATATTTCTCTGATGTTAAGTTTTGTAAAGAGACTAAGTATGTGACCTTGACCTTGGGATCAGCGGGGGTTGGACAGTCGTAGATTTGTCACAGCATGATAGTACAACCTTAGAGGAATGCACAAGTGAAATAATAAGAATTTTCAATGAAGGAAATAGAAGTTATAACTTATTTCTCTGATGTTAAGTTTTGTAAAGAGACTAAGTATTTGACCTTGACATTGGATCAGCGGGGGGTGGACGGTCATGGATTTGGCACAGCATGGTATTAGAGCCTTACAGGAATGCATGTGTGAAATATTAAGAATTTTAGATGAAGGAAATAGAAGTTAGAACAATATTTCTCTGATGTTAAGTTTTGTAAAGAGACTAAGTATTTGACCTTGACCTTGGGATCAGCGGGGGTTGGACAGTCGTGAATTTGGCACAGCATGGTAGTAGAGCCTTACAGGAATGCATGTGTGAAATATTAAGCATTTTAGATGAAGGAAATAGAAGTTAGAACAATATTTCTCTGATGTTAAGTTTTGTAAAGAGACTAAGTATTTGACCTTGACCTTGGGATCAGCGGGGGTTGGACAGTCGTGAATTTGGCACAGCATGGTAGTAGAGCCTTACAGGAATGCATTGTGTGAAATATTAAGCATTTTAGATGAAGAAGGAAATAGAAGTTAGAACAATATTTCTCTGATGTTAAGTTTTGTAAAGAGAATAAGTATTTGACCTTGACCTTGGTATCAGCGGGGGTTGGATGGTCGTGGATTTGGAACAGCATGGTAGTAGAGCCTTACAGGAATGCATGTGTGAAATATTAAGCATTTTAGATGAAGGAAGGAAATAGAAGTTATAACAATATTTCTCTGATGTTAAGTTTACAGACTAAGTATTTGACCTTGACCTTGGGATCTGCGGGGGTTGGACAGTCGTGGATTTGGCACAGCATGGTAGTAGAGCCTTACAGGAATGCATGTGTGAAATATCAAGCATTTTAGATGAAGGAAATAGAAGTCATAACAATATTTCTCTGATGTTAAGTTTACGGACGCACGGACGGACGCACGGACGGACAACCTGACTCCAGTATACCCCCCCCCCACAACTCGTTGCGGGGGGTATAATTATATATAATTGGATAAAAAAATGTAAAAAAAGGTGATATTTTTGTTAAAAAATATTTTTTCGGCTTAAAAACACCAAGGTGCACATCTTCAATATCATGTGTAGAAGACGTGTGTATAGTTTCAGATCAATTGACCGAATGATTTCAGAGGAGTTGTGTACACAAACTCTCATTATATTGTTTATTTCTCCGTAAAGGTATATGTTGTTACCACTCATTTGAAACGTCTCATCGAGATGGTTCAAATGAGTGGTAACAACATACACTTTTGAGATGAAATAAAGAAAATAGGATTTTTTTTCGCCTAAAAAGTTTCATTCAACAATAATTGTATACCGTCATTAATTGGCTAAGATAGGCATACCCTTCCAACCTCTGATGGGCAGGGATTGAACCTCTGGTGATGCCTACCACTCGACTAATTAATTAATTGGACGCATTCATAGTCAAATGGTTGATCATAACCGGGGGCCACGAGTTCAATCCGTACACATCGGATAACTGTACATACTCTGTGGTAACCTCCTCAGGTTTTGGGGGCACGATTGGCTGTGGCCCCGACACCGTCAACGTAGCGGTACCGGGGTTCTGCTTGCCTTTCGGGGTGGCCTGCCTCTTGCCTGCGGCCCCTTTCCCCTTGCCCCCGGCTGGTGTCGCCTTCTGAAATAAGAAATTTGCATGGATTGTTTTATTGCATCGCATGGTGGATTGTTTTATTAATGTCATCACTCGCAGGGATGAGAAAAGTGAAAGTGAAAAGGTTTAATGTCTCCGCAACATCTAAGATCATATGAGACATGCATTGTGATTTTGTACCTTCGGACATGCGTAATTTCATTAAATACGTTTAATACAAAATTTACAATATTTTTCATAAACAAAGTCAAAAGTTGACAAAATTGTCAGAGTACATGCGGAATATAATTCCGCATGTACTCTGAAAATTTTGTCAACTTTTGATGCCATTTACGGAAAATATTGTAAATTTTGTAAACATATTTCATGTCCGAAAGTACAAAAAAATCACATGGCGTGTCTCATATAGAGATGGGACCTCGGTTTAATGTCGCATCTGAAGAAATAGCATGATGGAAATACATGTACACGTACTATGAAAGTAGTTTTCATGCCTAAGGTGGTGATCGAACCCACGACGTCCGTTATTGAAGTCTAATGATCAACACCCCATCGTTATCTGGGATGAGGTAAAACATGTTATTACAGAAAACAAACAAGTACATAATTATATATGTAACAATTCAAAAGATTTTCATCAGATGGCCGTACTTTGCTTGTCAAGTCTGCATTTGATGGTCCAAGGGTGTATGTATGTGGTTAGAGTGGCATAAGGCGTAAACAAAAAAAGTGTTTGTTTCCACTAACCCGACCGACCCTATTTTTTCCCGCCCACCCTACACTTCAGTGTAATAAAGATTAATAAATTTATCTTTGAATTGAAAATTTCTCCCTCAAAGTACACTTTGCTAGAAAAGTATACTTGGCAATGTTGGTGAAATAGGCTACTGGTAACATTTGATGCTATAGAATGAGCAATTATGGCATGGTTTTCATTGAAAAGAAAGTGTACTTGTTGCGTTACGTCATTACACTGATGTCATTTGGTAAAATCATGTGACGCCATTCCACAGCACTCCACATAAGGTGCGTATTTGCGTAAATACCCATTTAAAATTGTCAAAAACCCAATTGATATCAGAAGTAGCGAGTATCAGAAAGCAATAAAGATTTTATGGTACCTTTATCATGCTGCAGAAAACAATAAACAGACCACAAATATAGCATATTTTTCTTATTTTCCATGAAAACACATCTTGGTATTTCATTAGAATTGTCTCCACGGAGACAATTCTAATGAAATGCCAAGATATGTTTTCATTTCGAGACAAACTATTCAATAATTGCTGTCGGTTAATGTGTAAACAGTAGTGTGATTTTATTTTACCCAATTAAAATTTTGAAATACCCAATTGCTTCAGAAATGATAAGAGTGACAATACTCAATTACTAATTTCTTATCTGGAGCGATGATTCCACCAATAGAATGTCGGAGAAAGTACATGTATTTGTGACCCAGATATATGTATCAAGTAAGTGCAGGACACGAGAACTTGTTATCAGTCACATGTATTCGGTCAATGTGATTTACCTGACAAATATAAATGCAGTGTATATGTGGCTGCGACTGGAGAAATGAGCCCTATGGTATTTGTGACAGTGTAGCTCCTGTAGCCGATTTCATCAACATTGCAAAGTATACTTATCTAGCAAAGCATACTTTGAGGGAGAAATTTTCAATTTTAGGATAAATTTATTAATTTTTATTATACTGAATTTTTTACATTATCACAATATATGCAGTAGTTAATAGTTCTATATGAAATAATGCATTTCATGAAAAATAAATGATTACTCCCTCAAAGTATACTTTGCTAGAAAAGTATACTTTGCAATGTTGGTGAAATAGGCTACTGATCAAATAGCACTCCTGTAGCCTGATGGCAATCCCTATTGCTTGATAGAAGCATGATGGGTGTTTCATTGATGCACAGGCTGATCTGGATCTACACTGGTTGCAAAACCCATAATCCCCATTTCTCCAGTCACGGCCACATATATGGTCTCCCACAACTAAGGTTGCGCCAATATTTAGGATTACCCTACCAAGCAAATTAGTCCGTCTTCTATACTGTATATGGTAAGAAATGTGTATTGGAAGTTGCAGCCTACATCAGCTTGACAGATGTGCGTATTAATACACAGAGCTCCAGATAAGGTGCGTATTTGCTTAAATACCCAATTAAAATTGCCAAAAACCCAAGTAGTGAGTATCAAAAAGCAATGAAAAATTTGTGGTATCTTTATTAATCTACAGAAACAATGAACAGGCCAAAAATATAGCATATTTTCTTATTTTTCCACGAAAACACGTCTTGGTATTTCATTAGAATTCAAGGAGACAATTCTAATGAAAAGCCAAGACATTTTTCATTTAGAAGCAAATTATTCAATATGTGCGGTCTGCTGATGTGTAAAAGAGTAGTGTGATTTTATTTTACCCAATTAAAGTTTTGAAATACCTAATTGCTTCAGAAATGATGGAGTGACAATACTCAATTATTAATTCCTTATCTGTAGCCTATTTCATCAACATTGCAAAGTATACTTTTCTAGCAAAGTATACTTTGAGGGAGAAATCATTTATTTTTCCCGAAATGCATTTTTTCATATAGAACTAACGACTGCATATATTTGATGATTAAAAATATGCAGAATTATTATACTGAATTTATTACATTATCACAGCCAAAATGGCTGTGATAATGTAATAAATTCAGTATAATAAAAATTAATAAATTTAAAAAAAAAATGAAAATTTCTCCCTCAAAGTATACTTTGCTAGATAAGTATACTTTGCAATTTTGATGAAATCGGCTACTGGAGCCCTGATATAGACACCAAAACTACTGATATCTCACTGTGAATTGTTTATTTTCATCGACGAAAACATGACTTTCTTGCTATGTACTTCTTGGGTACCGGTAATAAATATTGACACAAAGTCACAAAATAAATATTTATACAATGATCTATGCAAATGATTGATTGATTGATTGATTGATTGAATGGATTAGGCACATGGTTAAGAAGACAAGCACTTTGTTAGTATACAAGCACATTGAACACGACTTGTACCCACCAACTCGTAGGCCAAAAAAAATATGTTTGTTTAAGGTAACCACGGTGATGTCTTGAAAAATGCTAGGAACGTTAGGGAATCTTTTTTATTAATTTTTTGTATTTATTCTTAATTATCCGAATAGTGTCCCCAATATATTATATATATATATATTATTACCCATAATAAATGACTTTTTATAGTAAAAAAACAATATTGTAAATATCATAAATAGTGCTATTTATCACTTTGGTGTAATTGTAGAACTGAAAAACAAACAAGAAAATGTGGCCTGTTGGCACACAAATGCCTCCAGTAAATGAAGAAACTCGAGTAAACTTTTTAACGACTTGTTTTACAGACGGCCACGTAGTCCAAACTATATATGCCTCGCGGCTCTACAAAGACCGGGGGCATAACGCATTAAATGGTGGCTGATGTTTAAAACAGATCTAGGTTGGGAGATTGATGGCTTAATCCATTGCATTCGGAATACACCTTTACAGGTATGATTGTTTTTAATATTTTGTGTTTGTTATTTGTCAATAAAAGTTTATGTTGTGACCACTCATTTGAACCGTCTCGATGAGACGGTTCAAATGGTGGTCACGACATATATATCTAAGAACAGAGAAAGAAATTATTTCAGATTTTCCACAAACAAAATAGCGTATCCTCAGAAAGAAATGGGTTAATTTGTTTGACAGGGTCAGGTTACCTTAAACAAACGAGTTTTCATTAGGCCTTTAGATATCTTGCTCACAACAATTAATGATTTGATCATGACTTTACTCTTAAATTCATTATGGGCATTATGAACATTTCTCCTTATTTTTCTTCTTTCCATTTGAAAGTATATGTTGTGATCACTCATTTGAACTATCTCAATACACCGTAATGCAGCTTTGCATAGCCTCGTTTCTTATGAAGTCAGTAAATTCAATAAATAAACAAGAGCATTGTTATCACTAAGCTAATTCCCTCGCTGGCAGCCTTGATAATACAAGACATCAGTAACACTGATGGATATAACCCTCAAAAACACATGGGCTGCATGAGTGGGGCCACAGAAGTTAAATATAGATGATGACAAACGAGCATATGAAGTTTCCAGGTAATCAGACTTACAGTTACCCCTCAAAAACACATGGGCTGCATGAGTGGGCCACATAAGTTAAATATGGATGATGACAAACGAGCATATGAAGTTTCCAGGTAATCAGACTTACAGTTACCCCTCAAAAACACATGGGCTGCATGAGTGGGCCACAGAAGTTAAATATGGATGATGACAAACGAGCATATGAAGTTTCCAGGCAATCAGACTTACAGTTACAGACATAGTGGGTACCAGAAAACTTCAACACAAATTTTTATAAAAAAAAATCTAAGTCATTTGACCTTGACCTAGGGCACATGAGCCGCATGAGTGGGCCATGGAATAAAAATATGGATGATGACTAATAAGCATATGAAGTTTCAAGCTAATTCAGCTTACGTTACAGAGATAGTAGGTATCCGAAAACTTTAATGCAAATCTCGGACAGACGGACAGATGGTCAGACAGACAGGATGGTGACTATATGTACGGTGCATAAAAATGAACATCAGTGACCTTGACCTTAGGTGTTCTGCAAAGGGTGAAAACAGAAAGTGTTACTAACGAACATGGACCATCGCTATACACCCCCCTCCTGCATATTGGGCAGGTGATAATATAAGGTTTGATCATGTCTAGCCATGTGCAAACGTTTGTTGTGGCCCGAGGGAACTGTTTGAACCCAACGCCGCAGGCCGCGGGTTCAAACAGTTCCCGAGGGCCACAGCAAACGTTTGCACACGGCTGGACATGATCAAACGTTATTGTTACATTTCCAACAAAAAACTGATGTAATTTGAGCATTATATTCAGTATTTTCAGTACTTTTATAAATTGCCCCATTCACGTAGATAATTTGCGGTATTCATATTCCGGGGCCGCGTCATGAATATCGTAAACGTCATAAAGTAGTGACGTCATGAAGGCACTTCCGCGTAGTGACGTCATGAAGGCACTTGGTCTACGCGCGGCCCCGGAATGAGCATTGCCTAAAGTCATATGCAAACAGCACGCGCTATATGTTTGCACATATGTGCAAACAACGGAAACCATGTAACAATAAATCATTAGTCATGTATTCAATTAAGGAATAAAACCATGGGCTGTTGTGTTAACTGTAGTATGTAAACATTTGGTCTGTTTAAAATTTGCGAGGACTCCTTGCAAATTTTAAACAGACCAAATGTTTTTAATACTACAGTAAGCATACTACAGTAAATGCAACAGACCATGGTTTTATTACTTACATTTACATTGTATGTTCTGTCAAACATGGTGTTAAAATTAAGAATCATTATATCTTACGTACTTTTGTCGCGATTCATGGAACAGCGACGTTGCCCGTCAATAGCGTGACGTTATTAACAACAACGATGACGTCATGTATTTTAATAACGTCAATCGAATAATAACGAATCAATGTCGCGTGACGTCACTTGGGGTTAATGTAATGTACTGGGATATAAACGCAATACGTTGAATGGGCATTTGCATTATGAATTTATGGACAGTGTAAATATTTGATATTAGTCAGTCTGTCTAGAAAGGTTAAATCTAAACATATAAAATTTGACAATATATCTGCGGGAGAGATACTTTAAAGGCACTGGGTCTCAGATATGCAACCACAAACTCCTTGGTATTTGATCAAATAAAATGGTGTGTTTCGTTGATATGTCATTTGCAGTCCATAAAATGACACACCGCATATTGGATTTATGTGACTGGAGAAATGGGGTTTATGTGATTTGTGACCAGTGTAGTTCCTGATCAACTAGCGCACTCCAGTAGCCTGATAATGATCTACTGTCTGTTCCACGTTTTGCTGCCGACGATTTTGGCTATTAAACACATTAAATCTAAAAAATATTTAAAAGTACTTTTCATCCAATAATTTTTTTGGGGGAGGGTGACTTTTTTGTTATTGGTAAAAAGGTACTTACTTTTAAATATTGTTTAGATTTAATGTGTTTAATAGCCAAATGGTCGTTGGCAGCAAAACGTGGAACAGACAGTATATTGCTTGTTAGAAGGATGACAGGTGTTTCATTGATGGAATGGTGAACAGGGCAGATCCGGATCGCACAGTCTGATCTGGATCTACACTGGTCGCAAAATCCATAAGCCCCATTTCTCAAGTCCTTGTTAGAAGCACGACAGATGTTTCGTTGATGGAATTATGACCAGTGTAGATCCTGATCAGACTGTGCGGATGCACAGTCTGATCTGGATCTACAATGTTCGCAAAATCCATAACATAGGAGACATCATCTGAGACAAAGTACCCATGACAACGTTAAACAACACGACGTTCATTTGACCCTCATCCATATATTCTACAATACACGTATAACAACAACAACAACAACTTACTGTCGAGTCATCATCCTATGTTACAAAAGCATGCAGATGATAATATGTAAGGCATATCACGCGAGCTGAATTCAATAAACCTTAGAAATAATATTAAAGGCAAGAAATATGTGAATAAATCCTTGTGAACGTTCGATATCATTTACAGAAAATGTTAACGAGGGTAACTGGCAGGTGGTTGAGTAAGTACCTGTAATTTATATTCAAATGAAACAATATTTATTCATAATACCATATTAAAACAACGCTGAAAAAAATCCGCTGCAAACTAATTTCATTGGTGAAAAAAGTATTTCCTTTCCCACGCTCGGCAACAGTTTTCAAGTTTAAATTACGAGCGAGTGCAACTATAATTTATGCCGAGAATGTTCTATAATAACGGTCATCTTACCGCTGCTTATTAAACAAGGTGAGCACATTCTCCAGATCTGTCAACTTTCCGAGTAGTTGAACAACTCAGCCTCAACCAATCAAACATCCTAGTTTTGCGCATGAGAACAAAATACATCCTCAGACATGATTCTCCACATTCTCCAAATTCGTACTAAAAATCAGACAGTTCGATTGGCTGAGATTGAGCACAGCTCAGCCTCAACCAATTAAAATTCCTAATTTCGAGCAAAAGAACAGAGTACATGCTCAGAAAGCTGAATAATAACAAAAAATATATTTACTACTATAGGAATGAATGGCCTTTTTGTGGAATTTATCGGGGTATAAACTTGGAAAAGTCGCAGGAATACTGGACGAAGGCCGGAAGGCCTCGTCCAGTATTCCCGCGACTTTTCCAAGTTTATATCCCCAATACATTCCACAAAAAGGCCATTCATTCCTTATAATTCCAGCATTTGAAGTAAATTCATCAAGAAAATGTGTTTATTTTCCGTTTTCTTAAGAATTATTTTAACTGCGCCTCACGGTTACGGAAAGTAGTTCGGCATGGGAGTTTACTGGAATATAAACTTTGGACAGACTTGCTACAGGCCAATTAAATGTTAGGGAATTTTGTAAATATTTTTGTGCTGAAATTACTGCTTATTAAATATTGCCTAATGATGTGCATAAAAACTTAGTATGTGCTCAGGACTTCCTAACATGCTCAAAAAGCTTAACCCTTTTGATCACTACAGCCATCGATAGCAGTGTTTGCAAACAGTGTAGATTCAGATGAGCCGTAAATTCAATATTTTTTTAGAAAACAAAACATCCCCTTTACATAAATGGAATAGTCTGAAAATCATTTGTAACAATTGGATTGGTCGGAAAATTAACCAACCAAAATGCATACCAGTTACTTAGGGGTGAAAGGATTAATAACAATCCAATTGTCACAGTCATTTTTAGTCCATTTATAAGGGGGTGTTGTTTTTTCTCTCTAAAAAATATGAAAATTACAAAAAGTGCAGATCCAAATGAGACGGCTCGTTATGAGCCGGCTTATCTGGATCTACACTGTTTGCAAATACTTCTAAAGAGGTCTGTAGTATTGAAAGGAGTACTAACAACATTGAGCTTTTTTTCTAATCCTTATTCACAATTTCTGTCCATGTATGTTGACGTATCATGTACCGGTATTCAATTTGAAATAAATATTGTTTGAACTAATAATAATAGCCAGTTTACCGCGGCCTCTTCTTCCTCCTTTTTCCGCTTGAGTGCTTCCTTGTACTCGCGCTCGGCCTGCTGTTCCATCATTCGAGTCGCCATCCGCACGGCCTCCTTCCTGACGGTCTCTTCATTCATCATCGGGGCAAACCGAACCTGCACTCGGCACGTCTGAAAAATTGGGCCACGCGAGTATAAGAGTATTCATCATATACACAAGAATTCCTACCGTTTTCGAACCAAGTCTGATATCAAAAGACACTAATATGATATTCTATTTATCAGGTCATGTATTATGATACAGAATGAGCAATTATGATGCGTTTTTCGTTGAAGAGCATGCGGACATGTTTGTATTACGTCATTACACTGATGTCATTCGTTAATCATGTGACACCGTTCGACCAATGGAACCATACCTAGTCCATGTAGGATACAACCGAAATGTAACAATAACATTCGACCATGTCCAGCTGTGGGTAAACGTTTGCCGTGGCACGAGGGAACTGTTTGAACCCCAAGGCGAACTGTTTGAAGGGTTCAAACAGTTCTCACGTGCCACGACGGCCTTGGGGTTCAAACAGTTCCCTCATGCCACGGCAAACGTTTACCCATGGCTAGACATTGTCGAACCTTATATTCGGTCAATGCATAGCGAGTTACCTGATATTTGGCATTATTCAACCAATGCCCGATACAGCATTTTGATGGCAGTCCGCGTGAATAGCTACATACGTTAAATTGAATGGTAAATGATTATACAGTGTTGTTTATTGTATAATCAAGGATTATTACTGATGATCTTTCCAAAATATGGACGACCTTGAAGCACTGGTTGATATAGTTACCTTGCCAGGTTCGATAGTACCGACGGACGGAGATATCGTGATTGGAGCTTCCTTAGGTACAACAAACTCAAACGATGTCGGGCCGACAGGTGCTATATCTCCTAAAACAGAACATTGATAGATAGAATAGGGGTTATGTCTGTTAACAATAAATGATTGATTGATTGAATTTCAAGTGATCAGCTGCCTGGCCCCAGATCAGGTCACTGTTAGTCAGTGCTGAATATTTTAATTGCAATTGCAGTGCTGAATGTACGATTTGGGTTTATGTCATATACAGAAAACAGGAATGTACATATGTAGATAACCTGGTACAGTAAATTTAAGCTAGACTCAACAAGTGACCCAGTTAGTGGCAGCTAAATTCAACATGTAAAAGTAAAGATGGGGTCCATTTTCTGATTAAGAATAATTGGTTTTTACTTTTATAATACTAATATGTTTTTCAGATGGAAACTACCGGTATCTCAAATATGTCACAATTAACTGCTAAAGTGTGAATCAGATCTGATTCGCTATTCTGCAGAGGAATCCTATGAGTGGAATCGTAACTACCTACGGACAGTACGGGAGTAGATTACAAGAGGTACCTTCGCATCTAAGATAATGGGTACCCAAAAACTTTAACGCAAATCTTACGGACGAAAATTTCTAAATTATTGACCTTGACCTTGGACATGACGGCGGCATGGGTGTGGTATGGAATGTAAATATGGACGATGATAAGGAAGTATATGAAGTTTGAGGTCAACCGGGGGTATAACTACACACGCACCTTTGCCAATCCAGGCAACCAGATGTGTGTAGTTTTGTGTGTAAAACTACACACATACCTTTGCCAATCCGGGGGACCAAATGTGTGTAAAACTACACACATACCTTTGCCAATCCAGGGGACCGAATGTGTGTAAAACTACACACGTAACTTTGCCAATCCAGGGGACTGAATGTGTGTAAAACTACACACGTATCTTTGCCAATCCAGGGGACTGAATGTGTGTAAAACTACACACGTATCTGTGCCAATCCAGGGGACTGAATGTGTGTAAAAGTACACACATACCTTTGCCAATCCAGGGGACCGAATGTGTGTAAAACTACACACGTATCTTTGCCAATCCAGGGGACTGAATGTGTGTAAAAGTACACACATACCTTTGCCAATCCAGGGGACCAGATGTGTATAAAACTACACACGTACCTTTGCCAATCCTGGGGACTGGGTGTGTGAACTCGTTCGTGCTGACGTGGGAGTTGACAACGTGAATCGCGGCCGTCGAGACATCGTACAGGGACGTGGCGGCAAAGTGGACGACGTGATGGTCCAGTTCTAGAGGTGGGTACACACCGATGCCAACACACGAGATCTTGAACTCCCTAAATGACAACGTAATTTGACGGTGGTTGGGAATATCTGTCCAGTTTGGGTCATAATCTGTGATTGTTATTCGAGAAATGGATTAAGGCATTTGTATCAATTTTAGCCCCTATTCCATGATGGTGATTCAAGAAACGGTGAGCAAGGCATTTGTATCAATTCTAGCTCCGATTCAAGAAACGTTGAGCAAGGCATTTGTATCAATTCTAGCTCCGATTCAAGAAACGTTCAGCAAGGCATTTGTATCAATTCTAGCTCCTATTCCATGATGGTGATTCAAGAAACGGTGAGCAAGCCATTTGTATCAATTCTAGCGCCTATTCCATAATGGTGAATCAAGAAACAGTGAGCAAGGCATTTGTATCAATTCTAGCTCCTATTCCATGATGGTGATTCAAGAAACGGCAATTCGAGAAACAGTGATTATGGCATTTGTAGCAATGCCAGCTCCTAATCTGTGACTGTGATTCGAGAAATTGGGATTAAGTCACCTGCAGATGAAGACGCCCAACATGTAGCTAGCTCTGAATTATTTGAGAAAACATAAATATGGCTGTGATGGGAATTATGACCAGTGTAGATCCTGATCAAATAGCACACGCCTGTAGACTGTAGCCTGATAATGATCTATATTGCTTGTTATAATAAGTTTGACGAGCGTTTCATGGATGGAATGGTGAACAGTGCTGATCAGCTGATCTGGATCTACATGGGTCGCAAAACCGATAAGCCCAATTTCTCCAATCAGTCACAAATGTCAAATTTCATGAAATAATTGCAATTTTGCAATAATGCGGTGTACACTACCTGTTGATTAACGACTTGCAGCAAAGATCAAACTTGTACTCGCGGGTTTTATCCGGGATGAAGATCACTTCAAGTTCAACCGTCTCTAAAGGTAACAGTGTACCGAAACCATCGTTGGGCTGCACTTCAACATACTGAAAGCAGATCATACACGTTTACATAAACTATGGTGGCAGGAGTCCCGGGAAGAGTCGTATTTTCTTTGCAAGGGATGGACTTCCTATGATAAAATATGACTCGCCACAAATAAAAGAGAGGATCTTGCATGAGTGATTCATTAATATATTTATTAATCGAGTGCTGATTTCATAACAAACGAAACGATGTGAACACTAGGGGGCCATTTCACTAAACTGTGTACGACTAAAATGCAAATTTAAGATGGTCTGGAAATTTCAATTGACGGATTTACATTTATTGAGCATAGGCTGCATATGCAGCCTATGCTCAATAAATATAAATCCAATAATTGTTTACAAGAAAAAAGTGTTAATGTGGAATGTACAGACTATCATAATGTTGCACTTATGAACATTTTAGTCGCACAAAGTTTAGTGAAATGGCCCCTACTTCTTCAGAAACTAATAAAACAAGAAAATGTGGCCTATAGACACACAAATGTCCCTGGGGGAAGATTGGATAACTCTGGGAAACTTCTAAACTGGACATACACAGATAGACACATGGACGGACACACAGTCCAAACACTATGTGCCTCCCAGCTCTACCGAGACCTGGGCCCGTTTCAATAAACTTCGTACGACTAAAATGTTCGTAAGTGCAAAATTATGATAGTCTGTAAATTTCACATTAACAATGTTTTCTTGTAAACAATTATTGGATTTACATTTATTGAGCATAGGCTGCATATGCAGCCTATGCTCAATAAATGTAAATCCATCAATTGAATTTTCCAGACGATTCTAAATTTGCACTTACGAACATTTTAGTTGTACGATGTTTAGTGAAACGGGCCACTGGGGCATAATAATGTGTATGGCTGATATACGATATATGCAACCTATAGAGAGAAAAAACACATTGAATATAGATCAGAGACAACATCTGAGACACATTCCGTTTAAATCATCACCCGTGGAAGATCCTCTATGTAAAATATTGTCTGTGCTAGCCTCAGGATGTCTTACAAAGCCAAAATCCTGTGGCAGGATGGACTTGTTTGTGAGTTTGATTGTCATCTTCAAGGATTCATAGTGCAGTGATCAACGTCAAGATTATCAGATTCAGCTCAAAAACGTTAGAAATTCTAGCACTTGTAGGAATTCCTCTGTTAGAATTTCTGCCTTTCCAGATAAATGTGATACCAACAGACACTAACTAGTACTAGCCAATTCACCCAAATAATTAGTTTTGTATTAACCCTTACTACGCAGAATTAATTGTTGTCATCTGGCGGAAATGTTTTATTTTCAATATTTCTTGATAAAAACCTGTTTTGACAGCGCACGAGAATTGTCTCCACTGGAGACGATTCTCGTGTGCTGTCAAAACAGTGTTTTTTTTTTTTAAGAATTAAGGCAAAAATGAAAACCAGCAGACGACAATTTTCGTCTCCAGCGTGGTGAGGGTTAAGTAAATACATTTCAGTACATATGAATAATGACTCCCTAAAAGTAGGTTGATTAGCAGACTGCTACAGGAATAAGTGGGATTTTATCAAATCAAGGTTCCAATTCTACCGCAGATTTAAATGAAGGTAACGTTTGCATTTACAGTCTACACCCGTTACCTCAAACTCTCTTAAGTCAAACTACTGTTAACTCGAAGTCAATTTGTATCAAGTCCCAAGTACATATTTTCCTATATAATAATCAAATTTTCGTTAACTCAAAAGTATTTTCATCAGTCCCCTGGACTTTGAGTAAACGAGTGTCAACTGTATTTCAATTTTGGTGAAATCTGCTGCTGTATTCTCTATATCTCTACAAACCTCAGGATGTCCAACAAAGCCAAACTCCTGTGGCAGGATGGACTTGTTTGTGAGTTTGATTGTCGTCTTCGTGGCTTCGTAGATCGTGCAGTAGCCGAAGTCGATGTCCTTCACGTCAAACTCCATGTCCGAGTTGGTCACGACGGCTGACACTGTGAATGGCACCGGGGCAGTCTGCGAAATAAATTTAGAATATAATTACACATATACAAATAAACGTTAAACCTAGACTCCAGCCATCTGTAAAATAAAATATATACATCTAGTGTTTAGAAAATATTGGGTACCGTTTAACGTAGATTTAAATAAAAATAAAAAATTAACACAAATTTCAAAGTAATTTGACTTTGACCATGGAGGCCACATGGATGTCAAGTCAATTGGACTTAGGGTGCAGGATGCAAGCGGGCATGATAAAAAAAATTAAGGCCGTAATCGTAACAAATGCATATGTGGCATAGTAGAATTGTCACAACATGACAACCATCTGAGTAATGCATGTGTGAAACAATTAAGAATTAAATTAAGAAAATAAGAAATTAAACCATTTATGACGGACAGATAGGAGGGAATAAATAAACATTTGATTGGCCCGTAGCAAGTCTATGTCCAAAATTGATATCCCAGTAAACTACCACGCCAAACTACTTTCCGTAACCGTGAGGCGCAGTTAAAATAATTCTTAAGAAAACGGAAGATAAACACATTTACTTGATGAATTTATTTTCAAATGCTGGAATTATAAGGAATGAATGGCCTTTTTTGTGGAATTTATCGGGGATATAAACTTGGAAAAGTCGCGGGAATACTGGACGAGGCCTTCCGGCCTTCGTCCAGTATTCCCGCGACTTTTCCAAGTTTATACCCCGATAAATACCATAAAAAGACCATTCATTCCTATAGTATTTTCACTAAAACAGTTATGCGTACCTGATCTGCGACTCGAATGGTCATTGGAGCCTCAAATACTCCTGTTTCCTTGTCGAAAAACTTCCCCGCTTCCTCAAACAGGCTTTGTCTGAAATATAAACTGAATAGTTGAGAAACACTATTTAACCCTTTCGCCTCTGAGTAACTGGAATGGACCCTTGCCATGTTATTTCAGGGCTCCAGATAAGGAATTAGAAATTGAGTATTGTCACTCCATCATTTCTGAAGCAATTGGGCATTTCAAAATTTTAATTAGGTAAAATAAAATCACACATCAACAGACAGCAATTATTGAATAGTTTGCTTCAAAATGAAAACATGTCTTGGCATTTCATTAGAATTGTCTCCTTGTCTACCAAGATGTGTTTTCATGGAAAATAAGAAAAAATATGCAATATTTGTGGTCTGTTTATTGCTTTCTGACTAGAGTGACTAGAGCAATCGGTGTTCTGGTAAAATTATCCGGATTGTCTGCGCAACTGCGAAGGTAAACATCCACTAAAGTTCACCCCACCATCCAAGATGGGCACAACTAAACACAATCTCGGATCAGAATCCCAGACACACATTTTTATGTTCTGTAATAAATCTGTCCATTTGGTAGGGAATAGACTTGATTGTTTTTAAAAATCAGAAAAATATCCGCAAATGGTGCAGATCCAGATGAGATGGCTCGTTACGAGCCGGCTCATTTGGATTTACACTGTTTGCCAACATTATGATAGAAGTATGTAGTGTTGAAAGGGATAAGGACTAATTGATCTGGATCTACACTGTTTGCCAACATTATGATAGAGGTATGTAGTGTTGAAAGGGATAAGGACTAATTGATTGATTGATTGATTCGGCGTTCATATCCATTCAACAGTGAGGTCATATAGCGAAGGGAATATACATGTATGTGGGAGAATCATACAATCTGGACTAACATTACACAATAGAAACTTCCATCACTCAAGCACAGCATCCTGATCCAGTGTCAGGCATCCTTACTACACCGGATCACTTGGGCCCGGGTGTGAATCCCAGTAAGATTCACAGTTTGGATATGAAACCCAGAAAGGATAGATTATTAACCCATTCCTTTCGGAATACAACTTTACGGGTATGAATTTATTACATATATTATTTTTATTTTTGTTATCTCTCAATGAAAGTATATGTTGTGACCACTCATTTGAACCATCTCGACGAGACGGTTCAAATGGTGGTCGCGACATAACCTTCCGAGCGCATAAAGATGATGGTGTATCCTCAGCATGAAAAGGGTTAAGGGAAGTATTAAATTTCCCAGACAAATATCTGGGCTTGTTTCACTAAATGTTCATACAAACTTCTTAGGCTCATCTGGTCATTTAATGTTTTGTTCTTAGTCAGTGTGAATTTGGTTAAGGCTACAAAAAATTAATGTTTAGATTCTCATCCAAATTTTGGGAAAAAATGGGGCGGGTGGGACACTTTTATTTTGTATTTTTTATTTTCAGGCAATACTAAAACAAATTGTTGAACGGCAAGGTGCAGTTGTGTGCAATAGTGTTTTGTAATAACATGTCATATTGAAGTATTGCTAATCTCGAGGGGGCGGGTTCCGGGGTTGCTGTATTGCGCTACGTAAAGCACTCAGATAAAAAGCTGTGGGAGCGGTATAATATGCGGGCCGCATCATCATTCTCGTAAATTTTACCAAATGTTTTTTATCTAAAAAAAAAAAAGAAAAGATTATTTATTTTTTTTTAAATAAAAAACCCTTGGGCGGGCCGTTTTATTAGGGGCGGGCGGGGATGAGATTCTAAACATTAATTTGTTGTAGCCTAAAGCATAGCAACCTGATAAAGATTAAAATTCAGAGCTAAACTAGTATCACAACTACAATAGGAAATGGCAAATTACTAACCTGGGCAGGAACTTCATTTGGGCGGAGAACTGCGACTGAGCCTGGATGTAGCCGGTTTTTGGCAGCAGTTCTAGGTGGTTCTGTAACTCCTTACACACTTCGAACTTCAGTCGTAGCGCCGTCGTCGCACGATTGCTCACCACGATCGTGTCCTGGTATAGGCGGTCGAACATGCAGATCTTCAGGTCCACCGTCTGTCGTTGCACCCACACTGGCACATCGATAGCGTTGCCCAAAGCTTTGATCGAGATCTGCGGCAAAAGGTGAAATTGTTTGTCAACTAGAGAAAGTGAGCAGGGGCTCATGTATACCCCCGGCCGCCGCCTGGACCCACAAATGAAAACTTTTAACGCAAATATTTAAAAAAAAATAATGCAAATTTCTAAGTAATTTGACCTTGACCTTAAACATGAAGGCCGCATGGGTGTGGTGTGGAATGAAAATATGGATGATGATAAGGAAGTATATGAAGTTTGAAGTCAATCCGACTTACCATGGCAGAGATAATGGATACTCAAAAACTTTAACATGGACGGACGGAAGGAAGGACGGATGGAATTATGAAAAGTATATAAATAATTAACCCATTACAGATGGGATACAATTATAGAAGTACATGTACATGTATGAAACTTCAGAGAGAAAAATCCCTATTTTCTTTATTTCCTCTCAAATGTATATGTTGTTACCATTCATTTGACCCGTCTCGATGAGACGGTTCAAACGAGTGGTAACAACATATACCTTTATCGAGAAATAAACAAAATAAAGATATTTTGTTCAACAAAAATTATCATATCCTTAGACCGAAATGGGTTTAGGTGACTGTGACTGGAAAAATAAGGCATATCACATGTATTGCCTGTCACAATAGCATTGCCCAAAGTTTGTATTGATCTAGGACCAAACAATGAAATGGCTTCTCAAGTATCTAAGCAATAGCTAGGTCATAATAGAGCTGGGTACATCGTGGTTGCATATGTCATATGTATATACATATGTAGCTGTGACTGGGGCGTGTAGCAGCTATTGCATCGAGATCATGATTTAGATAGCATTTGCCAAAGATTTGACTGTTTGTTTATTGGTGTTTAATGGCCTATCAACATGTATTGTATACTAAACCCCCATTTTATCTAACAGTGACCGATGTTCATGAAACTCACACTTTCCGACAGCGGATCCGTGAATGTGACGAGGAACTCCGAGTCCACCCTGCCGGGGATTGTGGGATTCCAAAGAATCTCGAGTTTCACCGATGAGAACGGGCGGATTTCTCCGGCGGCTATCGGACCCAATCGCATTCCATCCAGTGAGCTATACTCGTCGATTTCACTCACAGCAACGTCCGGTGATGCCCCTACATCATCCACTTGCTCACCAGTTGCCTCGGCTGAAGTTTTGAAGAAAAAAAGTTTTTTTAATGAAAAGATATTTTCCCATGTGCTAAGCGACCAGTCCTGTTGTTCCAATGTGCTAAGCGACGATGAGTGAATTCCCTTTAGTAATCACTAAGGAAGCGAGCGAATCAGAACGAGGTTTCAGGTCAATAATCGTAAAGAATGCACCATTCACACTTTGACAATGACAGGGGATTTGTTTCCTTGTTTGTCACACGCTTGAGGCTAATTTAACCTGGAGAAAATGACATCCTGTCAATTAATGGTTGTTTAATACAAACAAACTTTGCTGTCAGTTACAAAATATTTGGTCGCTGGTCGTGTTACAGAAAAGTCGTTTAATACACAGTCATATTATATAGGCCAAATGGTCGGGGAGAATTGAACGTGGTCGCATAAGACAAAAGTCGCTTAATGCACGTGGTCGCTTGTGCCAGTTTGACTGTACTGTATAAGTATTTTTCACGTCTAGGGTGAAGATTCAACTCACAACCTCCGGCATTGAAGTTCAATGTCATATCCCCTAGGCCATGGCCCATCACTCCCAATTAAAGGTACATGCCCACTCAGTAGGCACAAAATGTTCTTTATAGGAATTAAATAAGTGTATAATTTTGTCACTATTCCACCAGTTCTAAAAATTATGAGTGGCCGCTATACAGGTATATTTAGTAATATGTATTTTACTGATAGTGACACACGTTGTTATCAGGCTATTTTCATACGCAAATTATTTATACTAATTAAATGTGTCGCCTGAAAAATTAATATTTTCGACACATTATAAAGTATGATAATTGCACATCAAAAAATAAATACAGAGTATAAATAGTAATGTCCGTTAACATTTTAAGGAAACACAGTTATCGCCACTGATATCAGTGTGGAAAGTTACGTCTGATATAAATTGTATAATAATGCCAATCGATACGTGGGATAATGGTGAATGAATGTTTGTTTTGCCAGAAAATGTCTCGGATGATGTCTCTGATATAAAGAACATGTTGTGCCTACTGAGTGGGCATGTACCTTTAAATGAAGGGTATTAAACACACCCTTCGAATTGCGCTTTCACTGCAATCTGCCTCCAAAACTTTATTTGCACAAATTTTGGCCATATTTTACACTTGAGTGACTTGATCACTTTGTATTTATACAATATTATGTGTTGTTAAACATTGTGTGAAATGTTTATTTAACCGGGCGAACTGATTGTCATGAAATAAAGCGCTCTTCTTGATTTGGTTCTACCATGAAAAAAGTCAGTTCGCTACACTCCCTCATTTGACTAGCCGAAGAACCCAGTCACTTGTGATTATTAGATAATCAGTTCAAACGGTTGAATAAGAAATCAGTAACACTGAAGGAAGTACCCCTCAAAAACTTTACCGCAAAGCTGTAAGGTGGGCTATAAAATGCAAATACATCAGAGCTCCAGTTAAGGTGCGTATATTTGGAGGTAAATTTCTTATTTCTCCATCAAAAATGGCAAGTTGGGAGTGCTTTAGAATCGTCTCAATGAGACGATTCTAAAGAACTCCCAACTTGTCATTTTTGATGAAGAAATAACAAAATTTCACAAGTTGGTCAAATTACGCACCTTTGGAGCTCTGTGGATGATGACAATGAAGTATCAAGCCAATTTGACTTACACTAACAAATCTCAGACAGACAGACGAATAGACAGACAAGCGGACAGGGTGGAGACTATATGTACCATGAATGTTTTTCAGCGTACATAATATACAGTGTATATTTAGTGGTTGCTTTTTGCCTGTCTTACCATCTCCTTCTGTCTTTCCTTCACCCACGGCTGGTTCCAGCATCTCACCTTCCTGGGTCACTTCCTTTTGACCTTGACCTTCAGCTGTAGCCGTGGCAACTGGCTGACCTTGACCTTCAATGCCAGTTTTTGCCTCATCTGCGGAGGTCATAAAATGATGAATTCTGTGAGTTCAAATTAAGTGTGCAATAATGTGTGGAATTTTAGCAATTAACCTTTAATACAATGCTGAATTGAGCTATGTCGTTATGTTTAGTTTTCATTTTCAATTTTTTCGATGAAAACATGCTTTGACAGTGCATAGGAAGCATGGTTTTAAGCTGAATATGACAAATATGAAATTATGCAGACAACAATATTCAGTTACTGATTAATGGATTGAATGGCGTCTTATCTTCATTCAACGCAGGGGTCCGTTTCACTAAACTTTGTACAACTAACATGTTCGTAAGTGCAAAATTATGATAGCCTGTAAATTTCACACTAACAATGTTTTCTTGTAAACAATTATGAATGTAAACAATTTAAATTTATGGATTTACATTTATTGAGCATAGGCTGCATATGCAGCCTATGCTCAATAAATGTAAATCCATAAATTGAAATTTACAGACGATCTTAAATTTGCACTTACGAACATTTTAGTCGTACGAAGTTTAGTGAAACGGGCCCCAGATGTTCTGGGCAAACACAGAGTTAAATTGAGTTCGGTGCTTGCATTTCTTTTGCCCACATTTGTTCATTACAAATATCACAAACATATCATAAAATGACAAACAGTGCTGATCAGTAAATTTCTCTCAAAACAATAAACAATAAAGCCCTTTTCTCAAATTTGAAACTGACATTGAAAGCTGATTTCTTCACAAATATGAAGTACTGTAACAAGAGTGCCGAAGGTCACAATATACGCCCATCGAGGCAATGCCAGTCAACAAGGCGAGATAAATCACTGAAAACCAATAGCGTTCTTCATCTTGACGTACGAAGTCCAAAAATAAACAAGGTGAATACATAGTAAGTCCCGTTTTTTCAAACAGGCGTATAAAAATGGCCGCAAAGGGGAGAAAAGTCATCGGAAATATTTCAAAATCAATAGGTTTATTCATCTTGCCGTGATAAACAGGTATACCGAATTTGGTTACGATTGGTTATGTAGAACTTGAGTTATTGCGTGGACAACACAGAGTGAAAAAATTATAAATGGACGCCAAGGTCATCAAAAATGTTTGTAAATCGATAGGCTTCTTAGTGTCGCCGTGATAAACATGTACACAAAATGTGATTACGATCGGTGAAGTAATAACTTGAGTTATTGTGTGGACAAGGATACAGTGAGAACATTAAAAATGGCTGCCAAGGAGAGATAAGTCATCGTAATTTTTTGAAAATCAATAGGTCTTGCCATGATAAACATGTATACTGAATTTGGTTACAATACATCAAGTGGAACTCTAGATATTGCGTGTACAAGCTGTGCCCGCCAGCCCGCCACCAGACCGCCCGCCTGTACAAGGTGAATACATAATACGTCCCATTTTTTCAAACGGTCGTATAATAACCATAAATATTTGGACACTATTTGTTTTTGGAAACCCCTATAAAATAGGGGTTTCCCAAAACAAATGATATCCAAATACATTGTTATTGATAAACAAGTATAACCATGCTAATATAGGAATGAATGGCCTTTTTGTGGAATTTATCGGGGTATAAACATTGGAAAAGTCGCGGGAATACTGGACTAAGGCCGGAAGGCCTCGTCCAGTATTCCCGCGACTTTTCCAAGTTTATATCCCCGATAAATTCCACAAAAAGGCCATTCATTCCTTATAATTCCAGCATTTGAAATAAATTCATCAAGAAAATGTGTTTATTTTCCGTTTTCTTAAGAATTATTTCAACTGCGCCTGACGGTTATGGAAAGTAGTTCGGCATGGGAGTTTACTGGGATATAAATTTTGGACAGAGACTTGCTACGGACCAATCAAATGTTAGGGAATTGTGTAAATATTTTTGTGCTGGAATTATATATTGGTACACTCTTGTTGTGTGAAACCATACATTCTCTGTGTTTTGCAAAATAAATTGTGTCCGGATATTTACGCTTATTACGGTACTCAAAATTGTAGTGCACATTAAGCCTACCTTCAGTTTTTGTTTTGTCCATGGTAGCAGTGGAGGTTAAATCTTCCTTCTTCGATTTGTCTGTCTCAGTCATTTCCGGAGTGAAGCCTTGAACTGACTCTCCGGCTATAGTCTGTGTACAAAATTGCATAAATGATTGGTTGATTAAGTGATTGGTTGATTGATTGGCGTTTTACTTCCATTCAACATCAAAATAAGAATTCACCTGTATATGATTGATTGATTGGGGTTTTACGTCCAGATTGATTGATCAGTTTTCATCCCATTCAATAGCAATGTCATATAACAGAAACAAAGAAACATCATTTATAAAGGATGTCATCTTCCAAAAAGAAATTGGTAATTTCCGTCAAAGTTGAAGAATATTTCAAACGGCATCACCCATCATTGATATCAGTTTCAGATAATTCTTGTGTGGCTGTGAAATGGGGTTTATGGGTTTTGCGACCAACGTATATCCAGATCAGCCTGTGTGCCCGCACAGTCTGATCAGGATCTTCACTGTTCGCCATTCTATCATACTTCTAGCAAGCAAAATAGATCGCTACAGGAGTGTGCTATTTGATCAGGAGCTACACTGGTCACAAATCCCATAAGCTCCAATCACAGCCAAAATATATGACACGGAATAAAATATTCATTCACTGGCCCAGACAAAATAAAAAATTCACTCACCAGTCGACCAAGCGAAGTTCCGCCTGACGTTTCAGTTCGCCCCTTCATTCCTGTGACCTTGAAGAAGTCAAAGCGTGTGCCGAGCGCCCCTTTATTAGTCAGGGTGAAAGTTCGCTTTAGCGTCTCGTCGATGACTGTCGTACCAAACTGAATCTCTTCCATGTCCACGGATAACTGGCGAAAAAGAACGGGATGTTAGTTAAACTAGACATTATGTTTGTAAAACATGGATATGTAAAACATGGCATACTTGACTGTAAAAAATGCAAGTGTTTCAGCGACCTTGTGACGGCAAAAAAAAAAGTTAATGGTGGCATGAGTGTGTGACAAATCTTCAGGTTGTTTAAGTGTCCAAGTATTGAAGCAAAACTTCGCCTAATATTGATGATATTACATGTTGGAGAAACTCTTACAAACTTTTTGATGTAAATGTACACGGACTGACGTACGGATGGACATACAGACATGCGTACGTACGGAACCTCAAGAGCAACACAATATGACCCCTTTGCTATCACATAGGGGACATAAAAGTATAAATGCAAACTGACCTCCTTCAATTATCCATCAGGTATTTCATAAGTACAATCGTGTTCAGAAGAAATAATAAGAATGTAAAATAAAAGTTATATTTTTATACTAATTTGTTTATCACTCAGGCCCGTAGCCAGACCTGTTTGAAGGGGGGGGTGGTTTCGAAGGCTCAAGGGGTCTGAAGTATCTACCTGTTTGAAGGGGTGTGGTTTCGAAGGCTCAAGGGGTCGATGTTCACTTTTTTAGCCTTGAGGTCCACTTTTTTAGACCCCCATAGATACTTCAGACCCCTTGAGCCTTCGAAACGACCCCCCCCCCCCTTCAAACAGGTAGATACTTCAGACCCCTTGAGCCTTCGAAACGACCCCCCCTTCAAACAGGTCTGGCTACGGGCCTGCACTAGCATACTCGCTTTACTCCGTGGAGCTCGAAAATAGGACAAACCCCCCGTTCCCCAAATGCTGGATCAAGGCTCAGAGACTTCGAAAATCACTTACGTCACATTTCTTGGTGGTGCATCTGAGCGGTATGGAGAATGGTCCCGTCTGGGAAAGGAACTTCACCTCGCCCTCCAAATCTTCGTTGATCTGAAAAAAAACAATGGCGTAACAACACTAAATATTCTGGGAAACACATGTACATAATTATCAGACAACCCATGTGATTTTGTACCTAAGAATAGATTTTTCATGAGCATTATTTACAACATTTACCATACCGTAAATGACATCAAAAGTTGAAAAAAATGTTCATAGCAAATGCAGAATATAATTCTGCATTTGCTATGAATATTTCTTCAACTTTTGACATCATTTACAGAAAATATCACAGTTTCTGTAAATGTTTTTCATGACAAATCTGTATGTTCTGAAGTACAAAATCATACAGTGTGCCTCATATATGGTTTCGCAGTCTCCCGATATTTATGGTGGTACTAAATATTCGGATACAATATATTCTGGGAAACACATATAAGTTATAGTTTCGCACAAGAGTGAGTGTCCGATTATTTACAGTTATTATGGCTGGACTGGCTAATCACGATAACGATGTATTTCGATACAATTTGCTTCGGGACACCCCTATAAGGGGTTTCCCAAAACAAATGGTGTCCAAATATTTAGGGATTCTTCCACACCAGCCATCTCTCAATTACAAATATTTATTTATTATGGTAATACACGTCATGGCAAATTCCCTAGCAACAGTAATCCATAGAAACAAATGCGACGTCATATACGCCATACGTTTGATGTTATTTACAGCGAAGGTCAATCACTGCAGTGAGAATCAAATCCTCATGACATCAGCGACGTTATGTTTGTTTATTTATTGGTGTTCAAAGGTCTATCAACAGCTAAGGTCATGTAAGGCCGGGCAAACAGGTTTGATTCTATTTTAACCTGCTGCATTGGGGGGAATGGAATCAGAACGGAATATTTACATCGAGAAAAAATATATTCAGCCCTGGAATTAGAATAACCGGACCTGGTGCCAGGTCCATACCACACCAAAGTCACTTGGCCCCTTCCCCTAAAATAGGATTGCGAATAATCGTAAAACGACGTTATGAATTTGTGTGAGTCATATTGTGTCATGTTATTCAAATTAATGTGACCATTAAGCAACTTTTAAACATTTGATGATTTTTAGGTAAGATATTGTAGTTTAACTGTTTTCGCATACAAAACTTGGAAACCATGTTAAAATTGTTAATGTTCCATCACTCTCAAAACATCTTCATCTACACGTGTTTCCAATAAATAACAGCAGGGAAGGGGGAAAAGTGAAAATGAATGTGCTTAACCCATTTCAGTCGGAGGATACGTTACATTTTGTTGAAAAAAATCTCATTATTTTGCTTACTTCTCCATAAAGGTATATGTTGTTATCACTCATTTGAACCGTCTCGTCGAGACAGTTCCAATGAGTGTTAACAACATATACTTTCGAGATGAAATAATGAAAATAGGATTTTCCCCACTAAAAACTAAACAAAAATTCATACTACTATAATTGTATCCCGGGACTGGACCTCGGTGTCAAGTGTATTTTTCAAACCTAAGTAGGGGTTTGAACTAAAACCTCTGGTATGGAAGTTCAATGTCCTGTGGGCCGTTTCACTAAACTTTGTACAAATAAAATGTTCGTAAGTACAAATTTAGGATCGTCTTGAAATTTCAATTGACGGATTTACATTTATTGAGCATATGCTCAATAAATGTAAATCCAATAATTAATTACAAGAAAATATTGTCAAAGGTACATGTGCACTCAGCAAGCACAGCATGCTCTTTATATCAAAGACATTATGTGAGACAGTTTCTGGCAAAATAAACATTCATTCACCATTACCCCACGCATCGATTGTCATTATTATACATTTTACATCAGACGTAAATTGCCACATTGATATCAGGGGCGATAACCGTGTTTCCTTAAAATGTAAACAGACATTACTATTTATTCTCTGTATTTATGTTTTGGTGCGCAATGATCATACTTTATAATCTGTCGAAAATATTATTTTTTCAGGTGACACATTTAATTAGTATAAATAATTAAAATTATCATGCCACATTTGCATATGAAAATAGCCCGACAACACCGCGAGTCACTATCAGTAAAATACATATTACTAAATGATTATATCTGTATAGCAGGCACTCGTAATTTTTAGAACTGGTGGAATAGTGACACAATTATACACTTATTTAATTCCTATAAAGAACAGTTTGTGCCTACTGAGTGGGCATGTACCTTTAACTTAAGTCCTATTTGCTGGATCATAACCATTCATAATGCATTCTCTATCATACCTACTGAGTGGCCATGCACCTTTGATGTGAATTTTACAGACTATCATAATTTTGCACTTACAAACATTTAACCCCCAGGGCATTTTAGTCTTCCGAAGTTTAGTGTAACGGCCCCCTGGGGGTCGTTTCACTAAACTTTGTACAACTAAAATGCTAAAATCACTAAACTTCGTAAGACTAAAATGTTCGTAAGTGCAAATAGTCTGGATATTTCAATTGATGAATTTACAGTTATTGAACATAGTCTGCATATGCATGCAGCCTATGTTCAATAAATGTAAATCCAATAATTGCTTACATGAAAAATTGTTAATGTGAAATTTACAGACTGTCATAATTTTGCACTTATGAAAATTATAGTCTTACGAAGTTTAGTGAAACGGGCCCCTGACTCTCTAGGCCACAATACATCCCAGGGAAGCAGGAAATATTCAGCGAATATGTGGCTGTGACTGGAGAAATAGGGCTTATGGGATTTATGACCAGTGTAGCTCCTGATCAAATAGCACACTCCTCTAGACTGATAATGATCAGAATTGCGTGTTACAAGCTTGATGGGTGTTTCATTGATGGAATAGCGAACAGTGCAGATCCTGATCAGACTGTGCGGATGTCCTGATCAGACTGTGCGGATGCACAGGCTGATCTGGATCTACACTGGTCTCAAAATCTGTAAGCCCCATTTCCCTAATCACAGCCACAAAGTATCTACCAATGATTTGGGGGCGGGGAAATTGTGAAACTGGCCACACTCACCATAGGTTGAAAGGTTACCATCATCTCGCACGTTAGGCCAGCCGACATCTGTCCCGGGGGATCAAAACTATAAATATGTCAATATAAACAATATCAGGCTAGTATCTTCTGATAGCATGTTCATCAGGCAAGGCTAGGAAATGTGTAGGAATTCCGAGGCTCGACGGTGAATTCCCATTATTTATCCTGTCAACACATTGCGTATGTGCCGTGAAACACAGTGCCTCGAAACATTTTTGATATCCTGTCAATATGACCTAATCACTGCGTATGAATATTTGTGGTTGTCATACTAGTCGATTCTCCGATTTTGAGGATGTGGCTGTAATGTTGACGAGATAAATAGAATAGTAGCTAAGTGTCGTGAATGGGAAAAATATCTGGCGCAGTACGGAAACGGGATGGACTCGGCAGAGCCTCGCCCATCCCGTTTCCTAAACCTTGCCAGATATGTTTTTCCCATTCACGGCACTAACCTACTATTCTCTATATATTTCTAACCTACTATTCTCTATTTCTGAGCTGAGCCTGATGATATTTCTGACATTTTTTAAATTTCCATTTTTATCAAGAAACGATTCTAAAGTGCTGCGAAACCATGTTTTATTGAGAGTAAAGACAAACTATTAAACAACATCAGACGACACTTTTCATTTCCCGCAAGTAAATCATGCAAGACTGGGAAACATGTATGAATTCCAGTTCTCACCTCGGAATTCTTAGCATTTCCACGCTGAGCCTGAAGGTTATGTACCGGTAAATATAAGATTCGACACTGTCCAGCCATGGGTAAACGTTTGCACTGCTGAATTAAATTTGTCGGCTGCTGATTTTTTTTTAAATTTCCATTTTTATCAAGAAAAACATAGTTTGGCAGCACTTTAGAATCATTTCCATTGGAAATGATTCTAAAGTGCTGCAAAACCATGTTTTATTGAGAATAAAAACAAATTATTAAACAACATCAGACGACACTTTTCGTTTCCTGCAAGTAAATCATGCAAGACTGGGAAACATGTATTCTTAGCATTTCCATGCTGAGCCTGAAGGTTATGTAAATATAAGATTTGACACTGTCCAGCCATGGGTAAATGTTTGCCGTGGCACGAGGGAACTGTTTGAACCCCAAGGCCGTAGGCCGCGGGTTCAAACAGTTCCCGAGTGCCACGTCAAACATTTACCCACGGTGGACATGGTCGAACGTTATTGTTACATTTCAATTTGACCATATATGCAGCACTTTCAGAATCTGCTCCATTCAAACAGATCATTTACACAATACATATTTCGGGGCCATAGTACATGTCGCGTGATGCAGTCGCATCAATTTCAAAATTTCAGTGCGACCGTTGTGAACTGGTCTGGTGATGTAATGGCACGTTCTAGTAACATCACGAGACACATGCATTACATAGGTGTAGGCTTGGCGCCGAAATGAGCATTGTCCACAGCCATGGTGAAACAGCACACACTGTACGTTTGAACATGGCTGTGAGCGGTGTCAAACAACGGCAGTCATGTAACAATATACTATAAACCAGTCTAGTGTAGGCGAGCCTAGAAATGTCATTTCTGAGACTAATAAAATTGATATCAAAATACACTAACCTGATACATGTATTCTATATATAAGATGTGATCATGTGATTTTATACCTAAGAATAAATGCGATTTTTCATGAAATATATGTACAGAAAATGTGATATTTTCCGTAAATGACGTCAAAAGATGACTTTCATAGTAAATGCTGAATACTATTCTTTCGACGTCGTTTACGGAAAATATGGTAAATTTCGTAAATATTTTTTATAAGATATCGCACATGTTCTTAGGTACAAAATCGCATGGCGTGTCTCAAATGTGGCTGTCACTGGAAAAATGGGGCTTTTGTGATTTGTGACCAATGTAGCTCCTGATCAAATAGCACACTCCTGTAGCCTGATACTGATCTATATTGCTTGTTAGAAGCACAACGGGTGTTTCATTGATGGAATGGCGAACTGTGCAGATCCTGATCAGACTGTGCGGATGCACAGGCTGATCTGGATCTACACTGGTCGCAAAACCATAAGCCCCATTTTTCCAGTCACAGCCACAAATGAGGAAATATATAATATGCACATGTGATGTTGTCTTCCATGAATGGAACGCCGGCTGGTTTATATCGCATCATTCACTATGTCATGTGACCTTGTCCAACCAATGAAACGTCAGCGAAAGTAGTTTTCAAATACGAAAAAATGTAAAATTAGGATTCCCACCTAACTGCCACTTACTGTATATGAATGAAGTCCTTGAGACGCTCAGTAATATCCCGGAATTTACAGTAGTTGACGGTATACGACACATTCGTCAGGGTCACTTTCTTTTTGTATGTCTTCCCAACGACAAAATCCTGAAATATGGATGCCGTAATTTAAACGTTTCATGCTGAAAAATTCTGAATATCGACAAGTTTCATTCAAACTCTGGCTTATGAACGTTTCACTGTATTGATTTGTACCCTGTATTTATTGAATTATAGATAAGAAATGTAGGTGTAGAAAGATAGGTGTAGAAAGAGAATCGGCCAAAAACTGTAGAAGTAGTTCGCGGGACAAGGAAAATGTTCTACTGATGGACAGACGGACAGGTGTAAACACTATATACCAGACAAATATCGTTGCAGTGGCATAATAACCAATACCTGTAGAATTAGGCTATCACCAATTGACTGACCTTGAAGTGAATCACGTCCGGCTTGCTGTAGAATGGACAGCCAGAGAATTCCCGACCAGCGGCGACCTGCTTGACGACGATCCCTGCTCGATGTTTCTCCAGCACGGTGTTCAGAATTTGCTGCAACATTGATCGATGAATTTATTGATGGATTGATGGATTGACTGAATCAGGTTTTATGTGTGTCCAACAATAAGTTATATGTGGCTCTGTCTGGATGTCTGGAGACCTGGGGCTTATGGGTTTTGCGACCAGTGTAGATCCAGAACAGCATGTGCATCCGCAGTCTGATCAGGATCTGCGCTGTTCTTCGCCATTCCATCAATGAAACAACCATCATGCTTCTAACAAACGATATGGATCGTTATCAAGCTACATGAGTGGGATACACTGGTCACAAATCCCATAAGTACCATTTCTCCAGTCACAGCCACATTTAATGACGGGAGAAATGGAGCTTACATGAATTTATGTCTAACTTGTGGTTTGCTATCAAACTCCTGTAGACTGATAGCGATCTATATTGTTTGTTAGAAGCATGACTGGTGTTTCAGTGATGGAATGGCGAACAGTGCAGATCCTGATCAGACTGTGCGGATGCCGATTTCACCAAAATTGCTAAGTATACTTATCTTGCTAAGTACACTTTGAGGGAGAAATTTTAAATTTAAGGATAAATTTATTAATTTTTATTATACTGAATTTATTACATTATCACAGCCATTTTGGCTGTGATAATGTAATAAATTCAGTATAATAATTCTGCATACTTTTAATCATCAAATATATGCAGTCGTTAACTCTATATGAAATAATGCATTTTGTGGAAAATAAATGATTACTCCCTCAAAGTACACAGTAACACTAGATAAGTATGCTTAGCAATTTTGGTGAAATCGACTACAGGTCAACAGCTAGGTCATATCGGATGATCTCAAATTAATTTACACCTACCTTATCCATGGTGGAAGCGCCGGGCATTTTCAGGGGAGACGACTCTACATCCTTGGGGACTTTATAGGGCTTATGTTGATCCCACAGTCCCTCAAACTCCGGCTTAGCGAGGTCTACAGCATCCACATCTGTTGATTGGGCATAAAACCCCAATTCAGTCACTGATCTATCTCTCCAAAAACATGCAAAAAGCAACACTGAATTTCAGTGTTGCTTTTTACATGTTTTTGGACAGATAGATCAGTCTTACTAATAAGTTACTAAACTTGGAAAATCACTAGTAACTTCCCTTTAATAGACGATATTAACCCTTTCAACACCACAGGCCTGTGTCGTGGTATTGGTAAAAAGCGTAGATCCAGATGAGCCGGCTCATGATGAGCCATCTGATCAGGCACTTTTTGCAAGAAATTTTCATATTTTGCGAACAAAAACACACCATGTTCATAAATGGACTGGTCTGAAAATCATTTTTAGACGAATGGATTGGCTGAAAAATAAACATATACCGTAATAAACATATAAAAATCCATTCCAGTTACTTAGGGGTGAAAGGCTTCAAAGCAAAGTTCTGCAATTGCAGCAAGTGAGCTGCCACCAACAAACCAAAACTTTAATGCACATTTAAGAAGTTAAGTTTAGGACGACGTTAAAGATGGACGAATGAATGAACGGATGGAAAATTGGACTGACGGGCAAATAAACGGAAGACCAAATGGAAAAGAAAAACTATCTACACCTTGGCATACTTGTTAAGCCATGGGTAGAAAAACAAGATACCGCTATGGAAGCAGAGTCGCACCTGTTGACTCCTTACCAGTATACAAAAGATGGGTGCATTGTTGCTGATCATGAATTTCTGTGACCTGTATGAAAGTCAAAAAGGTCAAGCTAGTAGTATTAGTCCGATGATTGCGATGTGTATGTTCAAGTCTTTCAAGAAATATCTAACATATGGCATAACAGAAACTTGTACAAACCTTTGTGTTGTCCAAAGGTTTGTACAAGTTAATGTTAAGTATTTCAGCAACCTTGTGAAGGTCATAAAGGTTAAGGTCATTCTAAAAGTGTCATGAGTGTGTCCTAAAAGTTCACATGAATCAAGTGAGTGGAGCGCCGTGGCGTAATGGTTAGTGTGTCGGACTACTGATCCAAGGGTCGTGGGTTCGAGCCTGACTAGCGGCGTGCGTTGTGTCCTTGAGCAAGACACTTTATCCACACTGCTCCAGTTCACCCAGCTGTAAATGGGTACCGATAATTCGTAGTTGCTCTGTAAATACGAATTACCGGCTTCTCTCAAAAAGTCTCTACCTCCGTTCATTCTCCCATTCTTGGGAGACGGCATGCAAGGTCCTAGAGCCAGTGCCGCCGTTAAATATAAGCTAAAAAAAAATAAAATGAATCAAGTGTCCAAATATTAAAGCAATATGTCAGTATTATTACGGAAAGAGAAGTGACTATAGTTGCGCCTGCACGACAAAAAGACATACTGAAAATAATGTGCCGGATTTTATCAGATAGAACTGCGAGATTTTATCAGATAGAACTGCGAGTGAGTGTACCTGCGCCCTCATCGTCACTGGTATCGCTGCTATCTTCGTCTGGGATTCGCTCATTAACCAGAATATCGACATGATCATCAGCAGTCTCGAACTTCTCAGTGTCATCGTCGGCTTTCTCTGTCACCTTTGGTAATAGACATACACTATTATTATTCAGAAACAATTCATTCTGGAAAACACATATAATCATATGTTTTCCCACAACAAAGAGTGCTACAATCTTTAGGAATAGCATCATATGCTTGTACTTACTGGCTTATGGCCCAAAACAAGTTGTGTCCAAATATTTACGATTACAGCCGATTCTCGTCATCTCGATATCGCTTACCTCGATATACACGCGTATCTCTATATACGTCCGAGGTCCCGGCCAAAATCCCCAAATAGATCATGTAGCTTAATCCTGATAAATCGGAAACGTCGATATTTCGGTTTACTCGAAGTGGAAATCGAGTCCCAATAGTACATTTCCTTCACATTTTGTATTCAGATAAGTCGATGTCAAAATTAAGCGCCCGACACCGCCAAGTCTGAATCAGCGAGATTATCTCAGGTAAGTTTTCACACATCTAAAATCAAAAACGCCGGCACTTAAATGTGTTAAAAGTTGCCCAAACCTGTTCAATGGATTCACTTAAACCTTAATTAATCAACATCGACTCATTTAACATAAAAATAATTAAATGGCGTGACAGTCGAGTCAATTGAACTGGACATTTCTGAACGGCGAATTAACATTCATGCCAGTTAGATCACGGTTCGGCCGCATTTACGAGGAGATAACCCACAAACTTTAGTAAGTGGATTATCGATCGTACATATGGACGAACGTGATTTACTGAACTAAGTCATCGTGTCCAACAAAACTCTAAAATGTATCAGCGATGTGATAATAAAAATAAAAATAATATCTCAAATTGATTGACCTGTCATAACTGAGTGAATACACCGTGCGTCTTATAAACATGAAAATAGGGTCGAACAAATCAGGTTTCACAATGTCTAAACAAAAGAGAAATCTTGCGAAGGACCCTGCCTAATAGGAGGTGTATCATGCTTATGTGATATATTTATTAAGTACGCACATTTGCGTCTCGTGAAATGAAAGTGCAATTTATGAAAACCCAGAAGTAAAGTCCGTATTTTTTAAGCGATTCTGTTTGGATCTGTTCGAGAGTGGGTCGCTTAATTTGGCGAATTTTTATCTCGAAGTTCGGATTTGTCGATATATTTTGCTCAGTTCGGTCCACTTCTAGATAACGAGAATTACCTGTGTTATGGTAACTCAGACAAAAAGTTAAATTTTGAAATATCAACAAATATTAGAATTATTCCACTATCATGATACAGTTGAACCTCCACGCACGGCCACCTCTCTACAACAAAACCCTCTCTGTAACAGCCAATATTTTATATCCCAAGGACAATTGCTTCTATATCTAACGTCCACGCACGGCCACCTCTCTACAACAAAACCCTCTCTGTAACAGATGATATTTTATATCCAAAAGACAATTGCTTCTATATGTAATAGCTCCGCGTGCCTGGTCAATAGTCATGAATTTTGTCGAAAATTACGTCATTCAACGTAATTTAGATCGGTCAGTCGATGTGCCCCACGCCAAATTTACGTTCAATGCGTCACATACACTGTTTACAGGTTGAGTAACAAAACAGTTAATTCATGGTCATTCGGGGAACAGTCAACACATATTGCCCCTCGGTGCTGTGGATGACCCGAAGCACTATTGCCCTTTGGGCAATAGTGCCTCGTATCGTCCACATCACCGTGGGGCAATAGTTTTGACTGTTCCCTGAATGACCATGAAATAACTATAAAATACCATACTGACCCTTTCATCCAATGAATCACTTAGGTCCAGTGAAACACTTGTATCTTCCTTCAACATTTTCTTGAAGGTTTCAAACGTTTTCAGTGGCTTTTTCTTCTGTGGACCAAGTACCTGAAATAAACAATAAAACTTACCAGATAAATTCAGTGGAACACCTCTGAACCGGACACTCGAGGAAATATGGATGTTCAACTTTCTCGACAAAAACCTGTTGACAGCGCTTGAGAATTGTCTCCAGTGGAGACAATTCTCATGTGCTGTCAAAACAGGTGATTTTTTTGTTAAGAATTAAAGCAAAAATGAAAAACACTGGTTGACAATTTCTGTCTACAGCGTAGTGAGGGTTAATGGCCCATCAACAGCTAATGTCATTTTAGGCCAGGATAAAAGGATCAAATCCATTACTTCACCTGTATGGATAGGGTGAAAATCCCAAAATTAGAAATTAATATTGACAGAACAAACATATATTCAGCCCTAAAATTCGAGTCGCTTGACCTCCCTCCCTAAGTTATAGGATTAGTACTAGTCTTACTACTTGTATAATGGGTATAACTGGCTCCAACTCTCAAGGAACGAGAACGCCAAACATTACCTGAGAACTAAACCAGGATATCGGGATTCCAGTAAAGATGAATGGAATGGTGCTTAACAGCCCATCAACACAAAAGAGTATCATTTAGGGACAATCAGTCCAGATAAACTCCATTGTTGAATTTACCCTTCGCATTGTTGCCATGCGATTTTGTACCTAAGAACATGTGCGATACTATTCCGCATTTGCTATGAAAGTTTTGTCATCTTTCGACGTCATTTACAGAAAATTTCACATTTTCTGTAAATATATTTCATGAAAAACTGCACATGTTCTTAGGTACAAAATCGCATGGTGGGTCTCATATATGCCTCGTATAACTTGACCTTGTACTGACCTTGGATTTCTCGCGTTTGGGGTCGTCCCAGAGAAGTGGCTGTTGCTTTTTCCTCTTGTGCAACCTGGCCTCCTCAATCAGGATCTTATCCATGATGTTCGCTTGTTTGTCCTTCTTACTCGCTTCAAACTGACTGGAATTTAAAGGCAATTTAACCCCTTCATCCATAAGTAGATGGTGTGGACTTTTCCATGTAGACTTTTGAACTATTTTGTTAATAAACAAGAAACGAGGCAAAGCCACGAAGGCCAGGTTTTTTCCAAGCATGGACACTTGGATAACATAATTATACCCACTTTTTGTAGACTAGATGGCCGTGGCCTGCATGTCGCGCCTTGGGGCGAGGCATGGACACTAAAAAAATAGATATAGTAGATGGAAAAACTTTAATGAAAAAACTTTAACTGGACACACGGACTTACGGACGGACGGACAGACGTATGCCAAAATGCCGAGTGGGTGCGACAATGATGATAAACACCCATGTGAAAGTATCAAGGTAATGGGTGAAGCAGTTGCAGAGATATAGTACACAAAAAAACTTTAACAAATAAATTCAAAGTAATTTGACCTTGACATTGCGCACAGGGGCCGCACGGTTGGGGGTTAGAATGAAAATATGGACGATGATAAACACCCATGTGAAGTTTCAAGGTAATGGGTGAAGCAGTTGCAGAGATATAGTACACAAAAAAACTTTAACAAATAAATTCAAAGTAATTTGACCTTGACATTGCGCACATGGGCCGCACGGTTGGGGGTTAGAATGAAAATATGGACGATGATAAACACCCATGTGAAGTTTCAAGGTAATGGGCGAAGCAGTTGCAGAGATAACGAAAAAGTTTTAACCAAAAAGTCAATTACATAGAAATAATAGGTGAAGGTAAACAAGAGGGCCATGATGGCCCTAATTCGCTCACCTGACTCCATGAACACCAGAGGAGAATGTGACATTGAGTTCATGTGTTTTAAAAAAATTGTGCTATTTTTAGATGGCGGTCATCTTGGATTAAGCGATGACTCTCATTTTACAAAATCTGAAAATGCTTCACCCAGCATCGGCCATGTGGTTCCTGAGAAAAAGACGTTAAAAATCTTGAATAAATGGACCTTTTGGTGGCCATCATGGATGACATAATCATCCGATTCCGACAAATATTGCACCAGAGTGATCGCCTCATTGATACCTTCAATTTGATATATGACATGACATATTCATCAAAAATAATTTGACCCCAATTTGACCCCACGGGCCACGCCCATTTTTGACCCCGGGTTCACCATTTTAACAACTTTCAAAGAGCAATGTACATCGATCATTCCTACCAAGTTTCGTCGAAATCCGGCTAGCGGTTCATGAGAAGAAGATTTTTTAAGAATTTATGCTATTTTTAGACAGTGGCCATCTTGGATTAGCGATGACCTCCATTTTAACAAATCTGAAAAGGCTTCACCCATGGACCATAACTTTTCAGTTTGGCTACCATGGGCCAAGCGGTTCATGTGAAGAAGAATTTTGAAATCTCTAATAAAAGAACGACCTTTCGACGGCCATCTTGGATGACATAACAATCCGATTTGGAAAAAAAATGTACCAGAGTGATCGCCTCATTGATACCTTCGATTTGATATATAACATGACCATATTCGGTCAAAAATAAAATTTGACCCCATGGGCCACGCCCATTTTTGACCCCGGGGTCACCATTTTAACAACTTTGAAAGAGCATTGTACATCGATCATTCCTACCAAGTTTCGTCGAAATCCGGCTAGCGGTTCATGAGAAGAAGATTTTTTAAGAATTTATGCTATTTTTAGACGGTGGCCATCTTGGATTAGCGATGACCTCCATTTTAGCAAATCTGATAAGGCTTCACACATGGACCATAACTTTTAAGTTTGGCTACCATGGGCCAAGCGGTTCATGTGAAGAAGAATTTGAAATCTCTAATAAAAGAACGACCTTTCGACCTTTCGGTGGCCATCTTGGATGACATAACAATCCGATTTCGACAGAAAATGCACCAGAGTGATCGCCTTATTGATACCTTCAATTTGATATATGACATGACCATATTCGGTCAAAAATAAAATTTGACCCCAATTTGACCCCACGGGCCACGCCCATTTTTGACCCCGGGGTCACCATTTTAACAACTTTGAAAGAGCAATGTACATCGATCATTCCTACCAAGTTTCGTCGAAATCCGGCATGCGGTTCAGGAGAAGAAGATTTTTTAAGAATTTATGCTATTTTTAGACGGCGGCCATCTTCGATTAGCGATGACCTCCATTTTAACAAATCTGAAAAGGCTTCACCCATGGACCATAACTTTTAAGTTTGGCTACCATGGGCCAAGCGGTTCATGTGAAGAAGAATTTTGAAATCTTTAATAAAAGAACGACCTTTTGACCTTTTGGCGGCCATCTTGGATGACATAACAATCCGATTTCGACAAAAAATGCACCAGAGTGATCGCCTCATTGATACCTTCAATTTGATATATGAAATGACCATATTCAGTCAAAAATAAAATTTGACCCCTATTTGACCCCACGGGCCACGCCCATTTTTGACCCCAGGGTCACCATTTTAACAACTTTGAAAGAGCAATGTACATCGATCATTCCTACCAAGTTTTGTCGAAATCCGGTTGGCGGTTCTTGAGAAGAAGATTTATTAAGAATTTGTGCTATTTTTAGACGGCGGCCATCTTGGATTACGTAATGACGTCATTTTAACAATTTTGTAATCCCTCTACCTAAGGACCATGACCATGAAGTTTGGTGACTATAGACCCAATGGTTACCGAGGAGAAGACGTTTGAAAATGTTCACGGACGACGGACGACGACGGACACATTGCGGTAACAATAGCTCACATGAGCTTCGCTCAGGTGAGCTAAAAAATGGTCACATGTTGGATAGTTGTATGTGGTAGGCACCCCTTGGTTATGAAGCTGTGAAAGTTTGGTGATCCTAGGTGGTACAGTACCAAAGAAATGGACTTAAACACGAAAACTTAACATTGTAAACGCAAAAACTTAACATTGAAAATGGCTAAGTCGACTGCGCGGACAAAATGGGTCAAGTTAAAAAAAAAGTAACATGTTGGATAGTGATATGTGGTGGGCCCACCCCTTGATTATGAAGCTGTGAAAGTTTGGTGGGTCCTAGGTGGTACAGTACCAAAGAAATGAACTTAAACACGAAAAACAAAAATTAACATTGAAAACGCGAAAACTTAACATTGAAAATGGCTAAGTCGACTGCGCGGAAAAAATGGGTCAAGTTAAAAAAAAAGTAACATGTTGGATAGTGATATGTGGTGGGCACCCCTTGATTATGAAGCTGTGAAAGTTTGGTGGTCCTAGGTGGTACAGTAACAAAGAAATGGACTCAAACACGAAAACTTAACATTGATTGTGGACGCCGCCGCCGCCCGCCGCTCCCGCCCGCCCGCCCGACTTTCGCCAATCCAATAGCCTGGATTTTTTTTCCAAAAAACCTGGCTAAAAAAGTAAGAAAATATCCACAAACAGTGGAGATCCTGATGAGATCGCTCGTTATGAGCTGGATGATCTGGAGCTACACTGTTTGCAGTATGGAAACATGTAGCTGGTGTGGACTCTTCCAAGTAGACTTTTGAACTATTCCATTAATCAGAAAAGGTGTGTTTTTGTCAAAAGTCAGAAAATATCCACTAACAGTGCAGATCCAGATAAGACGGCTCATTACGAGGCGTCTCATCTGGATCTACATTGTTAGCTAGTACAGGCCCGTAGCCAGACCTGTTTGAAGGGGGGGTCGTTTCGAAGGCCCAATGGGCCTGAGGTATATAGGGGGTTCTAAAAAAGTGGACCTCGATGCTAAAAAAGTGTACTTCGAGGCTAGGCGGGGGGGTCGACGGGCTGCGGGCCTGTAGTATCAGGAAAGCGATCTGTAGTGTTACAAGGGTTAACACATTTCTTAACGAAGAAAATGTTTCGACAGCACAGAATCATTTCAATCAGTACCTGAATTTCCATGATGCTTGCTTGTTTGTCCTTGCTCGCTTGAAACTGACTGTAATTTTACCCTTTGAGCGCACGAAACGAAATCTGTCGTCTGCTGTTGTTTTAAATTTCGTCTTCTTTCTCGGTAAAAACATGGTTTGACTGCACTATAGAATCATTTTCAATGAAAATGATTCTAAAGTTCAGTCAAACCATGTTTTTATGAGAAAAAAAAAGAAAAATATAAAATAACAGCAGACGACAAAATTTAATTCAGCATTGTAAGGGTTCAAAGCGCTGGGTCTCAGTAGCCTATTTCACGAACATTGCAAAGTATACTTATCTAGCAAAGTATACTTTGAGGGAGAAATTTTCAATTTAACGATAAGTTTATTAATTTTTATTATGGTATACTGAATTTATTACATTATCACAGCCATTTTGGCTGTGATAATGTAATATATTCAGTATAATAATTATGCATACTTTTAATCAGCAAATATATGCAGTCGGTAGTTCTATATAAAATAATGCATTTCGGGAAAAATAAATGATTACTCCCTCAAAGTATACTTTGCTAGAAAAGTATACTTTGCTAGAAAAGTATACTTTGCAATTTTGATGAAATCGGCTACAGATGATGCATCAAATATTCAATATGTGCTTTTAGAATTATGGACTGCCAATGCAGGGGTGTGAGCACATTGTGAGAAAAGAGAAAATTAGTAAAAAATGTGAGAAAAAAAAGAGGAAACCGCTTTACAAAGGTATGATTTTTGGACAGTTTCAACAAAATCCAGCACTTATTTTTTTAAATTTTATTACAAAAGAAGAAATCCTCTGAACAGAGGAAGGAAATCAACACGCCTGAACTGACCTATATCAAACAATTTTTCAGTATTATTAACAGTTTTCACCAAATTTTCAGGCAATGCATACGTATGTATATTCATTAATACAGTATCAGTCATCAATGAAATTACTTTTTTACTAATCACTTTCTGCACTTCTCAGAGACAAAATAAGCTTAGCATTTAATATATGGGAAATAGATATTGTCGTTTTGTTTTGAAATTTTAATTTATTTCTTAGTAAAAAAATGTGTTTTGACAGTACAAAATAAACATCTTTTCGTCAAGAAAAATGGAAAATTATTGATAACTTACGATTTTTGTTTATCAAAGTTGTCAATCCGTTTCTGAATCAATAGAATTTCGTCCGGGTTTCCGCCTTCATCAAGAATTTTTTGCCTGACACTCTGAACGCGCTCTTCTTCTCGTTTCTCTGCTGCCTTGTCTCGCGCTCGTAGTGCCTTCAGGTTCTCCTGCAGGGGTGGGTGAAGTCATTGACTGATTGATCGTTGATTTGATTGACTGATGATTTTATTGATTTATTGATTGTTTATCGTTATTTATTGATTATTGATTGACTGATCGATTGATTTATTGTTGATTAGAACAAAATTATTGTTATTAAGTGATTGGTATTGATTGATTGTTATCGAGTGATTGTTATTGATTGATATTAATCAAGTGTTGATATATTTATTGTTAGTGATTGATCAAATGTTATTGTCATTTGATTGATTATTGGTTGGTTATTGAATGATTGTTAATTAATTGATTATTGATTGATTATTAATTAATTAATTAATGATTGATTGCTAGGGCTCCAGATAAGGAATTAGTAATGGAGTATTGTTACTCCATCATTTCTGAAGCAATTGGGTATTTCAAAATTTTAATTGGGTAAAATAAAATCACACTACTGTTTACACATCAACAGTTAGCAATTATTGAATACCGTAGTTTGTTTCGAAACGAAAACATGTCTTGGAATTTCATTAGAATTGTCTCCTTGGAGACAATTCTAATGAAATACCAAGATGTGTTTTCATGGAAAAATAAGAAAAATATGCTATATTTGTGGTCCGTTTATTGTTTTCTGCAGCATGATAAATGTACCACAATTGTTCTCATTGATTTTTGATACTCACTACTTCTGATTTCAATTGGGTTTTTGGCCATTTTAATTGGCTATTTATGCAAATACACAGCTTATCTGGAGCTCTGATTGTTATGGATTGATGGTTGGTTGTTATTGATTGTTGATTGATGTTATTTTTGTCCATTAAACAATATACAGATGTGAATGTATCTGTATGGGGGATTGATTGGGGTTTTATGTCTGTTCAACAGCAGTCATATACAGACATAAATGTACCTGATTTATAAAGCTAATTATTTCTGTGTTTGAAATTCAAATTAGGATTAGCTGTTTGATTGGCTGAACCATGTCACTGGACTCACCCGATTGGCTGTGATGTCATTCTTCAGTTTCAGTAACATGTCCATCTTTCTCTGCATGTTGTCTTTATAGCGATTGTCTTCATCTTGTTCTCGTTGTTTCATTCTATGTGGGTAGAAAGGTTAAATTAATGTGAACAAGAATGACGAAGGTCACAATGTACACCTGTCGATGTATAGCCAGTATACAAGGGGGATAACTCCGTGGAAAAAAGTCAGGAACACTATAGGAATGAATGGCATTGTTGTGGAATTTATTGGGGTATAAACTTGGAAAAGTCGCGGGAATAATAGTATTCCCGCGATTTTTCCAAGTTTATATCCCCGATAAATTCCACAAAAATGCCATTCATTCCTTATAATTCCAGCATTTGAAATAAATTCATCAAGAAAATGTGTTTATTTTCCGTTTTCTTAAGAATTATTTTAACTGCGCCCGACGGTTACGGAAAGTAGTTCAGCATGGGAGTTTACTGGGATATAAATTTTGAACAGAGACTTGCTACGGACCAATCAAATGTTAGGGAATTGTGTAGATATTTTTGTGCTGGAATTATTGATGGATATACCCATCAAAATCTAAAACTTAATTTTTTTTTTAAATTAACACAAATTTCTAAGGTGTTTGACATTGACCCTGAACACAGGGGCCATATAGGTATAAAGAAATAGAAAGAAAATATTGATGATGACAAATAAGTAGATGAAATTTTAAAGCCAATCCGTCCGAGGGTTGCAGAGATAGTAGATAGGCAAAAACTTTAAAACAAATTTCATTCGACCATGACAATCCGACATACTGTCTGTTCCACGTTTTGCTGCCGACAAACTTTTGGCCATTAAACACATTAAATCTAAAAAATATTTAAAAGTAAGTACTTTTTCATCAATAACAAAAAAATCACCCTCCCCAAATTTTTTTGTTTCATGAAATTCCATCAAATATAAATTTTATTGCGAAAAAACGATTTGAAATGGACTCCGAAACCTGGCGAGATAGCTTGAAAATGATGTAACTAAGAAAACAAAAGTTAGCTTTTGAATATATTGCGGGGAATATTTTTGATTATCTTCCAGAGGAAGAAATAGAGGATATTCATATTTTTACAACGAATATGACACATTTGGCACTCGTGAAATATGGACATTTCACACAACTCGATGAACATATATGTCATATTCGTTGCAAAAATATGAATATTCTATTTATTATATACCGCTCCATGGAAATTAGCAGTTGTTTAGACTGTATACGGTAATGAATGTGTATTTGCAGCCTATTTGCAGTCCGGCACTGCAGATGCGCGTTATGAATATAGATAGCGGAAGTAGTCGTATTTTCACCGGAAGTTGTTTATTTCATCGATGAGAACATATCACTTTTATTTACATCGTATAACTATGTATTTCATGGGTAGGTATATAATAAATAGAGATATTGTTTTCATGGGGAGATAACCCATAACATTCCCCTCAACCAAGGGCGGTATATAGTTTATAATACCGTATATTTTATATGAATATGATTTGATTAAATTCGCTATTTTAGCAACAGCAACAGGAACAAAACACCAGCAGAGCCGTTTCACTATTATAAAACTTTGTACGACTAAAATGTTCCGTAAGTGCAAAATTATGATAGTCTGTAATATCACATTAACAACGTTTTCTTGTAAACAATTATTGGATTTACATTTATTGAGCATAGGCTGCATAAGCAGCCTATGCTCAATAAATGTAAATTCATTAATTGAAATTTCCAGACGATCCTAAGTCCTCACATACTAAGTCCTAAATTTGCACTTACAAACATTTTAGTGAAATGTCCCCCTGTTGGCTGTAAAATCCACCATATTGTTTATGAACGCTGGTACCCAGTTTCTATTGTAGTACTACAACAGGAATGGCACGAACGGGGTACCAAATGATAGTCTGTTGTCATTTCATTTGTATGCCTTCGCACTTTAGGTTTCTATTTTAGATAAACGCTGAGTAAGTCAATCCAGCATTTGGCTGTTTTGGGTATTTTTGGGAGGGAGGGCAATATTATCATATTTCCCTCTAATATTGCCCACTGCATTGTGAAGCGAGAGATACAGTAGAATATGTTTATCACATAATATGAAATTGACCAATGCAATGTCTAGAATTTGTAATGAGGTACAATAATATTCTACACTACAGTCGTCATTTTCAATGCCTGCTTTGTATAATTTACTTTTTATATTTTTTTGTTACACAATTTGTTTATATTCAAGTGCTGAACTTGACAAAATAATAGAAATATCCCATTAAATTCAACCGCTAATATACATCCTATATTTCACTTAATACAGTGAAAACTGTAATTTATCTAGGTCGGATTTTTACTCACTTTTTCATGGTGTCGGCAATAAACTTGCTGTGTTTCTCGTGGCTGGTTTTACACTCGTCCACCAACAGCCAATGTTGTCGCTCCCGTTCTCTCATCGCCTCCTGGTTCTGCCTATAGAGAAATGGGACAAAGGTCGATATATAGAAAATACCAGGCTAGTGTCTGTTGATATCAAGTTTATCAGGCAAGGCTAGGAAACACGTAGGAATTCCGAGGCTTGTCGAGGAATTCCTACAGTTTCCGAGTCAAGCCTGATAAACTTGATATCAAAAGACACTAGCCTGGTATTCTATTTATCAGGTAACGTTTTATGCTAAAAAATGAGCAAAGATGATGTCATTATCTATGGACAGAACACAGACGTATTTACCTTGCGTCATTACACAGATGTCATTCGGTAATGTTATCTGTCGGTACGTATTTGGTCAATACAGGGCAGGCTACATGATAAATATAGAGAATACGATAATTTGAGCTTGACCTTGGGCATGTGGGCTGCATGGTTGGGCTATAGAATGACAACATGAATGATGATAAAGAAATATTTGAAGTTTGAAGTAAATCAGAGAATGGGCTGTAGAGATATAATTAAGGTACGTAAAAACGTTAACATAGATTTTGTAAAATTGTAGTGCAAATTTCAAAGTCATTTATGTTTATTCATATGTGGATGTGACTGGAGAAATTCGGATTATGGAATTTGTGATCAGTGTAGGTCCTGATAAAATAGCGCACTCCTGTAGCCTCATAAAGGTAATTTTATTGATGGAATGGTGCTGAGCAGTGCAGATCCTGATCAGACTGTGCGGAAGCACAGGCTGATCTGGATCTACACTGGTTGCAAAATCCATAAGCCTCATTTCTCCAGTCACAGCCACAATTATACTCACTTGTCGCGAAGTCACTGGTGTTTATTCATATGTGTCTAGTGACTAGAGAAATTGGGATTATGGAATTTGTGACCAGTGTAGCTCCTGATCAATAGACGTCGCCGGTGTTTATTTGTATACTCACTTGTCGTGACGTCGTCGATGTTTCTCGGCCATCCACGCCTGATGTTCCTCCTTATTGAGTCGTTTGAGAGCAAGATCCGTCTTCTCCTTCGCTAGACGGTCCTCCTTCTTTATCAACTCGTCTTCTGCCAGTAGGAACTTCCCGCGCTCAACGTCCACCTTCGCCAGCTCATACCTGCACAATGTAAATGATTACCGCAATGATTCTAATACAAGGTGCATGATCACGTGGTTACAACAACAACAATGTCGCCCACTCCAATGTAAGTATTATTTGATATTTTCCTTAATATGCAACGGATTTTGATGAAATATGGCGCAGCAAACGCGTCTTCATGAGCTGCATTTGGTCGTCCAGGGAGTTTGGCACAGATTTATGTCATTTTTGCGAAGAATCGATTCTTTGCAAAAACCACATAAGTTTGGGCCAACGTACAGAGACCACCAAATGCAGCTTAACAAGACGTGTTTGATGCGCCATATTTCATCAAAATCCGTTACGTAATAAGCACACTATGAAAGAATACGTACTTTGAATCGGTACTTGTTGTTGTTGTTGTTAGTACCACGTGATCATACACCTTGTAATAGGTGTTTATTCGAATCACTACTGGCTCCGAAGTCCTGGGTGCATTTAATACAGGCAAGTGTTAGTCAGAGAATGGGAACATATACCGCTTTCTCTGAACACAACATAAAAACTAGAAAATGTGTTCATAGACGAGTGGCCCCACCCACTGCTTTGATAGTAAACAAGCATCAACAAAACCAAGGGAAATAACTATGTAAATATTGCAATTGTAGGTCAAGGGTTAAGTAAAATCATAAATATCTTTGTGGATCTACAGCGACGCAAATATTGGCCTTACGATCTGTAGGGTTGAAAGGGTTAAGTAAAATCATAAAATTCTGTGGATAAACTTTTCTATCGCACAAAGCTTAGTAAAAGAGAACCTGAGGTTCACAGACTTACTCCTCTTTCTCCAGTCGTTCACAGATGAGTTTTTCAATCACCCGCTCGTCCTCCAATTCCTGGCACAGTCTGTCGTGGGTGGAGCGCAGTCGATGAACAGCTGACCTGTGGAGACAGAGTTCGAACATGTACTCAAATGGGTGAGAAACTGAGAGAATGGGCGTGATATGATATGTGCGTATGAGACCAGCAATGTGATTTTGTACCCAAGAAGATGTGCGATTTTCATGAAAAGTATTTACAAAAACTGTGATATTTTCTGTACATGATGTGGTAAGTTGATAATTTTCTATAGCAAATGCGGAATTCTATTCTGCATTTGCCATGAACATGTCGTCAGCATTCGACGTCATTTACGGAAAATATCGCTGTAAATAATTTTCATGAGAATTTCATGAGGTTTCATACTTATGGCACATCTTCACAAAACCACATGGCTGTAACTGGATAAATGGAGCCTATGGTATTTGTGACCAGTGAAGTTCCTGATCAACTAGCAAACTCCTGCAGCCTGATAACGATCTGTATTGCTTATTAGAAGCATGACGGGTGTTTCATTGATGGAATGGCAAACAGTGCAGATCCTGATCAGACTGTGCGGATGCACAGGCTGATCTGGATCTTCACTGGATGCAAATCCATACGCCCAGTCACACCCACACATCATGACCCAAAAATCAAGCAGAAAAGTATGGAGGTAACTTCACAGGTAGCATACACATGTGTGTAAAGTATCATGAAAATATTCAAAGGGGTTTCAGACTTATGTCACAAATGCAATGGTAAGATATAATGCCTTGCAAATAAACTGGTGGGGTATAAAATTATCTTTCTATTGGATTTTAACATTTGGGGGAGAAAATACAATATACTAGTACAAGGTGTGTAATCACGTGGTTTCCGAACCCTCTTTTCTGACGGGACGTAATCTGTGACGTCATTTTTACAGTAGATTTTCATTAAAATCTTCCTAACAAATGGACAGATTTTGATGATATGTAACGCACCAAATACGATGGCATATGTGTTTTATAGGTGCTCTGAAAGTTCTGTACAATAACTGATAGATTTCACAAAGAATCGAGTACCGCTTATTTCCTACATTCACATGCTCTAGTTTTTATTTACATTTACGGTAACCGATTCTTCGTCAAAACGACATAATTATGAGATTAAAGCCGCCTGTACAATAAAGGGCAACGTGTACCACATTTGCTGCGGTATATTTCATAAAAATATGTCATTCCATTAGAAAGATATTAAAGGAAATTTACCGTAAACACATCAAAAAACATGACGTCACGCCGTTCGGAAACCACGTGATCCCCCACCTTGTAGTAATTGAATAGACAATTTTAGAATGTGAGGACCAATTTTCAATTATTTTTCTTAGTTTGGTTGGTAATTTTCAACCAATCTCGTTAATTTGTGTCATTGAATTTCCAATTATTTTTTACTTAATTGGTACTTCTATGAGAAAATTCAAACAGTTGAATCAGCAAATCAGCGTACGTATTGCCAGCACTCTCCTTCTCAAATAGCTGGCTCTCGGTTCGCAGTTTCTCACGTTCAAGGTCATCAATTTTGCTGCGGCACTGTTTTAGCTCTTCCCTGAAAACCACAGAATCGTATTGAACTAAATTGCATTCCTCTATGGGAAGTACTAAGACATAGGCGAATAGAAGGCTAGTGTCTTTTGATATCAAGTTTATCAGGCAAGGCTAGGAAACGAGTAGGAAATCTGAGGCTAGCCTGATAAACTTGATATCAAAAGACACTAGCCTGGTATTCTATTTATCAGGTACCGTTTTATGCTCGAAAATGACCACAGATGACGTCGTTATCTATGGACAGAACGCAGACTTGCTTACTAAATATTGGGACACCATTTGCTTTGGGAAATCCCTATAAAATAGGGATTTCCCAAAACAAATTGTATCCAAATATATTGTTATTGTGATAAACCAGTACACCCATATCAACCCTAAATATTGGGACACTCTTTGTTGTGGGAAACCATATATGTGTATGTGATTCACAGCATAAATTGTGTCCAAATATTTAGGGTTATTATGGTACATCATTTATATTATACTTTTGATGTTATCACTGACAAAAGACTTTCATACATAAACATCAAAACCATCGCTTTCTAAATGACAGCTCTCCTATTACCGTCACAATTCCATTTGTACGTAGTGCCTGTAATAATCGTTATTTATTTTTGTTCATTCATTTATTTAATGGTGTTTAACGGCCTGTCAACAGCTACTGTCATTTTAGGACGGGTTAACGGGGCCAAATCCCATATTTCACCAGTTGTGATGCGGGGACAATGTCAAAATCTGAAATTAATATTTACAGAATAAATATAGATTCAGCCCTGAAATGTGGCCATGACTGGAGAAATGGGGCTTATGGGTTTTGCGACCAGTATAGATCCAGATCAGCCTGTGCATCCACACAGTCTGATCAGGATCTGCACTGTTCGCCATTCCATCAATGAAATACATGTCATGCTTCTAAGACTAACAAGCAATATAGATTGTTATCAGGCTATAAGAATGTCATATTTGATCAGGAGCTACACTGGTCACAAATATCATAAGCCCCATTTCTCCAGCCACAGCCACAAATTAGAATAACATGTAATAAATAATTTCTCAATGTTTGTAAATCCTATAAAGAAACGTGTCCTATGCGCATGCTTCTTTATCGGATATACAAACATCTTGGAGAAATAAATCCTGTATTTCTATATGACAGCTGAATGTTACCATGTTTACAGGATAGCGGCTCCTACGCCTATAAGGTCATAGAATGTACTTTGCTTGTCAAACACAGAGTCTGCTGAAAGTGACGAGGGAGGGTAGATATCGTATCTGATTTGTTTAAAGTCGCCAGATGCATATATAGGTCAACTTAGCATGTGGTTTATATTTATCCATTACAACGCTGAATTAAATTTTGCCGTCTGCTGTTTATTTTTTATTTTAAGTTTTCCCATCAAAACCATGTTTTGACAACACTTTAAAATAAATTATAAAGTGCTGTCAAACCATGTTTTTATCAAAAAAAGAAGATAAAATATAAAACAAGAGCCGACAACAATTTACGTTTCCCTCATTCTAAGGGTTAATAAAGTTACCATAACCTCTTTAGACGTGAAGAATCCCCAAATTTCGTCAGACTTGATTGAATTTAACATACATGTACATGTAGTTTGATTGCTAGTGTTTTGATCGATCATGCGGCAAATTTATGATAGGTTTTTATTAAGTTCATGACAATAAGCTCTGACGTGCAGCAATTTTGTGATGGAAGTGCTATTGCTATTGTGGTGATAGGTACCTGTTTTTCTCCGTCAAGTATTGATGGTGTTTCACCTTCTCGGTCAGCTGGTTCAGGTGGCTCCGAAGATGCATCATACGCAGCTGTTCTTGTCGGGATATCTTCTCAACAGGCGTGTCCGGGTAATCCGGTGATCTACAAAAACAAGACAATAAAGCGCTGGTGACCTTGACCTTGGCAATTGATATCAACACACCTGCGAAGTATCATGAAGATATTCCAAGCCAGGTCCCTACGCATGATGGGGGGTCCGCCGATGTCAGTCACTGGATTTGTAAAAAAAGACAAAGAACCATTGCTAGACACACATTGTGCCCAAATAATATTACCAGATGGCCGCGGCCCGCATGTCAAGCCCGCAGAGGCATTTGATGGTCTCAAAGTGTATTTATTTGAAGTTTGATGCCCAATAAGCATACACAGTTTCAAGCAAATCTGACTTAAGTTTAACGCAAATTTTGACAGAAACTTTAACGCAAACTTCTAAGTCATTTGACCTTGCCATATGGGGCACAGGGGCCGCATGAGTGGGACACCGAATGAATATATGGATGATGACTAATAAGCATATGAAGTATCAAGTCAATGCGACTTAGGACTGCAGAGATATAAGGTATTTAAAAACTTTAACGCAGATTTCGGAACGCAAACTTCTAAGTAATTTGACCTTGACCTTGGGTACAGGGGCCGCATGAGTGGGATACAGCATGAACATATGGATCATGACTAATAAGCATATGAAGTTTCAAGTCAATGTGACTTAGGACTGCAGAGATATAAGGTATTTAAAAACTTTAACGCAGATTTCGGACAGACGGACGCACAGACGGACGGACGGACGGACACCCGGACGTCATTGTGATCACTATGTCTTGCTTTCCGCAAGCTGGCTCGACAAAACTGGTTAGATAAAGATAAACCAGGTATAACCAAATATATTGCCCGGCTGTCTGGGACAAGTTGAAAAAGTTGCTGGGCAAATTTCTCTCAACTTGTTTAACAGTTTCCTCATTCTGGTTCCATTTTCACTTTCCAGTGAGTTATATTCAGTTCTATGATTCTTGTTTCTATCACAAACATGTACTTTAAATTTTGTTTGACTAAATATAGATATCAGAGCTCCAGATAAGGTGCGTATTGGCATATTGTACGCAATTAATTTAGCTGAATACGCATTGATTATCAAAAGTGGGAGTACAAAATACGCACAGCAATGTGAAAATACGCATTGATTTTCAAATTGAGTAGTGAAAATACTGTCATAAAGTTGAAAATTCACTTAATTGAGCTGCAAAAAGAAAACACCGTAGCTCAATTAAGTGAATGTTTAAATTTGTTATATATGTTTTATCATTTGATCCCTATTTAGTAATGAAAAAATCAGGGGGTATAGTATGCTTTAGACACAAAGCTTATCTGGAGCTCTGGATATGCAGAAAACAATGAATTGAGTAGCTTGACTTAACTGTTACTTGGGTTAACCCATTGAGGTTGATATGGATACAATACATTTTATTGAAAAAATATGATTATTTTCTGCATTTCTCAATAAAAGTATATATTGTTAGTCTCCGCAAAACTGCCAAAATTTTACAGGACATTCGGTCTGGTAAACTTGAAAATTTTTACCTGAAAACTTTTTACAAAAAATAAAATTGATTTTGTGATATTTAAGAGCTTTTTAGCTGTTTAAGTATATCAGTCATATAAGAAAAGCTAGCTAGCACCAGAAGCGCATACCAAAGAAGGTGATTTCATTGAAGGTTAGAATACAAAAAGTAATAGTCGGACATTCAGTCCGGCGACTTCCTTCCGGTTTACCATCGGACAGGCGGAAATTTTAACGGACATGTCCGATGGACCGACGAATTTCGCGGAGACTGTTGTTACCACTCATTTGAACCATCTCATCACGACGGTTCATATGAGTGGTAACAACATACACTTTCGAAACAGTGAAAATAGCAAGTAAAAAAGTATCCAAATGTTCATACTACTGAAATTGTATCCACACTATAATGGGTTAACATACTCCAAATAGGTCTCTTCATCGTCGTCGTTTTCTCCACCTTGAGACCCAAGATCCAGCTCCCTTTCGTATTCACGCCCCTCACCATCCGCCCCGAATTCTGGGTCCATTCCGAGACTCTGTAGCTCCTTAAAGAAGTCATCCCCTTCCAAAAGGGGCATACCACCAAACATTCTACTCTCCTCGTCATCAGCCATTTGTTGGCAAGGTTGTTGTTGTGGCTCAGAGACGTAGACCTGGAGAGAAAATATAGAACACCATAGAATCAGTAAGCAGGGCTTAAAAATATTCACTTTTCCATACAATTATAGTCTACTCGCCCAGACAAAAAAGCTACTTGCCCAAAAGTTAAGGAAAATGTAAGTATTATTACCTTTTCGAAAAAGGTTCAAGAAATTACTGTCCAATAATTCCAGCACAAAAATATTTACACAATTCCCTAATATTTTATTGGCAAAAATTTATATCCCAGTAAACTCCCACGCCGTACTACTTTCCATAACCGTGAGGCGCAGTTAAACTAATTCTTAAGAAAATGGAAAATAAACACATTTTCTTGATGAATTTATTTAAAATGCTGGAATTATAAGGAATGAATGGCCTTTTTGTGGAATTTATCCAAGTTTATATCCCCGATAAATTCCACTAAAAGGCCATTCATTCCAATAATAAAATAGTACATACATGCACCATGTTTATATGCTTTATGCAATCATTTTATGTGGAGACGAAACTCCACACTTTTTGCCGGGGTTAGGTGTGAGGGGATATTGACTTCTCGGCATCCCTAGAGTGGTTTTGATTTTTCTTGAAAACCAACAACCAATAATAATAAAAACAATTATCACAACCTACAACCAATAAAAGTAAATTGTTACATTTAATAAATTAGCTTCTGTTGTACCAACATTAATACTAGACATGGATATGCCCCGCTGGAATACGGGACTCTAACAGGAGAAACTCTTACAAACTTTACTATGTAAATGTACACGAACTGACGGACATACGGAACTTCAAGAGCAAGGCAATTTCAAGGTGAGTTAACAAAATTGATTCAGCTCCATTCCCACCCCAACCCCCTTGGTGATAAATAATGACCAGTCCCTTAAATTGGTATTATAATTGTTCATAATATGAAGCACGAGAACATAATTATAATGAGTGATGGATTGTCTATCGTGTTACATGAATGCGTCTGTTGTTTTGTTCAACAGCAAAATGTGTGGGGTGGGTGGGGGCTTCCTAGTATATTCAACACTGAAATTACAAAACTTTCCTTCACTGGGAAACAAATTGGTTCAAATTATTTTGCTACTGGCGTTTTCAGGTTGGAAAAGAAAATGGAGTCGTGTATGGATGTTTAAAGTTTGTTTTTAGTGCAAATTTTTATAACTTCAAACACCTTGTTTGGTTTGTTGCACCAGAGGAAGACAAAATCAAACAAGCCCTGGTAATATGTGAAGAAATGGGGATTATGGGTTTTCACGTTTGTGGCCAGTGAAGATCCAGATCAGCATGTGCATATGCACAGTCTGATCAGAATTCGCACAGTTGTCATTCTATTAATCAAACAACCACCATGCTACTAGCAAGCAATATAAATCGTTATCAGGCTACATGAGTTTGCTATTTTATCAGGAGCAACACTGGTCACAAATCCCATAAGCCCCATTTCTTCAGTCAGTGGCAGCCACATATTATAAAGGGAATAGAACTATTCAATAATACGTGCTCATCATGATGAGTGAGTTAACCCTTTCAAGACTACAGACCGCTATAGTGGTATTGGCAAACAGTGTAGATCCAGATGAGCCGGCTTGTGACGAGCCTCCTCATCAGGATCTGCACATTTTGCAAGTAACTTTCATATTTTTTAGCACAAAACACCCCCTTTTCAGAAATGTACTGAAAACCATTTTGTGATGTTTGGATTGGTTGCAAAATTAACATTATCAAAATCCATTCCAGATACGGTACTTAGGGGTAAAAGGGTTCAGTATAGAATTGCAGGCTATTGTCTTGAAACTACTTTGATATCACCTAACTATAAGACACAGGTAGGAAACGAATATGAATTTAGAGTAATTCCTAATGTTTCCAAGTCTAGTCTGATTAACTTGATCGCAAAAGACACTAGCATGGTATTATATTTGACCTTGACCTTGCAAATGTGGGCTGCATGGGTGGAATAAAAAAAGGATGTTGATAAAGAAGTATATGTAGTTTTGAGTCAATTAGACTTATAGTTGCAGAGATACAAATCAAATAACAGACTTCAGATAAACATATTTTATTTTGATCACTATGACTTGCCTGTCGCAAGCGGGCTTGACAATAAAAAAGTGTTGGCGTTAAATTAAATCCCCAAAAAGCTACCATAGCCATTTTTGTAATAAATAGTTCATGTAGCAAGCTTTTTACACAGCTAATGTTTATAATACGTCATGTGTTTTCAAATGGGAATAATACAATAGACCAGCCGGGAGCAGGGGAGGGGGTGTCCGGACCCCTGGACCACCACCACCCCCCCCCCCCCCCCCCCCCCCCCCCCCCCCACCCCCCCCCCCCCCCCCCCCCCCCCCCCCCCCCCCCCCCCCGTATCCTCGCCTGACTGACTACCGATCACATAAACTAAAGAAACTGTCGGGTACTGGTTTGGCCGAAAAATATGTTTCCCATCAAAATAAAAGTATACAACAGGTGCCCGTGCTTAATATGCAGAGCACATGAATAAGTTGCACATTATTTTCAACAGCCATGTGCAGTATTTATACACATAAGACAAGTTCAGTGTTCTATTATTCTCCAGAACATGAGAAATACTTGCTCAAAATATAAAATTACGTTTTTCCAAACATGAAAATCGGAACTGTTTACACAAATGCTCTGGAAACCTATTCTCGCGAGATTTGGCGAGGCTTCGAGACCTACGCGTTCGCACCTCATACACCTTCGCACAACATACATTTTCACGACTAGACGTTTCGCTACTCCAGAAATTTATAGAACGCAAAAATCTACATAAACTCAAATATATATTGCTAGCTCCAAATATTTAGAGCTAGCGATATATATTTAGAGCTAGCAATATGAAAGTGTTGAAAAATCATAATAGCACCCAGTCATAGCAATCTGAGAAAAAGTATGTTAAGACAAAAATATCCGTGTGGGTAATTATGGCTGATCTTCATCTACACGAGTTGAAGTTTGGACTCATTTTGTGGAACCTACCGTGAATCATTCATATTCATATGCGTCAAATTGTGGATTCACACCTTCAGATGTTTCACACGTTTGTGACATGCATAGATTAGAGCATCATAAACTTGGGTTAGGCTCAAGCTAGCTACAATATACGTAGCGGTAATCGGCTACGTATGACTATTCATTCTAGGCTCAAGCATGCACAATTACAGATTCATAACACCCTACAGAAAATGCAAATTAGAACTGTATACATGAAATGTGGAAATAGATCACATAAAGCTTGTCAGTCACTCAAAGTCAGATATACGAGTTTGTGTAATTTAATACATCTACACAACAGCAATGTTCTGGTGCTCGCAAAGTTAACATGATGCTTTACTTTGTTGAATTTTCATATTTTTAGTACTTAATTATTGAATTCCGGCATTTTCAGTTTTCGTTTCAGCACCACATATGTAATATTACAAGTAGCATGAGTATATAGTTGAAACTTTTAGATGTCAGAGATCATTGCATGAATTAATATTGAAAGAAACTATATTGAGGTATAATTGTACATGATATGTGAGATATGGTAATTTGAAAGTTTGGGTCATTTGTATCCACCCAATATGTACCTATAGTTAGCATATACGGCATCTACAGTCTGTATCAATTCCATGAACAATTCAATTTTCAAAATTCAATTATTTGATAAAGGCCACTGTCCTATGTCAACAATAATACATGCAATGTACACACATGGAGTTGGTGACATTACTTCATTGCAATAATTTACGGAAAGTCGCATCTTTTGTACATAAATGCCCATTAATCCATGAATGCCTCCATCCCAATTCAGTTCAGCTACTGTCTTTGTTTTTGTATGATAATAGTACCGTACACTGTACAAGTGTTTCATGTGGTACAACGTTTGTAACACCTTTCATTTTTCAATAACTTATGAACCGTTTTACCGATTTTGATAATATTTGGCCACAATGTGTGTCTATATGGATGTTGCTTTGTTTTGCATACGACCCACATCCGACCGATCAAGATCAAGGTCACTCAGGACTTATTGTTCACCTTGTTTGTAAGGCAAACATGTTAAACAAAATGTTATTGTAAAGGCTGCCAGCCAGGGGATTAGCCTCGTAATAACGATGCCCTTGTTTGACTTCTGGATAGTGACCTTTACAGACCACTATCACAGTTGTCGTCGTATTTACGTGGACTTATTAATACGGATACGGATTTCCACACGCAACTCGTACATTGGCTCTTGATAATTATAAAATGTAATGAAAAATAAATAATATACAAAATAAATGACATTCAGACACAGGTAATCACCCTCGGTCATTTATAATATCGAATGAAAATTGGTAACCATCCCAACATTTGGTATAACATGCTTTGACCTGTATGAATACTTATTCCAATGCTCATCATTGAGGCACTCTAACGGTTAACCGCCCCCATGCTCAAGGAATTACGTCCATTCAACAACAAGGTCATATACAGACGGGAATGTACCTGTATGGGACATTGATTGATTGGGTTTTATGTCCATTCAGCGTGAAGTCATATATACAGACGGGAATGTACTTGTATGGGGCATTGATTGATATTGGGTTTTATGTCCATTCAGCAGCAATGTCGTATACAGACGAGAATGTACCTGTATGGGGCATTGATTGATTGGGTATTATGTCCATTCAGCAGCAAGGTCATATACAGACGGGAATGTACCTGTATGGGGCATTGATTGATTGGGATTTTAAGTCTCTTCAACAGCAAGGTCATATACAGACAGGAATACACCTGAATGGGTGATTTATTGAGGTTTTACTCCGTTTAACAGCAAGGTCATACTCAGGGAACCGACCTGTCTGGGCAGATTGGCTGGTTGGTATTTTATGTCCATTCAACATTGACAGCAAGGTCATACATGTATATATACAGATCCTAAGTGATGAATGGAATGGAGCTTAACAGCTTATCAACATAAAAAAAGGGCATCATTATCACTAAGCTAATCCCCTCGCCGACAGCTTTGATAATAATAATAATAATACAGGGGCGTCGGAACAGGTCCGGAAGGTCCAGCGACTGCCGGATCAATACTTTTGACATATTTGGAATTCATATATAAACAAACGGAATGTACATATTTTTTCAGCATTTTTTCTCATTTCTCATCAGAAGTGTACGTTGTTACCACTCAGTTGAACCGTCTCAGCGAGACGGTTCAACTGAGTGGTAACAACATGCACTTTGGGTGGGTAGCGGGTGCACCCACTAGATTCGCCGGACCAATCGTATGATGCTTCCGGTGCTCCTTTAATAATAGCTAGGGCAGTCGATGGCGCGTCACCGCAATATACCCACTTTTCCCAAATGCTAAGTCGAAAAGAGGGGGGGGGAGGGGAGATAATCCATGACCAGTGGTGGAATGAAAAATCAACAAGAGCTGTAGGAGAACAGCATAGCTCGACTACGAGGGTGTCGATGTACACATAGCTTGACAAAGAAGGTGGCTGCGGCCTACATAAAAACCTTAACGGGGGGAGATAATCCATGACCAGTGGTGGAATCAAAAATCAACAAGAGCTGTAGGAGAACAGCATAGCTCGACTACGAGGGTGTCGATGTACACATAGCTTGACAAAGAAGGTGGCTGCGGCCTACATAAAAACCTTAACCAAGGTTGACTAAAAACATTAACCAAGGGAAACTAGAAATGTGGCCTGTCGGCACACGAATACCCCCACTGGCAGCCAAAGAAAACGAGGCATTTTTGATCATAAGCCATTTAGCCGAGCGTTAAGGTTTCAAACGCATCAAGTCTGTGACCTTGACCCTGGGCATAGTGTGATAATCCATGCATCGGTGTAGAAGATATAGAGCGGAAGGGAATTTCAATAGGTTTGACCTTTGACCTTCAACTATGACCTTGACCTTGGACGTAGGTGCGTGGTTATTGATCGAGACACACCTTTCTCATCTGAGAAAACATTTGTGCCAAGGCATTTGATAATGCATGCATCGGTGTAGAAGATATAGAGCGGAAGGGAATATCAATAGGTTTGACCTTTGACCTTCAACTGTGACCTTGACCGTAGGTGCGTGGTTATTGATTGCGACACACCTTCTCATCATGAGAAACATCTGTGCCAAGCCATTTGATAATCCATGCATCGGTGTAGAAGATATAGAGCGGAAGGGAATTTCAATAGGTTTGACCTTTGACCTTCAACTGTGACCTTGGACGTAGGTGCGTGGTTAGCAATTTGATAATCCATGCATCAGTGTAGAAGATATAGAGCGGAAGGGAATTTCAATAGGTTTGACCTTTGACCTTCAACTGTGACCTTGACCTTGGACGTAGGTGCGTGGTTATTGATCGGGACACACCTTCTCATCATGAGAAACATTTGTGCCAAGCCATTTGATAATCCATGCATCGGTGTAGAAGACATAGAGAGGAAGGGAAGTTCAATAGGTTTGACCTTTGACCTTCAACAGTGACCTTGACCTTGGACGTAGGTGCGTGGTTATTGATCGCGACAGACCTTCTCATCGTCAGAAACATTTGTGCCAAGCCATTTAGGAATTTCAATATTTTTTACCTTTGAGCTTCAACTGTGACCTTGACCTTGGATGTAGGTACGTGGTTATTGATCGCGACACACCTTCTCATCCTGAGAAACATTTGTGCCAAGGCATTTGATAATCCATGCATCGGTGTAGAAGATATAGAGCGGAAGGGAATTTCAATAGGTTTGACCTTTGACCTTCAACTGTGACCTTGACCTTGGACGTAGGTGCGTGGTTATTGATTGTGACACACCTTCTCAACATGAGAAACATCTGTGCCAAGCCATTTGATAATCCATGCATCGGTGTAGAAGATATAGAGCGGAAGGGAATTTCAATAGGTTTGACCTTCAACTGTGACCTTGAACGTAGGTGCATGGTTAGCAATTTGATAATCCATGCATCAGTGTAGAAGATATAGAGCGGAAGGGAATTTCAAAAGGCTTGACCTTTGACCTTCAACTGTGACCTTGACCTTGGACGTAGGTGCGTGGTTATTGATGGCGACACACCTTCTCATCATGAGAAACATTTGTGCCAAGCCATTTGATAATCCATGCATCGGTGTAGAAGATATAGAGTGGAAGGGAATTTCAATAGGTTTGACCTTAGACCTTCAACAGTGACCTTGACCTTGGACGTAGATGCGTGGTTTTCCAAGTATGGTTGCTGTAGGCCCAGGAGTATTCCATATACAAGCTTGAGTAAAAAACGTAACCAAGGGGAGATAACTAAGTAATCCAAGAATAAAAGTAGGTGAAGGTGAAATATAGGTCAGGGATTATTGATGTACATCACTAGGAGATGAAGTTGTCCAAGTATGGTTGATGTAGGCCCAGAAGTATTCCATATACAAACTTGACTATAAACATTAACCAAGTAATTGAAGGTTAAATGTAGGTGAAGGTAAAATAAAGGTCAGGGTTATTGATGTACATCCATATGAGAAAAAGTTATCCAAGTATGGTGTCTGTATGCACAATAGTATTCCATCTACAAGCTTGACTAAACACCTTAACCAAGGTTGAGTAAAAACCTTAACCAAGGGGAATTAAGTAAGTAATTTAAGGTTAAATGTAGGTCAAGGTCAAATATAGGTCAGGGGTTGTTGATGTACATCACTAGGAGATGAAGTTGTGGTTGGTGTAGGGCCATGAGTATTCCATCTACAAGCTTGACTAAAAACCTTAACCAAAGAGAATTAAGTAAGTAATTCAAGAGGAAATGTAGGTCAAGGTCAAATATAGATCAGGGGTTATTGATGTACATCACTATGAGAAAAGGTTGTCCAATTATGGTGTCTGTATGCACAATAGTATTCCATGTACAAGCTTGAGTAAAAAGCTTAACCAAGGTCGAGTAAAAACCTTAACCAAGGGGAATTAAGTAATTCAAGGTTAAATGTAGGTCAAGGTCAAATATAGGTCAGGGGTTGTTGATGTACATCACTAGGAGATGAAGTTGTCCAAGTATGGTTGGTGTAGGGCCAGGAGTATTCCATCTACAAGCTTGACTAAAAACGTTAACCAAGGGGAATTAAGCAATTCAAGAGGAAATGTAGGTCAAGGTCAAATATAGATCAGGGGTTGTTGATGTACATCACTAGGAGATGAAGTTGTCCAAGTATGGTGGGTGTAGGGCCAGTAGTATTCCATATAGAAGGTTGACTAAAAACCATTAACCAAAAGGAATTAAGTAAGTAATTGAAGAGGAAATGTAGGTGAAGGTCAAATATAGATCAGGGGTTATTGATGCACATACCTATGAGAAAAGGTTGTCGAAGTATGGTGTCTGGATGCACAATAGTATTCAATGTACAAGCTTGAAAAAAAACCTTAACCAAGGTTGACTACTAAAAACCTTAACCAAGGGGAATTAAGTAAGTAATTCAAGAGGAAATGTAGGTCAAGGTCAAATATAGATCAGGGGTTATTGATGTGCATCACTAGGAGATGAAGTTGTCCAAGTATGGTGGGTGTAGGGCCAGTAGTATTGCATATACAAACTTGACTAAAAACCTTAACCAAGGTTGACTAAAAACCTTAACCAAGGGGAATTAACCAAGTAATTCAAGAGGAAATGTAGGTCAAGGTCAAATATAGATCAGGGGTTATTGATGTACATCACTAGGAGATGAAGTTGTCCAAGTATGGTGGGTGTAGGGCCAGTAGTATTCCATATACAAGCTTGACTAAAAACCTTAACCAAGGCGTGACGGTGACGCCGACGCCGGCGCCGGGGTGACAACATAAGCTCTACTTATTCTTCGAATAGTCGAGCTAAAAATTGAAATTCACTTTGCGCATTTACACACCATAAGGAAGGCATGCACCAAGTGTCAAGTCCCTAGCTATTAGGGTTAAAATGTTTTAATTCTTATAAGGCAAATTTCAGAGATTGTAAGTAAAAAAGGGGGAGATAATCCATGACTGGGGGTTGAATAAACTAGAAAATGTCTTCACAGAATACGGTTGCCCCACATATCACTTTGATAGTAAACAAGGAAAAAGCCCAAAGCAGAGACAATCCATGACCCATGGGTCGAATAAAAAATTGAAATAAACTTGGAACATCTACTCATCATACGGAAGCTACCTACCAAGTTTCATGTCTGTAGCTATTACGGTTTAAAGTTTTACGAGTTACAAGAGAAAATTGCCGAATTCTAAGTAAAAAAGAGGGAGATAATCCAGGACCCGGGATTGAATCAAAAATCGAAATAAACTTTACGCATCTACTCATCATAAGGAAGTTACATACCAATGTTTCAGGTCTGTAGCTAGCATGGTTGAAAAGTTTTACGACTTTTAACGGTTGGTGACAGACGGACGGACGGACGGACGGGCAGGCAGGACGGACGGACAGACAAGAGTAACACTAAATTTTCATCATGGTTTGCAATAAGAATCGAAATTCACTTTGCGCACCTACACACCATAAGGAAGGCACTCACCAAGTTTCACCAAGTCCCACCCTATTGCGGTTAAACAGTTTTATTTCTTACAAGAAACGTGACGGATGTACGTACAGACAGACGGCCGGAACAAATATTATCAAAATTTAGCGAAGCGGTTCTCAAGTTACTGAAAAATGAAAGGCGTTAATAATGCGCCTATCGACGAGGGGTGAGTGAGTGAGTGAATAGGGTTTAACGTCCGCTTTTCTGACATAGAGGTACAAGCCTCAGGGAGTCTACACGCAGACGGGTCAACGGGGTCGTGTCCCGTATCCACCTGTCCGAGGGGGGTAAATCCCAACTTCAGAACTCGATATTTACAATCAAAATATATATTCAGTCCTGAAATTAGAACAACCTGATCTGGTGCCAGGCCCTCGCCACACCAGCATCATTTATCCCATCCCCTAAAAGTAATAGGATTAGCGCTAATCTTACTTTTATATATGGGGCATAGCCGGACTCAACTCTCACATACAAGAAAGCCAAAAATGTACATGAGGGCCAAATCCGGTATAGTGGGTTCCGGAAAGTATGAACCCAATCGTTAAGCCAGTTTAGTCGCCTTTTACGACAAGCAATGGCTACTGCAGCACTATTCTCAGGATCAGTTGATCCCGCCCCGGTGCCTGCACGGGGCTATCGACGAGGGGATAATTACCAGGCAAAGCAAAGAAATCCATGATAATCGCTGAACACGACTCACCATGGAAAAATATATAAATTGTCAGTGTGGTTTTATTGCGCTGGTCTATTTCGGACGTGGGATGTTTATTGGTGTTTAACGGCCTATCAACAGCTATGGTCATTTAAGGCCGGGCCCACATGTTAGATCCCGTATTTAACCTGCTGCATTGTGGGGAAGATCACAAAATCAGAACAGCATATTTACTAGTACAGCAAGTATATATTCAGCCCTGAAATTAGAATAACCCAACATGGTGCCAGGTCCATACGACACCAAAAGTATGGATTTTGTTACCAGTGTAGATCCAGATCACTCATTTCATCAATGAAACACCCGTCATGCTTCTATCATTATCAGGCTACAGGAATTTGTTTGTTTGTTTTGTGTGTTGGGGTTTAATATAGGAATGAATGGCCTTTTTGTGGAATTTATCGGGGTATAAACTTGGAAAAGTCGCGGGAATACTGGACGAAGGCCGGAAGGCCTCGTCCAGTATTCCCGCGACTTTTCCAAGTTTATATCCCCGATAAATTCCACAAAAAGGCCATTCATTCCTTATAATTCCAGCATTTGAAATAAATTCATTAAGAAAATGTGTTTATTTTCCGTTTTCTTAAGAATTATTTTAACTGCACCCGACGGTTACGGAAAGTAGTTCGGCATGGAGTTTACTGGGATATAAATTTTGGACGGAGACTTGCAATGGACCAATCAAATGTTAGGGAATTGTGTAAATATTTTTGTGCTGGAATTATCAGCCTATCAACAGCTAAGGTCATTTAAGGCCGGGTCAATGGGTTTAGTACTAAATCCCATATATTACAAGTAGATATACAAATGGGGGGGGGGGGGGGGGGGGAAATCCCAAAATCAGAACTGAATATTTACAATAACAAAACTATATATTCAGCCCTGAAATCAGAATAATCCTGATCTGATGCCAGGTCCTCGCCACACCAGAATCACTTGGCCCCTCCCAAAAGCAGTAGTATCAGTAATAATCTTACTACTTTTATAATGGGCAATAACCCAATTCAACTCCCAGGTAACAAAAAAGCCAAAGATAAAAACGTACCTGAGGGCCAAACCAGGCAAATCGTGATTCCTATAAGGAGGAAACCCTACCGTTAATTTACACCGTCTCATTCGCCCGACCACCACCCACTGGCTAGAAGAGTGTGCTATTTGATCAGGAGCTACATTGGTCACAAATCTCATAAGCCCCATTTCTCCAGTAACGGGCACATTTTGGTTGAACCCAAATTTTCTGTCTGTAACACAGGGCGACTTACATTTTCTTGTAAGTCGCCCTGCGCTGCAGACAGAAAATTCTGGTTAATTTTGGTTATAGGAGAAACTAAATATTTTACGAGGAAGACAGTTAACAGGCGTTCTTTGGTTTTAATAGGAATTTACAAAACAATCATGGAACGATGAAACAATTAACAAACAAAACAATCACTGGTATAAAAATGTATCACCAAATACTTGTGCATCACAGGCAATGTTAGTAAAAGAAAATGAATATGATGTGAATTCCATGCGAGATGTGAAAATATATTCCTACATGAACTGAATATTTACAACAAAAATATGTATTCAGCCCTGAAATTATAATATCCTGATCTGGAGCCAGGTACTCACAGCACCAGAGCAGCGGAATAAAAAACAAACATGGATATACAGTCTACATTTATTTACTCAAAGTCCAAGAGACTGTGGAAAATACTTTGAAATATCACACATGTACATGTACTTGGGACAAAGAAATTGACTGAGTTATCAGTAGTGTGACTAGGTATGTTTGTTTGTTGGGGTTTAACGGCCTATCAACAGCTAAGGTTATCTAAGGCCGGGTCAATGAGTTTAGTACTAAATCCCATATATTACCTGTACAAGTACATGTACATGTACATGTTCAAGTACATGTACAAATGGGGGGAAAATCCCAAAATCAGAACTGAATATTTAAAATAACAAAACTATATATATATTCAGCCCTGAAATCAGAATAATCCTGATCTGATGCCAGATCCTCGCCACACCAGAATCACTTGGCCCCCTCCCAAAAGCAGTAGGATCAGTAATAATCTTACTACTTTTATAATGGGCAATAACCCAATTCAACTCCCAGGTAACAAAAGAGCCAAAGATAAAAACGTACCTGAGTGCCAAACCAGGCAAATCGTGTTTCCTATAAGGAGGAGCCCCACCGTTAACTCTTTGCAAGCTAGCGGCGAAAATATCCGCCAAACGAATTAGGAGTATATGTTTTATTTCTCTCTGTAAATATATCTTGAAATTTCAAATTGTGTCCCCCTCCGGACACAATTCTAATAATTGTGTCCCAAAAAAGACTGAAATCTTTACCCATGTACATTTGTAATTTTAGTGCCAACTTTCAAATAGTGTATGCCCATTCCTTTTATGAAGATCAATATATTGTGAACACATGTGATATGGTTCCAACTACATGTGTATATAGATATAACAAATCTTCAGCACCAAGTAATCCACATACAACATGCTAGAACAGTAGGGCACACATTTTATATTTGTGTTATAAAATTTTGAAATATATTGTAACAAAAAGTAAACGTTTTACTACAGTTTACCCATGCATAGTTTGTCAAATATAGCTCTCCATAAAATATAAATACATGTACTAATACAATTTACAAAAATATGCATGTACAAAATATATACGGGCAATGTCTGATTTCCTATCTGTTAAAGGTACATGCCTAATCAGTAGGCACAAATGTTCTTTATCTCAAGACATCATCGGAGACATTTTCTAGCAAAATAAACATTCACCATTACCCCAAGTATTGATTGGCATTATTATACATTTTATATCAGACGTAAATTTCCACACTGATATCAAGGGCAATAACTGCATCATTTTTTGATGTGCAATGATCATACTTTATAATCTGTTGAAAATATTATTTGTAAATAATTAAAAAATATCTTCCACCCACAATGGGAATAACCGGATTCGACTCACATGTACCAGAAAACAACAATAATAATACAGAGTCGTCGCAACAGGTGCGGCAGGTCCAGCGACTGCCGGATCAATACTTTTGACATATTTGGAATTCATATACATGTATAAACAAACGGAATGTACATTTTTTTTCAGCATTTTTTCTCATTTCTCATCAGAAGTGTATGTTGTTACCACTCAGTTGAACCGTCTCGGCGAGACGGTTCAACTGAGTGGTAACAACATACACTTTGGGTGGGTAGCGGGTGCACCCACTAGATTCGCCGGACCAATCTTATGATGCTTCCGGTGCTCCTTTAATAATAGCTAGGGCACAGTCGATGGCGCGTCACCGCAATATACCCACTTTTCCCAAATGCTAAGTCGAAAAGGGGGAGATAATCCATGACCGGTGGTCGGATCAAAAATCATGTACCAGAAAAGCAGGGATATCACAATTTGATTCTAGTAAGGCTGAAACACATTGGTAAATTACCCTTCGTTTGTTCGCATTTGCCACCCACCCCAAATTATTAGACATTAGCAAGATGATGTTACACAGAGAATATCTACGGAGCCCCGAAATAACAAGTCGTTCCTTCAATTTAACAATTTGTTCCATAAAATTAACAAATTGTTCCCACAATATAACAATTCATTCACTCGAATTAACAATTTGTTTCCACGAAGTGACAATTATTCCCTCAATTTAACAATTCGTTCCCTCGAATTAACAATTCGTTCACATGATATAACAATTTGTTACCACGAATTAACAATTCGTTCGCGTTGGAACGAATTGTTATTTCATGGGAGCGTTTGTTTGTTTGTTTGTTTATTAGTGTTTAACGGCCTATCAACAGCTACGGTCATGTAAGGCCGGGCAAACGGGTTCGATCCCATTTTAACCTGTTGCATTGGGGGGAAAAAACCCAAATCAGAACAGAATATTTGCATCGAGAACAAATATATTCAGCCCTGAAATTAGAATAATCTGACCTGGTGCCAGGTCCATACCACACCAAGTCACTTGTCCCCTTCCCCTAAAATAGGATTACGAATATCGTAATACTCACATAAGGGGTATAACCAGATTCAACTGTCACATACAAAATGCCAAAGACGTATGTGAGGGCCAAACCAGGTCTCCAGTCGGGATTCTGGTAAGGATGAACCCCGATCGTTAAATTATCCATCACATGCTCACACCTGCCACCCACTCATGGGAACGTATTGTTAAATTGAAGGAACAAATTGTTTTTTCGTGAGAACAAATTAATAAAAAAAAGGGGCTCTGTAAATATCAGTCTAATAATTCCAGCACAAAAATATTTACACAATTCTCTAACATTTGATTGGTCCGTAGCAAGTCTCTGTCCGAAATTTATATCCCAGTAAACTCCCATGCCGAACTACTTTCCGTAACCGTCAGGAGCAGTTAAAATAATTCTTAAGAAAACGGAAAATAAACACATTTTCTTGATGAATTTATTTCAAATGCTGGAATTACAAGGAATGAATGGCCTTTTTGTTGAATTTATCGGGGATATAAACTTGGAAAAGTCGCGGGAATACTGGACTAGGCCTTCCGGCCTTCGTCCAGTATTCCCGCGATTTTTCCAAGTTTACACCCCGATAAATTCCACAAAAAGGCCATTCATTCCTATATTGATATCAAGTGGAAAGGAAACATACCGAGCAGAGCCTGATAAATTTGATATCAACAGACACCAGCCTGGTATTCTATTTGTCAGGTAACGTTTTATGCTAGCTGATGGTCAAATATAAAATTATTTTCATTGAAAAGAATGCAGACTGGTTTACGTTGCGTCATTACACGGACGTTATTCGGTAACGTCATGTGACGACGTTCGACCAATGAAACGTCAGTTTTCAATTCGTTGTTTTGTTTGTTTGTTTGTTGGGGTTTAATGTCCTACGTTTGAGTCTCCCACCTGCGAATATTGAGTGAAAAAGCTATAAACAGACGGACAGACGGACGGACGTTCTTACAGTACTATACTTATGTGGCTTATCACATGTTAAATATTAGCCACATAAAACGATTTTTAGCCACATAAAAGGATTTTTTAGGTGGCTAATTGTAACCAACCCTATCCTTTACCAAGTCCATAACCCTGTGGGGCTAGCCACATAAGTACCCTAATGTGTGCCCGGACGGACGGACGGACCGGACGGACGGACGGATGTTCTTACGTGGCTTATCACATGTTAAATATTAGCCACATAAAACGATTTTTAGCCACATAAAAGGAATTTTTAGGTGTAACCAACCCTAACCTTTACCAAGTCCATAACCCTGTGGGGCTAGCCACATAAGTACCCTAATGTGTGCCCGGACGGACGGACGGACGGACGTTCTTACATTAGGGTACTTATGTGGCTTATCACATGTTAAATATTAGCCACATAAAACGATTTTTAGCCACATAAAAAGATTTTTTAGGTGGCTAATTGTAACCAACCCTATCCTTTAACAAGTCCATAACCCTGTGGGGCTAGCCACATAAGTACCCTAATGTGTGCCTGGACGGACGGACGGACGACGTACCGACGGACGGACGTTCTTACAGTACTATACTTATGTGGCTTATACTTTTTTAGGTGGCTAATTGTAACCAACCCTATCCTTTAACAAGTCCATAACCCTGTGGGGCTAGCCACATAAGTACCCTAATGTGTGCCCGGACGGACGGACGGACGGACGGACGTTCTTACAGTACTATACTTATGTGGCTTATCACATGTTAAATATTAGCCACATAAAACGATTTTTAGCCACATAAAAGGATTTTTTAGATGGCTAATTGTAACCAACCCTATCCTTTACCAAGTCCATAACCCTGTGGGGCTAGCCACATAAGTACCCTAATGTGTGCCCGGACGCGGACGGACGGACGGACATTCTTACGGCACTATGCTTATGTGGCTTATCACATGTTAAATATTAGGATAAAAGGATTTTTAGCCACATAAAAGGTGGCTAATTGTAACCAACCCTAACCTTTACTAAGTCCATAACCCTGTGGGGCTAGCCACATAAGTATAGTACCGTCAGGGCAGACGGACGGACGGACGGACGGATGGACGGACGGACAGACAGACAATGCATTTATGGTAACAATATAATCTCACAACCTTAATGAACACATCATGAAATACACATCTTCGCCTGATAACCCTTTTACCCCTAAATAACTTTAATCGATTTTGATTTAATTTTTAAGTTACTTTTCCCACCAATCCAATCATCACAAAATGGTTTTCAAATATATTTGATGATTAAAAGTATGCAGAATGATTATACTGCATTTATTACATTATCACAGCCAAAATGGCTCGGTGAGACGGTTCAACTGAGTGGTAATAACATACACTTTGGGTGGATACCGGGGGCACCCAGTAGATTCGCCGGACCAATCTTATGATGCTTCCGGTGCCCCTGGCTAGGTGAATGAAAGTGTAGTGTCATAGACTTATAAAATATATATGAAAAGGTTTTTTTTTTCTTCTAAAAAGTATGATAATTACTGCCAAAAAGTGCAGATCCTGATGAGACGGCTCGTGATGAGCCGGCTCACCTGGATATACACTGTTTGCAAATACCGCTATTAGAGCCGTCTGTAGTGTTGAAAGTGTTAACGGCTAATTTGCATTAAAAATAACCTCATTGATTGATTGGCGTTTCACGTCCGCGTGCAATAGCAAGGTATATCATATATATCTATAGATTTAAATTATGTGGAGATGCATTAAATATCAGAAAGATTGTCAGTCAAAAATTGGCCTCACCACAGCCGGGGATTGAACCACGGGTCTCTGGATTACCGGTCCAGCATGCTACCATTGCACCACCACGGCCACCCGCACTTTTGACGTCAAGTTAAGCTTTATAAGTCTATGACATTACACTTTCATTCACCTGTTCTGTCACATAATAACTATCCTGATAAACAACTTTTCTAGATCTGTAGCCTATTTCACCAACATTGCAAAGTATACTTAGCTAGCAAAGTATACGTTGAGGGAGTAATCATTTATTTTTCCCTAAATAAATTTAATATAGAACTAACGACTGCATATATTTGATGATTAAAAGTATGCAGAATTATTATACTGAATTTATGTCATTATCACAGCCAAATTCAGTATAATAAAACATTATAAATTTATCATTACATTGCAAATTTCTCCCTCAAAATGTACTTAGCAAGACAAGTATACTTTGCAATTTTGGTGAAATAGGCTACTGATCAACATTGGGCGGAAAAGTAATGCATGTACCGCAATAACATGAATATTCGGACACCATTTGTTTTGGGAAACCCCTATAAAATAAAGGTTTCCCACAACATATTGTATCCACATACATGTACATCATTATGCAAGATAACCAGTACAAACCATATTAACACCAAGCATAGGAACACTCTTTGTTGTGGGAAATCATATATGTATATGTTTTCCCAGAATAAATTGCATTCGAATATTTAGGGTTATTACGGTTTGTTCGTTTGTTTGTTTGTTGGGTTTAACGGCCTATCAACAACTAAGGTCATTTAAGGCCGGGTCCATGGGTTTAGTACTAAATCCCATATAGTACCTGTACAAGTACATGTACAAGTTCAAGTACATGTACAAATGGGGGGAAATCCCAAAATCAGAACTGAATATTTACAATAACAAAACTATATATTCAGCCCTGAAATCAGAATAATCCTGATCTGATGCCAGGTCCTCACCACACCAAAATCATTTGGCCCCTCTCAAAAGCAGTAGGATCAGTAATAATCTTACTACTTTTATAATGGGCAATAACCCAATTCAACTCCCAGGTAACAAAAGAGCCAAAGATAAAAACGTACCCGAGGGCCAAACCAGGCAAATCGTGATTCCTATAAGGAGGAACCCGTACCGTTAATATTAAACAAACTAGTTTAGCTGAATACACATTGATTTCAAAAGTGGGAGTACAAAATATGCCGAATAATTTAAAAATACTCATTGATTTCATAAGTGGGAGTACAAAATATGCCGAACATGCCAGCATGGAAAGAGTTAAGCACAAGCTTGTATGGAGCTCTGTATAACTTTGAACCATAAACATGTACAACGTACAGTCGAACCTCCCCAAACAGCCACCTCTCTACAACAACACCCTCTCTATAACAGCCACTATTTTATATCCTAAATGGATGATTTCCTCTGTATCTCACCCTTAGACTGCTGTGCACGAAAATTGTCCTCTGCTGTTGCTTTGCCTTCTTTCTCAATAAAAACATGTTTTGACAGCATTTTAGAATCATTTCCATTGGAAATGATTCTAAAATGTTGCCAAAGCATGTTTTTGACGATAATTATCGAAGAAAATAAATAAACAGCGGACGACAAAATTTAATTCGGCATTAACCTCCCCACAACAGGCACCTCTCTACAACAGCCAGTTTTGCGTCTTCCCATGGGTGGCTGTTGTAGAGAGGTGCCTGTACTTTGGTTCTCAGACACGGGATTGGCGGAATGTGACGTGGGAGAGCAGATTTTTTTGTACGCGATCTTTAGCTCGCCAGATGAATTGTTCATGCCAATTAAACATGTGGTTCACATACATGTGTGCTTACTCAAGCTACTACATGTACATGTATAACCTCTTTAGACATGAAAACACCAGATTATCATCAGACATGATTTAACAAATGTTTGCAGGGTAGTGTGTTTGATCGATTATGTGACAAATGTGTCGATATGTTTTTATTTGTCCATGACGAGAAAATTCCCCGACACATTTGAGAACCAAATTTCTTTTCGTGTGGCCTTAGAGATCTTAGATTAAACATGATCAATTTAGATACGACATACTGGAACTGGTTTCTGGAAACTTTTGTTAGCTTAACGGACTAGTTAATCCTTAACAGTGTTAAGGATTTAACAGTCAGTTAAGCCAACATCTGTTTTGAGCAACCGGGCTGTAAAGGATTTAACAGACCGTTAAGCTAACAGAGGTTTTAAGCAATTGAGACCAGGGCCAGGTTGCTCAAAACATCCGTTAGCTTAACGGACTGTTAAATCCTTAACTGAATGGTTAAAATCTCTGTTTAAGGTTGCTCGAAAGCTTCAGTTAGCTTAACAGACTGTTAAATCCTTAACTGAACGGTTAAAATCTCTGTTTAACAGAGATTTTAACCATTCAGTTAAGGATTTAACAGTCCGTTAAGCTAACTGAAGCTTTGAGCAACTGGGCCCAGGCTGTTAAAGATTTAACAGACAGCTAAGCTAACAGAAGTTTTGAGCAATCGAGCCAGGGCTGTTAAAGATTTAACAGACTGTTAAGCTAACAGAGGTTTTGAGCAATCGAGCCAGGGCTGTTAAAGATTTAACAGACCGTTAAGTTAACAGAGGTTTTGAGCAACTTTAACACTGTTAAGGATTTAACAGTCCATTATGCTAATATAGGTTTTAAGCAACCATGCCTTGGTAGGCTATGAACATTAGAAGAAAATACATATTAATTAGCTGATCTTACACAACCAAATTTCAATTCATTCATTATACGCAAGGCAAGAACCTGAACATATCATTATACAGAGGAACTTACACGAGTAATATTTAATACGACTTATTAATTAAACTGATTTCACAAAATACCAGGCTGTGTCGAGTTCCTTATGAAATCCGTCAATAGCCTCGTTTCTCATGAAATCCGTCAATAGCCTCGCTTCTCATGAAATCAGTCAATAACCTCGTTTCTCATGAAATCAGTCATTTCTCATGAAATCAGTCGTTTCTCATGAAATCAGTCAATAGCCTCGTTTCTCATGAAATCCGTGAATAGCCTCGTTTCTCATGAAATCAGTTGTTTCTCATGAAATCAGTCAATATCCTCGTTTCTTATGAAATCCGTCGATAGCCTCGTTTCTCATGAAATCAGTCAACAGCCTCGTTTCTCATGAAATCCGTCAATAGCCTCGTTTCTCATGAAATCCGTCAGTAGCCTCGTTTCTCATGAAATCCGTCAGTAGCCTCGTTTCTCATGAAATCCGTCAGTAGCCTCGTTTCTCATGAAATCAGTCAATAACCTTGTTTCTTATGAAATCAGTCAAAAGCCTCGTTTAGCATACACTGAGGCTACATTAAGTCTAAAAACACAAACAATTGGAAATTGACTTCAAAATCTGGCTAGATAGATTTGGCAATACAGTCAATATCTGATGGAATTCTATCAAATAAAAGATCTAATGTGTTTAATAGCCAAAATAAATCAGCAGAAAAATGTGGAACAGACAGTATGACTATACATGTGACTTTAAACACACTGTTGTATTACACATTACACGGAGAAAGCCCACGTTAGGCAATGAACACATTTAAGAATTACTTCACCGCAAAACATTAAAAATAAATATGATTGATATTTACAAAATTTACACATTTTTTAAAAATAATGTACAGGTAAATATTGTGTGATTTTCCATGAAAGAAAATGGTTCCTAGGACAGCAAAACCAGCACAGCCAGTGTTAGGGTTTAACCCATTCAACACTACAGACCTCTATAGTGTTGTTTGCTAACAGTGTAGATCCAGATGAACCGGCTTGTGACAAGCCGTCTCATCAGGATCTGCACTTTTTGCAAGTTATTTTCATATTTTATTTTTATAAAATAACAACCTATCGACATATCACAGTCCATTCTAGTTACTAAGAAGTGAACGGGTTAACAATCTGTAATATATTACCATATTTATTCTAATAATAGCCCCCTCTCTAATAGTAGCAGCCCCCCCCCCCCCATATTTGCATTCCAAATATGTTATTTTCACATACAAAAAACATTGAAAACATTGTTTTAAATGGCTTTTGTATGTGAAAATAACATATTTTTATCAGACTTTTCATGTTTTGATCCCCACGGATTGCATAGGCCCGGGTGTGTTTATTACAATAAATAAAATTTTACCACATTGTAGCAATTAATCAGCTTGTTTATTCCAAAATCCACATAGTTTATTATGCCGTACCATGCGTACTGCTAAATTTGACGTGAATTGCGCATCAGCCGATGCGCGGAATTAGCCGAAATGACAGTATGCATTGTTACCACTCATTTGAAACGTCGAGACGATGAGTGGTAACAATGTATACTTTTGAGTAGAAATAAGAACTAGATGGCCGCGGCCCGCTTGTCTCACATACACATGCACCATCAATAAATGTGAGACACCGACACGGAATTGTAAAACATTTATACATGTACTCAAATCATGGATTCTAAATCCACAAAAACAGTTAACTAGTTCTGGCACAACCAATCATACATCTTGACTTTGAGCCACACACTCAATCAAAAATGTTTTTATAATCTCAAGATATACATGGAAGACACCTGTAGAATTTGATTCAACATTCATATTACAAACATGAAAATATGTCAGAAACGCTAAAAAATATAAGTATAAAACACAGACATAATTTTAACAGGTGTCAAAAATGCATGGGTTTTACTAAGTAGCTGACCTTACACTTACAATGAAAGACAATTCTGATATGCAATTGTTTCAGTCACCCGTGGTACATAACAATCAATAATCACGCACATTAATGCAAACTAATCCGTGGTCGACTTCTTGAATCGCTGATATTTTTCAACCAAGTCCTGCCGATTGCATTTGCCCAATCTCCGAATGATGTTATCCAGAGTGGCATCCGATCATTAACGCTGAAAATATGGATCATGAATAAGAAGTATTGGATGTTGGAAGTAAATCAGAGTAAGTGTTGTGGAGATATAAGGTGTGTAAAAACTTTAACACAAATTTCAGTCATTTGACCTTGACCTTGGGCATGTGGACCAGATGGGCAGGCTATAGAATGAAAATATCGATGATGAAAAGGAAGTATTGGAAGTAAATTGGAGTAACAATTGTTGAGAGATAAGGTATGAACAAATTGAAGGCAGATTTTATAATAACGCAAACTTCTAAGTCATTTGGCCTTGACCTTGGGGCACAGGGGTCGCATGAGTGGGACACAGAATGAATATATGGATGATGACCAATAAGCATACAAAGTTTCAAGCAAATCTGACTTACGGTTACAGAGATACTGCTATGATATGGACGTCACGTCACATACATGTACATACAGTTTCACACTATTTTGATAAGGACCATGTGGTTGAAAATTTAATATAAAAGAGTGACTTTAAAACAATGTGTATTAAATGTGCTTCCCTTCTGAGGTTATTGGAAATTACTATTTTTATTCCCAATTTTTTTTAATTTTTATTTATTTAATGGTGTCAACAGCTACGGTCATTTTAGGCCAGCTATTCACCGATATGTAGTTTGAATGAGATGTACCTATGTCCTTTTTAAAGGTACATGAACACTCAGTAGGCACAAACTGTTCTTTATATCAGATACATCATCTGAGACATTTTCTGGCAAAATAAACATTCATTCACCATTACCCACTAATTGATTGGCAGTATGATTAATTTTATATCAGACATAAATTTCCACACTGATATCAGGGGAGATAACCCGTGTTTCCTTAAAATGTTAACGGACATTTTTGATGTGCAACGATCATACTGTGTAATATGTCGTCATGCAATTAATTAGTATAAATAATTAAACAAGAGGGCCATGATGGCCCTAATTCGCTCACCTGACTCCATGAACACCAGAGGAGAATGTGACATCGAGTTCATAAGTGTTTTAAAAAATTTGTGCTATTTTTAGACAGCGGCCATCTTGGTGTAGCGACGACCTCCGTTTTAACAAATCTAAAAATGCTTCACCCATGGATCATAACTGTGAATAAGAATTTTGAAATCTCTAATAAAAGAACGACAATTTGACCTTTCGGTGGCCATCTTGGATGACATGACCATCCAATTTCGACAAATAATGTACCAGAGCGATCGCCTCTTTGATAGCTTCGATTTCATATAGACATGACCATATTTGGTCAAAATAAATTTTGACCCCAATTTGACCCCACGGGCCACGCCCATTTTTGACCCCAGGGTCACCATTTTAACAACTTTGAAAGAGCATTGGACATCGATCATTCCTACCAAGTTTCGTCGAAATCCGGCAGGCGGTTCATGAGAAGAAGATTTTTTAAGAATTTGTGCTATTTTTAGACGGCGGCCATCTTGGATTAGCGAACGACCTCCATTTTAACAAATTTGAAAAGGCTTCACCCATGGACCATAACTGTGAAGGTTGGCAACCATGGGTCAAGCGGTTCGTGTGAAGAAGAATTTTGAAATCTCTAATAAAAGAACAACCTTTTGACCTTTCGGCGGCCATCTTGGATGACATGACCATCCAATTTCGACAAATAATGTACCAGAGCGATCGCCTCTTTGATACCTTCGATTTGATATAGACATGACCATATTCGATCAAAAATAAAATTTGACCCCAATTTGACCCCACGGGCCACGCCCATTTTTGACCCCGGGGTCACCATTTTAACAACTTTGATAGAGCATTGTACATCGATCATTCCTACTAAGTTTCGTTGCAATCCGGTTGTCGGTTCATGAGAAGAAGATTTTTTAAGAATTTATGCTATTTTTAGACGGCGGCCATCTTGGATTAGCGATGACCTCCATTTTAACAAATCTGAAAAGGCTTCACCCATGGACCATAACTTTTAAGTTTGGCTACCATGGGCCAAGCGGTTCATGTGAAGAAGAATTTTCAAATCTCTAATAAAAGAACGACCTTTTGACCTTTCGGCGGCCATCTTGGATGACATAACCATCCGATTTCGACAAAAAATAAAATCACCAGAGTGATCGCCTCGTTGATAGATTCGATTTGATATATGACACGACCATACTTGGTCAAAAATAAAATTTGACCCCTATTTGACCCCACTGGCCACGCCCATTTTTGACCTCGGGGTCATCATTTTAACAACTTTGAAAGAGGAGCATTGTACATCGATCATTCCTACCAAGTTTTTTCGAAATCCGGTTGGCGGTTCTTGAGAAGAAGATTTTTGAAGAATTTGTGCTATTTTTAGACGGCGGCCATCTTGGATTACGTGATGACGTCATTTTAACAATTTTGTAATCCCCCTACCTAAGGACCATGACCATGAAGTTTGGTGACTATAGGCCCAATGGTTACCGAGGAGAAGATGTTTGAAAATGTTCACGGACGACGGACACATTGCGGTAAGAATAGCTCACATGAGCTTTGCTCAGGTGAGCTAAAAATATCATGCCCCATTTGCATATGAAAATAGCCTGATATCACTGCGTCACTATCAGTAAAATAAATAGGACTAAATTTTAGAACTGGTAGAATAGTGACACAATTATAGACTAGTTTAATTCCTATAAAGAACATTTTGTGCCTACTGAGTGGAAATGTACCTTTAAGCTGTCACAGATGAGATATGTGTACCAGTATCAAAAGAGTGGAAACTCGAATGTATACTACATGTATATATACAGTAATAACCCTAAATATTCAGACAACATTTGTTTTGGGAAACTAAAATAGGGGTTTCCCAAAACAAACTGTATCCGAACACATTGCTATCGTGATAAAATAAGTACAGTGGAACCTATCTACAGTGGGGTCAGTGTGTATGTAAGTGCACACACGAACGAACACGACAGGTTGGAACCAACCTGTCGTGTTCGTTCGTGTGTGCACTTACACGCTGACCCCACTGTAAACCGGACACCCTGGGAGGTCTCCAGGGTGTCCGGCTTAGAGAGGTTTCATTATAAATCAGGTATTTGATCATTCTGAGCCATAGTTGTGTGCTATGCGATCACGAACAGACATTATCAAATAAGATAATTGACCAAGAAACTCATAACAAATAAGATCACAGGTGTTTTCTTGGTGTCCGGTTTAGAGAGGTTCCACTGTACAACCATACTATCCATAAATATTTGGACACTGCTTGCTGTGAGAAACCAAAGATAAATGTGTGCTTCCCAGAATAAATTGTGTCTGAATATTTATGTCTTGGAATTTCATTAGAATTGAGTCCTCAGGACTCGATTCTAATGAAATTCCAAGACATATTCATGATATTTACAAGGAGAAATAAAAGAAAATATGATGAATTTTTGTCTGCTAGTTTTGACTATTTATAGCCCACAAGTTTCCCAGCATGCAGAGTTAATTAATACAGTTGGTGATTTATCAAAGGGGATTATGTCCATATTCTACACACTATGCATACTTTCTATATATACTCACGGAATCGGTATCTAATGATTCCAATGATATAACAACATCTTGATATATCAATCTGCCATCTGAAATAAAAAGTTTAACCTGTTCAGAATACACCGTTACGTGTATGAATTGTTTTCAATATTTGATTATGTTATTTCACAATGAAACTAAATATTGTTACCACTCATTTGCACCATCTCTATGGTCACAACATATACTTACAATGAGAAATTATATTTTCTGAAGAAAAAAATCATTGTGTACATGTATCTTCATTTGAACTGTCACAACATACACCTCTAAGAACAAAGAAAAGATTTAGGATTATCCACAAAATTACGCATCATGAGTTACCTTATTTATCCTAAGTATTCGGACACCCTAAATATTCGGACACTATAAATATTTGGAAACCGTCAATATTCGGACACTATAAATATTTGGAAACCGTCAATATTCGGAACTATAAATATTGGAAAAAAAAAAAAAACCGAACATTTTCGGACACTATAAATCTTTGGAAACCGTCAATATTCGGACACTATAAATATTTGGAAACCGTCAATATTCGGACACTATAAATATTCGGACACCCTTAAAAGTACATGCCCACTCAGTAAGCACAAACTGTACTTTATAGGAATTAAATAACTGTATAATTGTGTCACTATTCCACCAGTTCTAAAAATTACAAATGCCCGGCAAACAGATATAATCATTTAGTAATATTTATTTTACTGATAGTGTCGCGCGTTGGTATCAGGCTATTTTCATATGCAAATGAGGCATGATATTTTTTACTTATTTATACTAATGAAATGTGTCACCTGAAAAAGTATTTTTTTCGACAGATTATAAAGTATGATCATTGCACATCAAAAAATAAATACAGAGATTAAATAGTAATGTCTGTTAACATTTTAAGGAAACACGGCTATTGCCCCTGATATCAGTGTGAATTATTTTGTGTAAAATAAAATGTATAATAATGCCAATCAATACGTGAGGTAATGGTGAATGAATGTTTGTTTTGCCAGAAAATGTCATGCGTACAGAATATACAAAAGTATCTGTATCACTATATTACAACCTACTGCGTGGGCATGTACCTTTAATATTCGGACACTATAGATATTTGGAAACCGTTAAAATTCGGATAATATAAATATTCGGAAATCCATAATATTCGGACACCATAAATATTCGGAAACCGTTAATATTCGGACACCATAAATATTCCGAAACCGCTAATATTCGGACACCATAAATATTCCGAAACTGCTAATATTCGGACACCATACATATTCGGGAACCGTTAATATTCGGACACCATAAATATTCGGAAACCGTTAATATTCGGACACCATACATATTCGGGAACCGTTAATATTCGGACACCATAAATATTCGGAAACCCTTAATATTCGGTCACTATAAATATTCGGAAACCGCCAATATTCGGACACTATAAATATTCGGACACCCTTAATATTCGGACACAATAAATATTCCGAGACAGCTAATATTCGGACACCATACATATTCGGGAACTGTTAATATTCGGACACCATAAATATTCGGGAACCGTTAATATTCGGACACTATAAATATTCCGAAACCGTTAATATTCGGACACAATACATATTTGGAAACCGTTAATATTCGGACACTATAAATATTCCGAAACCGCTAATATTCGGACACCATAAATATACGGAAACCGTTAATATTCGGACACCATAAATATTCGGGAACCGTTAATATTCGGACACCATAAATATTCGGAAACCGTTAATATTCGGACACCATAAATATTTGGGAACCGTTAATATTCGGACACTATAAATATTCTGAAACCGCTAATATTCGGACACCATAAATATTCGGAAACTGTTAATATTCGGACACCATAAATATTCCGAAACCGCTAATATTCGGACACCATACATATTCGGGAACCGTTAATATTCGGACACTATACATATTCCGAAACCCTTAATATTCGGTCACTATAAATATTCGGAAACCGCCAATATTCGGACACTATAAATATTCGGAAACCGTCAATATTCGGACACCATACATATTCGGGAACCCTTAATATTCGGTCACTATAAATATTCGGAAACCGCCAATATTCGGACACCATAAATATTCCGAAACTGCTAATATTCGGACACCATACATATTCGGGAACCGTTAATATTCGGACACCATAAATATTCGGAAACCGTTAATATTCGGACACCATACATATTCGGGAACCGTTAATATTCGAACACCATAAATATTCGGAAACCCTTAATATTCGGTCACTATAAATATTCGGAAACCGCCAATATTCGGACACTATAAATATTCGGACACCCTTAATATTCGGACACAATAAATATTCCGAAACAGCTAATATTCGGACACCATACATATTCGGGAACTGTTAATATTCGGACACCATAAATATTCGGGAACCGTTAATATTCGGACACTATAAATATTCCGAAACCGTTAATATTCGGACACAATACATATTTGGAAACCGTTAATATTCGGACACTATAAATATTCCGAAACCGCTAATATTCGGACACCATAAATATACGGAAACCGTTAATATTCGGACACCATAAATATTCGGGAACCGTTAATATTCGGACACCATAAATATTCGGAAACCGTTAATATTCGGACACCATAAATATTTGGGAACCGTTAATATTCGGACACTATAAATATTCTGAAACCGCTAATATTCGGACACCATAAATATTCGGAAACTGTTAATATTCGGACACCATAAATATTCCGAAACCGCTAATATTCGGACACCATACATATTCGGGAACCGTTAATATTCGGACACTATAAATATTCTGAAACCCTTAATATTCGGTCACTATAAATATTCGGAAACCGCCAATATTCGGACACTATAAATATTCGGAAACCGTCAATATTCGGACAATATAAATATTCGGAAATCATTAATATTCAGACACCATAAATATTCGGAAAAAGTTCACAGTTGTGAATGTCAAAAGGAGAAGGTCATATTAAGGGCAGCATGGATGTGTGGCATTTGTCCACAAGTATGTTGTATTGAAATATTAAAGTAATCCATCAAGGGATACATAAGTTATTACAGAATTGAGAAACTCCGGCAAACTTCTTAATGTGTGAAAAAGATCAAAATTCTGAAGGTCAAAAGGTCAAGGGCATGTTAAAGGCATGATGGATGTGTGGCAATTGTCCACAAGTATGCTGTGTTAAAATATTTAAGTAATCCTTCAAGGGATATAAAAGTTAAACAGAATTGAGAAACTCTGGTGAACTTCTTAATGTGCCACACGGATGGACGCACAGACGTACCAACATTTTGGGTTTATGGGGTATTTCCATTGTTTGCTTACGGAATAAATGAAAGGAATCTTTTGTGTTAGGCCACGCCCCTAACCTCTTAAACCGCCGGACGTTGGCCCGGACACACAGTCCAAACACTATATGCCTCCAGCTCTACCGAGACCAGGGGCATAACTGCGGATGGATCGGTGGGACAGCAAAATTTTTTATGTTACCCACTCCTGCACTTGATGGTTGGCATGTATACCGAGTATGAAGAGAATCAATCACCAGATGGCCGTGGCCCGCATGTCGAGCCCACCGAGGCATTTGATGGTCTCAGAGTGTATTTATTTGAAGTTTATTGTATTCTATTGTCTTAGGCACCTCCCCCTAGCCCCTAAACCCCCAATGTTAGCCCGGACGGACGGACGTACTAACATTTTGGGTTTATGGGCTATTTGTTCTTTAAAATAAAACATCAAAGGAATAGCCCCTAAACTACAATAGGTTTAGGGGCTAACGGAATAAATCGATTGTATTCTATTGTCTTAGGCTCCTCCCCCTAGCCCCTAAACCCCCAATGTTAGCCCGGACGGATAGTGTACTAACATTTTGTGTTTATGGGCTATTTGTTCTTTAAAAGATCAAAGGAATAGCCCCTAAACTACAATAGATTTAGGGGCTAACGGAATAAATCTATCGTATTCTATTGTCTTAGACTCCTCCCCCTAGCCACTAAACCCCCATTGTTAGCCCGGCCGGACGGACGTTCCTACAAATGGATACTTGTTTGGTTTTTACTGTATAAACAAGTACCCAACAAAACACTAACCCTAACCCTACCCAAGAAGATCCCTAAAAAGCTTACCCGACACACAGAAGAGCATTTGTTGGGTACTTTTGTACCCAACAAGTACCCATTCGTGTGCACGGACGGACGGACGGACGGACGGACGGACGGATGGACGGACGGACGGATGACGGACGGACGGACGGACGGACGGACGGACGTTCTTACAAATGGATACTTATGTGGCTTATCACATGTTAAATATTAGCCACATAAAACGATTTTTAGCCACATAAAAGGATTTTTTAGGTGGCTAATTGTAACCAACCCTATCCTTTACTAAGTCCATAACCCTGTGGGGCTAGCCACATAAGTACCCTAATGTGTGCCCGTCCGGACGGACGGATGGACGGACGGGGGACGGACAGACGGACGGACGGACATACCTTGGTTATGCCTCTGCGTAGCGTTGTCATTTTCATGGGGATCGTCATGGCTGCCGTTGATTTGAGCGGTACCATCTTCTTCAAACGTTTCACGGGTATGTTTACTGCAGACACAATGTCTTTATTTATGACGTTGAAAGTGAATGAAATTTGCATGGCAAATCCGGAATATAATTCCGCATTTGCTATGAAAATTTTGTCAACTTTCAACATAATTTACAAAAATATATTTCATGAAAAATTGCACATGTTCTTAGGTACAAAATCACATGGTGTATCTCATATGAAGAACGGTGCTGTGTTTTCAAGAGGTTGGCGCCATGACAACTCAAACCTCGTAATGGCGGCTCATGTAAAGGTGACTACTGTCTGTTCCACGTTTTGCTGCCGACAAACTTTTAGCTATTACACACAGAGCTCCAGATAAGGAATTAGTAATTGAGTATTGTCACTCCATCATTTTGAAGCAATTGGGTATTTCAAAATTTGTACTACTGTTTACACATCAACAGACAGCAATTATTGCTTCGAAATGAAAACATGTCTTGGCATTGAACATAACTAGATTGGTCAGTAAGCGAGGCTTACGGAATACCCCCCGCGTGGGCCCAGGTACCCCTAAAATATGTAAAAATTTCCAAGTGTGTGGGCTTGTAACCTTGACTCTGGGATTAGCGCGAGCGGCATGAACGTGAATTTGTCACAGGGTGGTAGAGGTCCATTGGAGCAATGAGTGTGTGAAATGTGAAGCAGATCCGAGCAAGGAAATAGAAGTTATAACCGATTTCTCTGATGTTAAGTTTTGTAAAGAGACTACGTATAACCTCGAATTAACGCCCCCGGAGGCGTTACATTTTACAAAAAGGGGGGGGGGGGGGTGGGGGGGGGGGGCGTTTATTAGCCAGTAAAAAAAAATAAAAAAAAAAATTTTTTTTACCAAGGACCGCCAATTTCAAACACAAAAAAGGATTTAAGGTTTATTTGTGTTTGAAATTGGCGGTCATTGGTAAAAAAAAAAATATTTTTTTTTATTGGGGGGGGGGGGCGTTTATTAGGAGGGGGGGGGGGGCGGCGTCAATTCGAGGTTATACGGTATGTATGTGACGTTGACCTCGAGATCAGCAGGGATTTGTCACAGCATATGAAATATTAAGAATGTTCAATGAATAAAGAAATAGAAGTTATAACATATTTCTCTGATGTTAAGTTTTGTAAAGAGACTAAGTATGTGACCTTGACCTTGGATTAGCGGGGGTTGGACAGTCGTAGATTTGTCACAGCATGATAGTACAACCTTAGAGGAATGCACAAGTGAAATAATAAGAATTTTCAATGAAGGAAAGGTAGAAGTTATAAGTTATTTCTCTGATGTTAAGTTTTGTAAAGAGACTAAGTATTTGACCTTGACATTGGGATCAGCGGGGGTTGGACGGTCATGGATTTGGCACAGCATGGTATTAGAGCCTTACAGGAATGCATGTGTGAAATATTAAGAATTTTAGATGAAGGAAATAGAAGTTAGAACAATATTTCTCTGATGTTAAGTTTTGTAAAGAGACTAAGTATTTGACCTTGACCTTGGTATCAGCGGGGGTTGGACGGTCGTGGATTTGGCACAGCATGGTAGTAGAGCCTTACAGGAATGCATGTGTGAAATATCAAGCATTTTATATGAAGGAAATAGAAGTTATAACAATATTTCTCTGATGTTAAGTTTACGGACGCACGGACGGACGGACGCACGAAAGCACGCACGCACGCACGCACGCACGCACGGACAACCTGACTCCAGTATACCCTCCCACAACTCGTTGCGGGGGGTATAATCATGATAATAGTATCTAATTATACTAGACAAGTTACATACAAAATGTATCAGAAAGTAGTGTTTAAAAGAACGTAAAGTTGGGGGAGATAATGCAGAGAAAGAAGAATTTCCATTAAAAAATTTGTGTTCATATCAAATAGACCTGCGTTGTTGTACAATTGTCATTATCTATGCATATGTATAAATGTATAATGTGCTTGATTGCCTTGAAGTGCTTGCAACTTATTAGACATTCAACCTACCCCACTTGATAATGTGCTGTTCTAGTGTATCGTTTTTTGTGGCTATTTCCCAAGGTGTATGATCATGTGGTACTAACAACAACAACAAGTACTGCAACTTCCAGAATCCATCCGATTGAAAGTACGTATTCTTTTATATTGTTTTTATTACGTAACGGATTTTGATGAAATATGGCACATCAAACGCGTCTTGTTAAGCTGCATTTGGTGGTCTCTGTATTTTCGCCTAAACTTCTGTCGTTTTTGCGAAGAATCGATTTCCGTGTCTCTGACACGGAAATTGATTCTTTGCAAAAACGACATAAGTCTGTGCCAAACTCCCTGGACCACCAAATGTATATCATGAACACGCGTTTGCTGCGCCATATTTCATCAAAATCCGTTGCATATTAAGGAAAATATCAAATAATACTTACTTTGGAGTGGGCGACGTTGTTGTTGTTGTAACCAAGTGATCATGCACCTAGTTTCCTGCTCTATCTCAATTCTGTTCTTCAAGTATTTTATTAATGATTCGAACGCTATATCGTGTTTTTCATATTTGCATTAAAAAATGAAATATTTCCTAGAATAACGATGAAATTAAATTGTTGTGCCAAAAGCGTATTATCATTTATTCCTATAGAAATGTTTTGAAAGTTCACTATGCATGTTATATCCTTATCAGTTAGATAAATTCTTAGCCGAGACCAAAAATGTTGCACATGAGTACATTCCCAGAATAAGTGTTTTATACTTTCAACATACATAGAACAAAAATCACATAGGCTACTACTCACAATATTGCAGCGATGAAGTAATTTATTTATCCACATAATTCGCATCAGGTATTTGTATTGGAAGTTGCGTAATGTGGAATCTATGGTACAATTGAAACTTAAATTTTTTTGCCAACATAGAGTATCATCTGAAAACTCGCTTGTCCATTTTTGTTGAGATTTGATTTCTTCCACACTTTTTCGAGCAGTCTGTATTAAATATAGTATTTTATTTACATATTTACTTTTTTTTACTCTATATATAAGAGCTTCCGATTTTGGCTGTGTGTTATATGTTCTGATTTTATCATTTCTATCCATAATGGACGTCACATATACGTTTAATATACTTTGATATTTTATAAAATCTTCATTTCTTATGTTGAATCTTGCTGAAAACTCAGTAAATCGTAGTAATTTATTTACACGATAATCATATATATGTTCAATATACTTTATGCCCTTATCATACCAATCCTTAAAAAAATATTGTTTTATTTTGGTGTTTTAAATTCCAAATTATTGTTCCAAATTATTTCCTTCGAAACTGTTTCATTGCTTTGGGAATAGTTAACATGTGCCCACGCTTTCATGATATTATTTAAAAACTTATTTTCTTCTGCGATAACATCTTCTGGTTTTAAATTTCATTGATTCATAAAGTGTTCTAATATTTTCCCCTATGTAACTACCCTTAAGAAATCCCGTTTGTGGATAATCAATTATGGATGGTAATGCTCCAAGGTGCACATCTTCAATATGTGTAGAAAGCATGTGTATCGTTCCAGATCGATTTACTGAACATTTTCAGAGGAGTTGTCTACACAAACTCTGTACCCTATATAGAATTGTATACACAAAATGTATAAACAAGAATTCCGCCACGGAAGCGGTATCGCGCCTGCCGAGGCATTTGACCGTGAACATTACAAGTAAATAAATGACCCTGACCTTGAGAATTTGGATGTGGGGGTGTGCGTAATGAAACATCATCCCTAGACAAACATTGATGTGAAATATTATCAAAGACTGACAAGGGGTTAAAGAGATATTGTGAAAAAAAGCATATGCAGCCTATGTTCAATAAATGTAAATCCAATACTTGTTTACAAGAAAACACTGTTAATGTGAAATTTACAGACTATCATAATTTTGCACTTACAAACATTTTAGTCGTACAAAGTTTCGTGAAACGGCCCCCAGTGGGATGGAAATACTATGCAAGTTGTTCAGACTTACCATTTGTTGTAGAACTTTTTACACAGACTGGTAATCTTGCAGCGTCGTATGTACACAATGAACACCACGAAGGCAAGAACAAGAACTCCGAAGACGGTTGCAACTATAGCTCCGGTAGACCAGCCATCACCTGGAAACACAAGTGACATGTCGGATGCCCAAATCCAATCATCTCAAAATGATTTTCAGACTAGTCCTTTTACAAATTTACAAAAGAGCAGTCTCATCAGAGACTGTACTTTTTGCTAACAATTTTCATATTTTTTAGAAGAAAAAAAACACCCCTTTTTATAAATGGACTAGTCGGAAAATCATTTGTGATGATTGGATTGTTCAGAAAATTAAAGGTACAAGCCCACTCAGTAGGCACAAAATGTTCTTTATAGGAATTAAATAAGTGTATAATTGTGTCACTATTCCACCAGTTCTAACAAGAGTGCCGAAGGTCACAATATACGCCCGTCGAGGCAAGGCCAGTCAACAAGGCGAGATAACTCACTGAAAACCAATAGGGTTCTTCATCTTGACGTACAAAGTCCAAAAATAAAATGTGGCCGCCAAGGGGAGATGTCATTGAAAAAAAAAATCAATCAATATGCTTCTTTGTCTTGCCGTGATAAACGTGTATACCAAATTTGGTTGTGAGCGGTGAAGTAGAACTTGAGTTATTGCGTGGACAAGGATACAGAGAGCGAAAAATAACAAGAGCTGTAGGGGAACAGCATAGCTCGACTACGAGGGTTGTCGATGTACACATAGCTTGACAAACAAGGTGGTTTGCGGCCTTTGTTTAAGGTTTTTAGTCAACCTTGGTTAAGGTTTTTACTCAAGCTTGTACATGGAATACTATTGTGCATACAGACACCATACTTGGACAACCTTTTCTCATAGTGATGTACATCAATAACCCCTGATCTATATTTTACCTTGACCTACATTTCCTCTTGAATTACTTAGTTAATTCTCCTTGGTTAAGGTTTTTAGTCAAGCTTGTAGATGGAATACTCCTGGCCCTACACCAACCATACTTGGACAACTTCATCTCCTAGTGATGTACATCAACAACCCCTGACCTATATTTGACCTTGACCTACATTTAACCCTGAATTACTTAGTTAATTCCCCTTGGTTAAGGTTTTTAGTCAACCTTCGTTGTCCAAGTATGGTGTCTGTATGCACAATAGTATTCCATGTACAAGCTTAACTAAAAACCTTAACCAAGGTTGACTAAAAACCTTAACCAAGGGGAATTAACTAAGTAATTCAAGAGGAAAGACAAAAATGACCCTGGAACTATCAACGTTTAGGGGTGAAGGGGTTAATATTGGAATCTGTGTTATTATGGTACCCACCATCGTGTTTTTCATCACACACGGTGTCGTTAGTTCGAGTACATGGCAACTTCTCACTCAATCCTTCAGGGCACAAGGAGCATGGCTGACATATCTGGGTCAGCGAGGAATAAGGTGAGAAAGTGCTACCAACTAGGCACGCCTCACACTTTGTGTTGTGTTGTGGTATACCTGAAATGTCGAAGGCATCAATATAACATGTGACCTGTTCAATATATAGAAACAAGAGGGCCATTGTGTAAATCGGAGAGCTTTATACATTCATTATTTTGTCGAAACCGGTCTGGTGATTATAATGAGAAGACATTGTTTAACTTGCATTATGTGACAATCTCAAATTTGAAATGTGAGCACTAGTTGCTTCGATTTGATATATGACATGACCATATTAGGTCAAATGTTAAATTTGACCTCTACTTGACACCTAGCCCATTTCCGTACAGATTTAATAATTTCTAGTTGAACAAGGGCATCGTTATCACTAAGCCAATCCTCTCGCTGGCAGCCTTGACAATAAAAAGAAATAAAAAACATTTTTGCCTGATAAACAAGGTGAACACAAGTCCTCAGTGACCTTGACCTTGGGCAGTCTTCGAATTTAGCCGCTCGTCCGATGCCCGAGGCCAGTAAAATTTCCGACGGGCCAGTAAAATTCAGAAGCTGGCAGGCCCGGCGGACCAGTAGAATTTTTTATTTTTTTTTTATTAAATTGTTTTCATTCTCTTTGCTACATGAATGGCTGTTCCATTTACCTCTTTATAGTTGTGGCTAGTTGATATTATCAGGGCTGTACAAATTGGCACGCCCGACGCCCGGGACAAGTCGGTTTTAATCTCGGGCAAGTGCCTCTCTGCTAGAATTTAGTCCCGGGCAAGTCACTATTTTCTGTTAGAACGTCCCACCACAAGCCCGTTTTTTTGGAACCGGACTATCATAAACTTAATCCCAAAACTGACCACTTTATCGATCGACAACACCGCGGGCGTCTGGCGATTCGAAGCTACTGTGTTACACAGTACTTGTGTATCGCAAGAAAGTGATATCGCAATCTACAACGACCCTGATTATATTAATTTAATCGAATTTGAAAGTAATTAGCGAATTAGCGAAAATATTCTGCGGCGATCGATGGTTATTGATTTATTTTATGTATGTTAACGTTTTCGTCTCACTGCGTAGACAGGCCAAAACACCTAACTTTAGAGAAATAAACGCATGTTCCTTCACGGGGTGGAAATGGAATTTCAGGTTCTTAATTATCGTTTCTACGCGGCATATAAACGAAGGAAAAAGTGAAATTAAATTGGATGGACATACTATGAAGGTATGTTTGATTCCCAAGGCGATGTTCGAACGGTTCCACAACCTCCAGATTGGAAGTCGGTGTTCTAAGCCCTAGGCCACAACCCATACCTTATAAACGACGGAAAGAAATGCTTAGGAGCGACCATACGTACTTAGAATAACAGCTGACGTAACGCGCGGTAAACTGAAATGGCCTACGTGACAATTGACATTTACGTTCCAACAAGATTTTCACGGTGTGTAATCGATCGTATTTCATCGGCACCATATGAAAACCCGACTCGAGAAACACAATTTAAGTTGTGGATTTCTGAATTTGTCAATTGTTTGTAAGGTCTAAGAAATCAAACAAATGTGACAATTCTTTTTACAAAATATTAGAATCGTCTAAGGAGACAATTCTCATGTGTTGTCAAAACATGTTTTATTAAGACATCGGACAAATGTGAAAAGAAAACCCGAATACATTGATATTTCTTTACAAAAACATATTTTGACAAAATTTGAGAATGTCTTAGGAAACGATTCTCATGTGCTGCCAAATCTTGGTTTTATCAAGAAATCAAACAAATGTGAAAAACTTAAAATGCACAAGCTAATGCGTAATTATCAATTCATCGGCGATGCGATGACGTGAGCGACTACATAGCGTGGTTTTTGGTATGGTTGTTTCCACCGAATTCTAAAGGTCAGTCACACTTTGCACGTGAACTGGATTACCGGACTGATGATTGTAAACACCATCAGGTGTGCAGCTAGACCGAAAATGATATGTCGCAAATGTGATAATTGGGATGGGTGGGTACGGCCATATTTTTATGCCACCGGGTTTCGAAGAAACGGGTGGCATATAGTGTTTGGACCGTCCGACCGTCCGTCTGTCCGTCTGTCAGTCCGTCACACTTTTCGGTTAACCACTTTGTCACAGTTTCTCAAATATGCTGCAGGTGGTATCTGCGTTCGACAGACGCATTTCTTGTTTTTTATGTTACAATCTCGCGTTTTTGCGATCTCGATCTCGCCTTCCGCTTTTGGAAATACGATTTGCCCATGCATGTGTAGACAGCATGTGTGTTGAATTTGGTTCTACGTACGTACATGCATATAAAGCATGCTAGTTCGAATTGCATTCTACATGTAATGTATGCGCAAAACTCAATTTCAACACGCGCATGCATTCTACACACACATAATGACATGAACAAACGTATTTCCAAAAGCGGAAGGCGACATCGCGGTCTCCAAATCGCGAGATAGCCAGGCGAAAACGCCAGCATGAATACAATAGAATCTCACGTTGTTTTCGCCTCGCGATTTGGTCTCGCGTTTTCACGATCTTGTGTATAGGTCGACGATGCGATGCAGTAGCCTAACCAATAACACGTATCGAAGAAAAAAAATTTTTGTCAATAAACGTGTATTGATTGGCATGGCAGCACATTAGAATCGTCTCCTAAGATGAGTATCATTTGTTGTCAAATTATGTTTTTGTTGTCAATAAATATAGATGTTTGTCCACATTTGTTCTATTTCTTAATAAAAGCTTTAAAATGTTTTTGCAGCACATGAGAATCGTCTCCTAAGACAATGTGTACGTGTCCTATTAGGGACATGTAGCAACCTCGCGTTTTCGAGCTTTCGAGACGAAAACGCGAAATTCTATCATATTCGATCTCGCGTTTTGGAAACACGCCACACATGCATGAGCAAAAATAATCCGAATTTTTCAAAAGCGGAAGGCGAGATCGTGAAAACGCGAGACGATTCTCATTATTTTAGGAAACGATTTTTATGCGACCGTTTTTAAAAAACGGTACGTATTATGTTTTACCGCTGGGCGGACGAGCGGCTGACAGAAAAAAGTGCATTGTTCGTGTACACAACTCCTCCGAAACCGTTCAGTCGATCAACTTGAAACTATACACACGTCTTCTACACATATTGAAGATGTGCACCTTGGTGTTTTTATGCCGAAAAAATATTTTTTAACAAAAATATCACCTTTTTAACTTAGCCATTGTTTCTACATTTTTCTATACAATTCTATATACGGTACAGAGTTTGTGTACACTAACTCCTCCGAAACGTTCAGTCGATCGTTCTGAAACTATACACACGCCTTCTACACATATTGAAGATGGGCACCTTGGTGTTTTTATGCCGAAAAAATATGTTTTAAGAAAAATATCACCTTTTTAACTTGGCCATTTTTTCTACATTTTTCTATACAATTCTACATACGGTACAGAGTTTGTGTACATAACTCCTCCGAAACCGTTCAGTCGATCGTTCTTAAACTTTACACACGTCTTCTACACATATTGAAGATGTGCACCTTGGTATTTTTATGCCGAAAAAATATTTTTTAACAAAAATATCACCTTTTTAACTTAATAATTTTTTCTACATTTTTCTACACAATTCTATATAGGGTACAGAGTTTGTGTACACAACTCCTCCGAAACCGTTCAGTCGATCAATTTAAAACTATACACACGTCATCTACACATATTGAAGATGTGCACCTTGGTGTTTTTATGCCGAAAAAATATTTTTTAACAAAAATATCACTTTTTAACTTTTAACTCGCGATGGCACAGTGACAAAAGACCACAAGAATAAATATGTACTATACAATGTTTATTATTATAGATATTTAATATACTATGTATAGTGCGAAGTGCTCAATTGTATTATATTTAACAACTATGATAATAGTTTTTGTTTTCGGACAGTTTCGTATAAGAAATCTTACGAGGACAAGTCACTTTTTCCAAATTACTTGCCCTGAAAATTATATTTTCCAGGACAAGTCGGGGCAAGTCACTTTTTTCAAGTCACTTGTCCGGGACAAGTGGCTAAAAAATCAATTTGTACAGCCCTGATTATCGTTATTTACTTGATGAAAATACAATTATCTTGCTTCCCTAACAGTTAATGATTGTTTGTGTATGCTGGTACACCAGAATTATGGTAAAACATTACCATTTTAAAACTTGATTAACTATTTAATTTTGTGTGTTCAATTGATGTAATAGCCGATTTCTGACATCGCAGCCGATTTCTGACATCGCATCAAAGAGCCTGTGTGTATTAAATGTTTCAAACACGACTTTTCCATTACAAAAATCGATAAATATAGTACATTGACCATAAAATATATATTTTCTATGTTTACACGAAGTGTCTTCGCTTCAGACAAACTGCAGAAAGCACAAAACTTAGCTAAGCTATGGAGGCGAGATGTAACCTAATTTTGTTTGCACCCAATAGCCGACAGATTTTCAGTTTCTGAAGAGGGGTGGTCAACAAAACATGGGGGGGGGGGGGGGCACTAATCGTACCGGCTCCTTCAGGCCGACAATTACGTCTGGACCGATTGGCATTCTGAAATTTTAGAAGCCCTGGTAGGTATTGAGTCAGAGTGACCGTGATAAGAGCGATGATGACCAAGACAGGAGATGATGACGAGATGGAGATGTTGGAAGATCTTGTTCATAAAACATTGATATATTGAGACCAATCCAGAGATGATGACCAGATGGAGATGTCGGAAGATCTAGTTCATAAAACATTGATATCTTGAGACCAATCCAGAGATGATGACCAGATGGAGATGTCGGAAGATCTAGTTTATAAAACATTGATATCTTGAGACCAATCATTAAAACAACATTATATTGACTTGTTTTTATTCTTACTATACAAGCATATATATACTTTTATGATAATATTATATTTATACATAGTACCGCATAATTTTTCGGGCCAGTAAAATTTTGTTCGGGCCAGTAACTGGGAAGTTGACTGGCCCGGAGGGCCAGTGGTTTGAAAAGTTTTTCGTGAAGACTGCTTGGGCGGTGAGAAACGTGAATCGTATGCAAAACAAAGCACCATCCCTAGACACACATTGTGGCCAAATATTTTTACATGTCAAATATGAAGCAGTTATGTGCAAGGAAATTATAAGACATTTACCCGAGTGTTACGGTTTTGAACGCACTACGTATGTGACCTTGACCTTGGCTTTCGTGATGGAATAGCGAACAGTTTTGCTACCAGTGTAGATCCAGATCAGCCTATGCCTGATAAGGATCTGCACTGTTCGCTATTCCATCACTGAAACACCCATATTGCTTCTAACAAGCAAAGACAACAAGAGCGTGCAATTTGATCAGGAGCTACAATGGTGACAAATCCCATAAGCCCGATTTCTCCAGTCACAGCTACATATATGTGTTACCCAAAATAAATTGTCCGAATATATAGGGTCGCAACGGTATTCAGAGCTCCAGATAAGGTGCGTATTGGCGCATTTTACACACTTATTTAGCTGAATACACATTGATTATCAAATTGAGTAGTGAAAATACTGTAAATAAAGTTGAAATTTGCTTTTTACAGCTCGAATAAGTGAATTTAAACAAAATAAAAATTGTATCATTTGTTCCCTATATAATATTAAAAGAAAATCAATAATACATAAATTTGTAAAAGCAAATACTTGAATTTGAAATCTGGGCATAGAAGTCTTTAGATCAAAATAATTTGATCAATACAAACTATCAACAGTGCTGAAGTTTAGCGATGTATGAACTCGGCAGCCAATGAAAATGCTCAGAATTGTGTACACCATTATTACAGTATTTACCTGGAGCGACGACTCCCGACCCTGCCTCACACGCATCGTGTGTCAAACACAAGCTATCCGGGTCGGACCAGTAATACCGGACGTCACACCGACACTGCAGATCCGACACGCTTGTACAGTTGGCCACCACAACCTGACGACCCAGACAAGTGTCACGACACGGAGCGCAGCTTCGTTGCATGCCTCTGGTATTTTGGAACGTTCCCTTCGGACAGGCCGTACATGTGGAGACCGGATTTGGGGAAACACAGTTTTCTCCTGTCCAGTACGTTCCCGGAGCACAGTCATTGCAGTAGGACTTGGTACCATCGGTTAAGGTGAACTCGTTGGTCAGCAAGACGCTCGAGACCAAGATATACGAGATCAGAGTCCGGGTGATAAACCTCATCCTGGAGACAATTCTATAATGAAATGCCAATACATATTTTCATTTAGAAGCAAAATATGATGGAGTACAATACTCTATTACTAATTCCTTATCTGGAGCCCTGTATTGGTATCCACAAGAAAATGATATGCATGTACATCCTGGTGAGATGGCTCGTTAAGAGCCGGCTCATCAGTATCTACACTGAACGTAAATATTAGCAGTCATAGTTGAACAACCGCTGAAGAAAAAGTAACTTATAACATTTGCAACAATTGATTTACTGGTGTTTAACGGCCTATCAACAGCTATGGCCATTTAAGGGTGGGGGGGGGGGGGATTAAGAATAATCATATTACTCATATAAGGGGTATAACCAGATTTAATTCTCACATACAAGAATGCCAAAGACGTACCTAAGAGCCAAACCAGGTCTCCTGTCAGGATTCCGGTACGGACGAATCCCGATCGTTACATTACCCATCGCGTGCTTCCACCTGGCACCCACATTATGGACAGAAACTTGTTTGTTGATGGTTAACATCCTATCAACAACTAAGGTCATTTAAGGCCGGGTCAATGGGCTTAGTACTAAATCCTACATATTACCTGTACAAATGGGGGATAATTACGATATCAGAACTGAATATTTACAAACTAGAAATGTGGCCTGTCGGCACACGAATGCCCCCGCTGGCAGCCAAAGAAAATGAGGCATATTTGATTATAAGCCATTTACCCGAGCGTTAAGGTTTTGAACGCACCTTGACCCTGTGCTTAGTGGGGGCGGGACGAATGTGGATTTATCACAGGGCGGTAGAGGACCATTGTAGCAATGCGTGTGTGAAATGTGAAGCAGATCCGAGCAAGGAAACACAAATTATAAGCCATTTAACTGAATGTTAAGGTTTCAAACGCACCAAGTCTGTGACCTTGACCCTGTGCTTAGCGGGGGCAGGACGAATGTGGATTTGTCACAGGGCGGTAGAGGACCATTGGAGCAATGCGTGTGTGAAAGTTAGTGTATTGATTGAAACGCGCACGTAGATTTGTCCCAAAGTGGCAAGTAAACAATTAAAGTGGAAAAGGTGAAGGTCAAAGGTGAAGGTCGAAGTAATGGGTGGTGGAGTGTGTAAGGCATGTTCATATGTATCATGTGTATAAATATTTAAGCGATTGGCAAAAGTATTGAGAAGTTATTGTAGGATTGAGAAACGTGCACGTAGATTTGTCCCCAAAAGTGCTAAGTAAACATTTAAAGTAGAAAAGGTGAGGTGGCAAAGGTCAAGGTCGAAGTACTGGGTGGTGGAGTGTGTAGGGCTGTTCATATGTATGTGTATAAAATATTTAAGCGATTGGCAAAAGTATTGAGAAGTTAGTGTAGGATTGAGAAAGTGCAGTAGATTTGTCAAAAAGTACCAAGCAAACATTTAAAGTGGAGGTTCAAGGCCAAAGGTCAAGGTCGAAGTACTGGGTGTGGAGTGTGTAGGGCATGTTCATATGTATCATTTGTATAAATATTTAAGCGATTGGCAAAAGTATTGAGAAGTTAGTGTAGGATTGAGAAACGTGCACGTAGATTTGTCCCAAAGTGCCAAGCAAACATTTAAAGTGGAAAAGGTCAAGGCCAAAGGTCAAGGTCGAAGTACTGGGTGGTGGAGTGTGTAGGGCATGTTCATATGTATCATGTGTATAAATATTTAAGCGATTGGCAAAAGTATTGAGAAGTTAGTGTTGGATTGAGAAACGTGCACGTAGATTTGTCCCAAAGTGCCAAGCAAACATCTAAAGTGGAAAAGGTCAAGGCCAAAGGTTAAGGTCGAAGTACTGGGTGGTGGAGTGTGTAGGGCATGTTCATATGTATCATGTGTATAAATATTTAAGTGATTGGCAAAAGTATTGAGAAGTTAGTGTAGGATTGAGAAATGTGCACGTAGATTTGTCTCAAAGTGCCAAGCAAACATTTCAAGTGGAAAAGGTCGAGGCCAAAGGTCAAGGTCGAAGTACTGGGGGGTGGAGTGTGTAAGGCATGTTCATATGTATCACGTGTATAAATATTGACATAATATGTGAAGCCATGTAGAAGTTACTAAAGAATATGGTAATATCGGGACGTACGGACGGACGTACGGACGGACGGGAACGACGTACGAACTTACATTTCGGACCTTAGGGGGTACTTGCTATATAAAAGATCAAAGGAAATACCCCGTAAGACACAATAGGCTTACAGGGTACGGAATAAGTTCCATTGTCTTCTATTGTCTTAGGCCACGCCCCCTACCCCATAAGTACCCTAATGTGTGCCCGGGACGAACGTACGGACGGACACCGGTAACACTATATGCCCCCGTACCTTTCGGTAGCGGGGGCATAAAAACTATATAATATTATTCAGCCCAATTCAACTCCCATGTAACAAAAGGTAAAAATGTAATCGAGGGCCAAACTAGGCAAATCGTGATTTCTATAAGGAGGAACCTCTACCGTTAATTGACGCCGTCACGTTCGCCCGACCAACCACCCACTATGGACAGAGAACAACAACGCTATGTGCTATAACAACTTCAGACAATTACATAGATCAGACAGGCCTCAACAAATTCTTAATTTTCCACTTGTCCAGATTGGATTTCAACTCATTCCTATATGTTTTAATGTTGATGACGCACTGTCTCTTTAAATTACCACTCAACCAGATCGAAAATTCACGAGTGGACGAGTGGATTTGTCGACGCATGCCAGGGTCCCGTTACTCAAAGCCTATTAGCTTAGCAGACAGTTAAATCCTTAACTCTGTTAAGGAGTTAACAGTCTGTTAAGCTAACAGATGTTTTGAGCAACAGTCCCAGACTATTATTTGTTAAAGCTAGAAAGTCAGTAAAACCGACAGAGGATAACCGATGCAAACATAACTTTTAACATTGAGACAAGATCAGCAAATCAGAAAAATCAGAAAAATCAAAGGGCAACTAATTCTGAAACTAATTTCCTCGCCCCGTGTCATTTCGTCCTAATTTGTTAATTACGAGTGCCCGCTATACAGATATAATCATTTAGTAAAATTTATATTACTGATAGTGACACGCGGTGGTATCAGGCTATTTTCATATGCAAATGAGGCGTGATATTTTTTAATTATTTATACTAATTAAATGCTTCACCGGAAAAACTAATATTTTCTACAGTTTATAAAGTATGATCATTGCACATCAAACAATAAATACAGAGAGTACATATTGTTACATGGTTTCCGTTGTTTGCACATACATGTATGTGCAAACATATAGCGCGTGCTGTTTGCATATGGCTTTATGCATATGCTCATTCCAGGGCCGCACATAATGGAAGTGCTTTCATGACGTCACTACGCGGAAGTGCCTTCATGACGTCACTACCTCATGACGTTCATGTCGCGGCCCCGGAATATGAATACCAAAAATTATCTACGTGAATGGGACGATTTAAAAAAGTACTGAAAATACTGAATATAATGCTCAAATTACATCAGTTTTTTGTTGGAAATGTAACAATAACGTTTGATCATGTCCAGCCGTGTGCAAACGTTTGCTGTGCCCCGAGGGAACTGTTTGAACCCAAGGCCGCAGGCCGCGGGTTCAAACAGTTCCCTCGGGCCACAGCAAACGTTTGCACACGGCTGGACATGATCAAACCTTATAGTAATGTCCGTTAAAGGTACATGCCCACGCAGCACGTTACACTGTACTACTACTTTTCATTTTCTGTCATGCCTTATATGAGCCATTTGTCTACCCACTAACGAGTTATTTTTAATTACGGCGCGTGTTAATTGGTGTTAAATCGCATTTTATATGCCGCGACCAGAAAGGGTATTTTACGACCTCGGGCCATTTTTACCAGCACTCGTCACGTGACACGGTCAATAATATCACATATTTGACATGCGCAGTGAAGTATCAGAAGTTGAGAAGAAAAATCTCTGTTCGAGTCCAAATCTAAATCTCCACGCAACTCTTTCCATTTGGTGATCTGGCCAATATTAACCACTCTCTCTCTCTGTACTGCCTGTCCCTCAGACATTTCGCCTGTTTTTTGGCCGACGCCGTTTCATACAATTTCCGTCCTGGACGTTTCGACATGTTGATATTCTTGTTTACATATTGGGAAGCCTACTGGCGCGCGTAGTATACTGCGCATGCGCACCGCAAGCCGTGATGTGAAAGTTGTCGTCCCCGCACATTATCAAAATAAGACTGTTACCGCCGCGTCGCTAACAGTAAATTGATAATTAATAAATGATTATATTTGTATAGCGGGCACTCGTAATTGTTAGAACTGGTGGAATAGTGACAGAATTAAATGTATACACTTATTTAATTCCTATAAAGAACATTTTGTGTCTACTGCGTGGGCATGTACCTTTAACGTTTTAAGGAAACAGGATTATCGCCCCTGATATCAGCAGTCTGCGAAATTAGCCGGGTGCCCGATGCCCGAGAAGTGTAGAAATCGCGACGGACGCGTAAATTTTCCAATCTCACATGCCCGACAGGCACCTGTTTTAAAAACGTATAAACGTAATAAAACTGGACAGTAGAAATGTTTTTTCTAAATTCTTTAAAGTTACGAATTGTTTACACCGGAATTGAAAGTCGTCTAGAAGCGGACAGGTGAAAATTCGCGTTTTCGCTTACCGACATCTCGGCCCTATAGTCGGCCGACCGTACCTCGGGTGCGGGTCAAAACGTACCCGATACCTCGCCCCCGGTATGACTAGAAACCGGAGAGGACTGGAAAGGAGATTTCTGTATCCTCGCCCCGTGTCGTTTCGTCCTAATTTGTTTGTATATGTGTTTATACTACAAGCCTACGACGAATTGGCAATTTCTGCCGACGTAATTACTGATGTTTTAATTAGAGATTGGCGAACATTGTAAACCATGGTCAGACTACGCGAATCCACTGCCTGGTCTGGCCGATAATGCAATAAGCCGGGATTTGTATGAGATCGAGACCCAACACGTTTCTTGTGTCACTTTATACTGGTTCCCGGTAGTATTGTTTTGCTAGGCTGCGCATATGACAGGGTTCAGTACACAGCGCTCCAGATAAGCTGTGTATTTGCGTAAATACCATCAGAAGTAGCGAGTATCAACAAGAGCTGTAGGAGAACAGCATAGCTCGACTACGAGGGTTGTCGATGTACACATAGCTTGACAAACAAGGTGGCTGCGGCCTGCAGAAAAACCTTAACCAAGGTTGACTAAAAACCTTAACCAAGGGAAATTAATTAAGTAATTCAAGGTTAAATGTAGGTCAATGTCAGATATAGGTCAAGGGTTATTGATGTACATCACTAGGAGATGAAGTTTTCCAAGTATGGTTGCTGTAGGCCCAGGAGTATTCCATATACAAGCTTGACTAAAAACCTTAACCAAGGGGAAATAACTAAGTAATCCAATGATAAAAGTAGGTCAAGGTCAAATATAGGTCAGGGGTTATTGATGTACATCCCTATGAGAAAAAGTTATCCAAGTATGGTGTCTGTATGCACAATAGTATTCCATATACAAGCTTGACTATAAACATTAACCAAGTAATTCAAGGTTAAATGTAGGTGAAGGTAAAATATAGGTCAGGGGTTATTGATGTACATCCCTATGAGAAAAAGTTATCCAAGTATGGTGTCTGTATGCACAATAGTATTCCATGTACAAGCTTAACCAAGGGGAATTAACTAAGTAATTCAAGAGGAAATGTAGGTCAAAGTCAAATATAGATCAGGGGTTATTGATGTACATTACTAAGCGATGAAGTTGTCCAAGTATGGTGGGTGTAGGGCCAGTAGTATTCCATAAAAACCTTAACCAAGGAGAATAAACTAAGTAATTGAAGAGGAAATGTAGGTCAAGGTCAAAAATAGATCAGGGGTTATTGATGTACATCCCTATGAGAAAAGGTTGTCCAAGTATGGTGTCTGTATGCACAATAGTATTCCATGTACAAGCTTGACTAAAAACCAAGGTTGACTAAAAACCTTAACCAAGGGGAATTAACTAGGTAATTCAAGGTTAAATGTAGGTCAAGGTCAAAAATAGGTCAGGGGTTGTTGATGTACATCACTAGGAGATAAAGTTGTCCAAGTATGGTTGGTGTAGGGCCAGGAGTATTCCATCTACAAGGTTGACTAAAAACCTTAACCAAAGAGAATCAACTAAGTAATAAAAGAGGAAATGTAGGTCAAGGTCAAATATAGATCAGGGGTTACTGATGTACATCCCTAGGAGATGAAGTTGTCCAAGTATGGTGGGTGTAGGGCCAGGAGTATTCCATATACAAGCTTGACTAAAAACCTTAACCAAGGGGAATTAATTAAGTAATTGAAGAGGAAATGTAGGTCAAGGTCAAATATAGACCAGGGGTTATTGATGTACATCCCTATGAGAAAAGGTTGTCCAAGTATGGTGTCTGTATGTCTAAGAACCTCAACCAAGGTTGACTAAAAACCTTAACCAAGGGGAATTAACTAAGTAATTCAAGAGGAAATGTAGGTGAAGGTCAAATATAGATCAGGGGTTATTGATGTACATCACTAGGAGATGAAGTTGTCCAAGTATGGTGGGTGTAGGGCCAGTAGTATTCCATATACAAGCTTGACTAAAAACCTTAACCAAGGCGTGACGGTGACGCCGACGCCGGGGTGACAACATAAGCTCTACTTATTCTTCGAATAGTCGAGCTAAAAAGCAATTACAATTTTGTGGTTCATTTATCATGCTGCAGAAAACAATAAACAGACCACAAATATAGTATAGTTTTCTTATTTTCCATGAAGCACATCTTGGTATTTCATTATAATTCTAATGAAATGCCAAGACATGTTTTCATTTCGAAGCAAACTATTCAATAATTGCTGTCTGTTAATGTGTAAACAGTAGTGTGATTTATTTTACCCAATTAAAATTTCGAAATACCCAATTGCTTCAGAAATGATGGAGTGAAAATACTCAATAATTAATTCCTTATCTGGAACGCTGAGTACACATTTTTTTGTGTGATCTTTTGTCATTGTGTCACCGCGGACAAAACGTATTTACAGTGGTCGATCACCGCGGGCATAGCCTGCCTGTCCCCCGCGATCGCTGTTTCAGACAGCGGGGTCACGGTGACAGCATCCCCGGTCACTGCGATGCACTGCCCTAACGTTATCATGGTGATTCGCCATGATCGTTCACGGGAGATCAACGCGATTGCGTATTTACCTGTACAGATATATGCATGTACATGTACATGTACATTTGCAAAATAATACCATGAATTAAGTGCGCGCATGTGTGTGTGTACGTGTGCATTCGGCCTTCGACCAACTCATCCGTCAGCCAACTCATAATAATACACAATAGCGACATGTCCGATGTTCATCAGCTGACAGTCGACAGGTTTTGGCAGGCCCGTATGTAGCCGGGGGGGTGGATAAGTTGTGCACTCGAAATCTCGCGATCATGCTTCACGATCGCAACCTATGCGAGAAACCGCGAACACACGAGGTTGTCACATGTCCCTAACAGGACACGTACACATTGTTTTAGGAGACGATTCTTATGTGCAGCCAAAACATGTTTTTATTAAGAAATAGAACAAATGTGGACAAACATCAGTAGTTCTTGACAACAAAAACATAATAATTGTCTCAGGAGACGATTCTAATGTACTGCCAATACATGTTTATTGAAAAGAAAACCTATTTCGATACGTGTTATTGGTTGCTGTATCGCATTGTCGACCTATACACAAGATCGCGAAAACGCGAGACCAAATCTATTGTATTCAATATCTCGTTTTCGCCTCGTGATAACGCATTTTTGTGAATGCGATGTCGCGTTTTTGCCTCGGCTTTTTCACGATGTGTTGAAATTGAGTTTTGCGTATACATGACTGTATGTACTGGAACCCCAGACAATGTCGCTGCCCTTGACATGCAGTGGGATTCAAGAGTTGTCCACCGCCCATACAGCGTGGATACATAATAGTTCCGTTTTCAAACGGCGCATAAAGAAATATGCCGCCGTGCCCACCCATCCCAAACTAGCACATTTGCGACATATCATTTTCTGTCTAGCTGCACACCTGATGGTGTTCACAATCATCTGTCGGTAATCCAGTTTCACGTGCAAAGTGTGACCTGGTGACCGACATTTAGAATTCGGCAGAAACAAACATATCAAAACAACGCTATGTAGTCGCTCACGTCCATCGCATCGCCGATAAATTGATAATTACGTATTAGCTTGACATAGTGCATTTTCACATTTGTTTCATTTCTTGATAAAGCAAGATTTGGCAGCAAATGTATTCATGTTTTCTTTTCAAATTTGTTGATTTCTTAATAAAATAGGTTTGTCAACACATGAGAATCGTCCCATAAGACGATACTAATGGGTTTTTATTTTCTTAATTTTTGTTTTTTTATTTCTTAATATTTGGCAACACATGAGAATAGTCTCCTATGACAAAACCATTTATATTTTGTACGAATATTAGCATTATTGTCAAGCCCGCCTGCGGAAAGCGAGACATAGTGCACTTCTCACAATGACATCCGGGTGTCCGTCCGTGCGTCCGTGCGTCCGTGTGTATTTTTAATTGTTGACAGTATTATCACCGAAAACCAGCGATGCAACATGGAATGAAATGTCGAATCTAGCCCATAGTCATTGGGGAAACTGTTAGAACGGGCAAACAATTGACACATTCAAAAACTAGAAATGTGGCATTAATGTTTCGAACGCACCAATTCTGTGACATTGACCCTGGGCTTAGCGGTGGCGGGACGAATGTGGATTTGTCACAGGGCAGTAGAGGACTATTGGAGCAATGCGAAGCAGATCCGAGCAAGGAAACATAAATTATAAGCCATTTACCCGAGCGCTAAGGTTTTGGGATGGACGTACGTACGGACGCCAGTAACACTATATGCCCCCTCACCATATGGTTGGTGGGGGGGTGGGGCATAATAAACGACGCAATTTGTGTTTCTCGAGTCGGGTTCCATATGGTGAAGAGGAAATATGATCGATTACACACCGTGAAAATCTTGTTGGAACGTAAATGCCAATTGTCACGTACGATATTTCAGTTTACCGACGTTACGTCAGCTGTTATTCTAAGTAGGTATGGTCGCTCGTTAGGGGCATTTCTTTACTTCTTTAAAAAGTGATGGGTTGTTGCCTAGAGGATAGAACACCTGACTTCAAATCTGGAGGTTGTGTGTACAAAGTAGTAACACAGTGGTCTGTCACATTTTGCCGAGTAATTTTGTCGCAAAACGCCACAATTATTTTGCCGCGTTTTGCTGAGGAACAGCGCGGAATCAGCGCGCAAAACTTGCCACAATTGGCCACGGGAAGTTTTGCGAGAGATTGCGGCAATTTTCCGCGCCAAAGTTAAATTGGTTGTGCAATAACAAACAAGAGGGCCATGATGGCCCTAATTCGCTCACCTGACTCCATGAACACCAGAGGAGAATGTGACATCGAGTTCATGTGTTTTAAAAAAATTGTGCTATTTTTAGATGGCGGTCATCTTGGATTAAGCGATGACTCTCATTTTACCAAATTTGAAAATGCTTCACCCAAGGATCTTAACTTCCTATGAAGTTTCTTCAGCATCGGCCATGTGGTTCCTGAGAAAAAGACGTTAAAAATCTTGAATAAATGGACCTTTTGGTGGCCATCATGGATGACATAATCATCCGATTCCGACAAATATTGCACCAGAGCAATCACCTCATCGATACCTTCAATTTGATATATGACATGAGCATATTCGGTCCCAATTTCACACCACGGGCCACGCCCATTTTTGACCCCGGGTTCACCATTTTCACAACTTTGAAAGAGCATTGAAAATCGAACATTCCTACCAAGTTTCGTCGAAATCCGGCCAGCGGTTCATGAGAAGATTTTTTAAGAATATATGCTATTTTTAGATGGTGGCCATCTTGGATTAGCAATGACCTCCATTTTAACAAATCTGAAAAGGCTTCACCCATGGACCATAACTTTTAAGTTTGGCTACCATGGGCCAAGCGGTTCATGTGAAGAAGAAATTTGAAATCTCTAATAAAAGAACGACCTTTTGACATTTCGGCGGCCATCTTGGATGACATAACAATCCGATTTCGACAAATAATGTACCAGAGTGATCGCTTCATTGATACCTTCTATTTGATATATAACATGACCATATGTGGTCAAAAATAAAATTTGACCCCACGGGCCACGCCCATTTTTGACCCCGGGTTCACCATTTTAACAAATTTGAAAGAGCATTGTACATCGATCATTCCTACCAAGTTTTGTTGAAATCCGGCTAGCAGTTCATGAGAAGAAGATTTTTTAAGAATTTATGCTATTTTTAGACGGCGGTCATCTTGGATTAGCGATGACCTCCATTTTAACAAATCTGAAAAGGTTTCACCCATGGACCATAACTTTTAAGTTTGGCTACCATGGGCCAAGCGGTTCATGCAAAGAAGAATTTTGAAATCTCTAATAAAAGAACGACCTTTTGACCTTTCGGCGGCCATCTTGGATGACATAACCATCCGATTTCGACAAAAAAAATGCACCAGAGTGATTGCCTCATTGATACCTTCGATTTGGTATATGACATGACCATATTCGGTCAAAAATAAAATTTGACCCCAATTTGACCCCACGGGCCACGCCCATTTTTAACCCCGGGGTCACCATTTTAACAACTTTGAAAGAGCATTGTACATTGATCATTCCTACCAAGTTTTGTCGACAAGCGCGGTGTGTTTGAAGTCTTAGTCTTGTCACTGTAGACGAATCAGCATCGTGTAAACACAGTTTGCCAACTAATGATGGAGTTTTATGACTTACGCGGAATTGCATTATGCCTATTGGAATACACGACACGGAATACATATCGGGAATTACCGTTAATGGAGTTATGCAATATTTTTCATGGAAAATGTTTAATGTCGCCAAAATGACACCGACCATATCGGGCAAGGTAAATGTTTTCAAAAGAATGCGAATGTAATTGATGACTAATTGGTTACGACCAGTTGCAATTCAGATGATAGCGACCAGATTTTGATGAAAGGAAAATTGTGGTGCTATTTTTGTTTGCCGACAAAAACATGACATGGTCGCTGTTCACATACAAAAATGCCGTGTGGGATTGAAAATAGCTGGTCGCTGGTCGCAGTTCGGGGGTGGTCGTTATTCCAAGGTCTTATAAAGAACAAAATTGGACGGGGGTGTTTTAACTGGCCGTTGTGGACAGGTGGTCGCTATTCCCAGGTGGTCGTTAACACAGGTTCGACTGTATTATTAATAAATGCATGATATGCCACTTTATGTTAGTTACTGTTACATATACTACTATACATTTAACCGCCAATAAGCAGGTAAAATTCTGCAAATATATGGGCACCTAGAAGTTCATTCGGGCAAGTAAATTTTTCAAGCCCTCAAAAAGTTTTTTGTGAAGACTGTATCAGTGTGGAAATTTAGGTCTGATATAAAATGTATAAGAATGGCAATCAATATGTGGGGTAATGGTGAATGAATGTTTATTTTGTCAGAAAATGTCTCGTACGATGTCTCCGATATAAAGAACATTTTGTGTCTACTGAGTGGGCATGTACCTTTAACAAATTTTCGTGCCCCGTTCATTTCGGACTTTTCGTACTTACTCGACTCTTATAGTGTAGATGCTTCAATTCTATATATTTTTCATGCGAAAATGATCAGATTTTGCATTATTGGTTGAAACAGAACTTATTAATTGAAAACGCAAGATTTATTGCTTAAATGATATAATGATAGTTGATTTTGTCAATTAATGAATTGTATGAACCGCAGCATGTTGCAAACGGTAACTCTTGCAATCTACTCCCGTACTGTCCGTAGCCAGAGTTAGATTCCACTCATAGGATTCCTCTGCAGAATAGTGAATCAGATCTGATTCACACTTTAGCAGTTAATTGTGAAAGATTTTCTATATTTTTTAACTGAAACGAGTGTTAATATTATGAACGTAACATATTCCAAGTAATTATGACATAAATTCACATATGTAGATGACCTGATAAAGTAAATTTAAGCTAGAATCAACAAGTGACCCAGTCAGTGGCAGCCAAATTCAACATATTAAAGTTAAGATGGGGTCCATGTTCTGCAAAGGCAAAAAATAATTTTCTAAAGCTTCTACAATGGTAAAAAATTGTTTCAGAATTATTATTTTTTCCAGATGGAAAATATCTCAAATATGTCACAATTAACAGATCTGATTCACTACTTTGCAGAGGAACCCTATGAGTGGAATCGTAACTCTAGTTACGGACGATACAGGAGTAAATTGCAAGTTACCGTTCGCAACTGGAGATAATCAACCTTATCACATATGAGATTTTCACACAAAATGTATTAAGAATAATATGAAGGAAGACAGTTTTGTACAAAATTACACTAAATAATATAATTGATTGAATGGTGTTTTACGTCTATTTAACAGCAAGGTCATACATGTATACAGATTGGAAAATACCTGTATGGGCGGAAAATCTCAAAATCTATTGGATTCACATCAAGACTGCTTCCAGCACTGAAATTGCACATCCTGATCTGGTGCTAGGTACCCAAACCACTTGGCGCTGAGGTTATAAAACTTTTCATCAATCTCAGACTCAAGTAAGCTGATATCCGCTCAGTATCAACCAATCAGCACGCTCGAGTCTGAGATTGGTTAACAAGTTTTATTTATACTTTATTAGCCCATGGCCCCGGTGTGAATCCCAGATTAATTTATGGATGCACCATTCAATGGTCGAGTGTTAAAATCCAGTAAGTGTTTGTTAAACTTTTATGCATCAGAACCTTGCTGTTTTGAAGTTCTTCAGATCAATTGCATCTCTCAACTTAATTTGTTCATATGATTTATTAAGGATAAATATAAATGAATGAATACTCGACTACCAAATTATATAATAACAAGAAACGAGGCAAAGCCACGAAGGCCAGGTTTTTTGCAAGCATAGACACTTGGATAACATAATTATACCCACTTTTTGTAGACTAGATGGCCGTGGCCTGCATGTCGCACCTTGGGGCGAGGCATGGACACTCAAAAAATAGATATAGTAGATGGAAAAACTTTAACCAAAAAACTTTAACCAGACACACGAACGTACGGACGTACGGACGGACGTATGCAAAAATGCCGACGATATCGCGCTGACAATGATGATAAACACCCATGTGAAGTATCAAGGTAATGGGTGAAGCAGTTGCAGAGATATAGTACACAAAAACAATTTAACAAAAAAATTCAAAGTAATTTGACCTTGACATTGGGCATAGGGGCCGCACGGTTGGGGGTAGAATGAAAATATGGATGATAATAAACACCCATGTGAAGTTTCAAGGTAATGGGCGAAGCAGTTGCAGAGATATAGTATAACGAAAAAAATTTAACCAAAAAACTTTAACCAGACGTACGTTAAAAAGTTAACGTTGAAAATGGCTAAGACAATTACATAGAAATAATAGGTGAAGGTAAAAAAAAATGGTCACATGTTGGATAGTTGTATGTGGTAGGCACCCCTTGGTTATGAAGCTGTGAAAGTTTGGTGGTCCTAGGTGGTACAGTACCAAAGAAATGGACTTAAACACGAAAACTTAACATTGTAAACGCGAAAACTTAACATTGAAAATGGCTAAGTTGACTGTGCGGAAAAAATGGGTCAAGTTCAAAAAAAGGTAACATGTTGGATAGTGATATGTGGTGGGCACCCCTTGATTATGAAGCTGTGAAAGTTTGGTGGTCCTAGGTGGTACAGTAACAAATAAATCGACTCAAACACGAAAACTTAACATTGATTGTGGACGCCGCCCGCCCGCCCGGCTTTCGCCAATCCAATAGCCTGGATTTTTTTTAAAAAAACCTGGCTAAAAAGGTTTATAGGTTCTGATGTAGTAGCTATTTAGTATCTATTTAGATGTTCTTTTCATTTATTGTTTCGTTCTATTGACAATGCTTCTTTCACAAAAGTTCATAAATTGACATCGCCAGTTTCTGGCTTATTGACATGTGTTGCATGCCTTTCAGGATTTTGTTTTATGTTGCTGCTTACTTTAGTATGAGCTTCATACTAGTTAAATATTCTTATATCAGTTTTATGTTCAGTTAAACAGTGCATGTAATTTTGTTCAATATGTAATAGTTTTAACGTTATATAATGTAACACATTTTTAACAGACTGCCATTTTCCTAACACATTGCATAAGTGGGTCACATTGTCAGAAAGGTAGGTCACAGTGACTTAATATGTTGCTTACTAGTTTTAACATTATATAATGTAAGGCATTCTTAACCGACTGCAATATTTTCACAACACATTGCATAAGTAGGTCACATTGTCAGAAAAGTAGGTCACAGTGACTTAATATGTTACTTAATAGTTTTAACATCATATAAAGTTTAATTTTTAACCGACTGCCATTTTCATAACACATTGCATAAGTGGGTGAGGCGTAGGTCACATTGTCAGAAAAGTAGGTCACAGTGACGTAATATGTTTATGCAGTTGTACATGGTGTTGGTCTGTATAAGTGTGACTGTGTACCAAATTTTATGAAAATTGATCATAATAATTATATTGTTGAAGATACGGACAAAAGACAATAGTGTGTGAAAAGTAGGTCATTGCCACAGGGTCACAGAGGTCAGATAAAAATTTCGAAATCGTTGCCAAGGTCCTCAGTACTGGGGCTACCATATATCCAAGTTTCTAGCTTGAATGGTCTAGGAGGAGTTAATTACAGACCGTCGGATAGACATAATCCTGCCGTTTGTTTTTAAAAAGTGCGGGGATAATAATCCATTTTTTGTGTGTCAACATTTTGTTATTTGCTATTGAACTGTCCACAACCAGCTGGAAAGTTAGAAATGTGTATATACATGTATGCTATAAACATACGTCACCCAAAGTGGGGTCAATATATAGAAAAATATGAATAAAACCTTTGAAAAAAAACTTGGATTTTTCGATTTTTGTGACTTGAATATTATCACATAGTCTCTATTCTCATGGATATAAACTTGGAAAAGTCGCGGGAATACTGGACGAAGGCCGGAAGGCCTCGTCCAGTATTCCCGCGACTTTTCCAAGTTTATATCCACGATAAATTCCACAAAAAGGCCATTCATTCCTTATAATTCCAGCATTTTAAATAAATTCATCAAGAAAATTTGTTTATTTTCCGTTTTCTTAAGAATTATTTTAACTGCGCCTGACGGTTACGGAAAGTAGTTCGGCATGGAGTTTACTGGGATGTAAATTTTGGACGGAGACTTGCAACGGACCAATCAAATGTTAGGGAATTGTGTAAATATTTTTGTGCTGGAATTATTGTGTGTTATATTCTGATTAATTCCTGAAAATGTATACATCAACATAAAGTTTAAACACTTGACTATGAGTGCACATAAGGAATTCGCCAAAATTGTTGTTTGTGCAAGTCTTAAGAGTCCCTAGAATTAACCCAGGGTTTCCGCTGGCGAAAAAAAATCTGATTTGGCGAAAATATTTTCCGACCCGGCAGCCATACCTGGATTTTCCCTATCCGCCGTCTATAACTCGTTTTCCAATGAATGAATCAATAATAACCAACACGCGACACACAATTGTTTACAAACTCAGCTTTCTTATCTAAACGTGTCAAAAATTGTGTGTATTCCATTGTGATTGACACGGGTCATGTGTAGCGGTGATGTCATCTGTGATTTGATCCGTTAAATTACCCTAGTGTCACCGTGTACAGTGGTAATCATGGTAAAATCTGCATGTTTTTGGCGACTTTCAGGGTTCAACTTTGGGGGCGACGTGGGCGAAGTTGTCGCTTTTTTTCTCTCGCCCAAGTCGCCCTATGTGTCCTGCAAGAAGTTCACTTCGCCTTAAAAAAAATCTCGCAAAATATCGGAAATTCTAAAAAAAAGCTGGAACCAAATTTGTTCAGGTAATCCCACCCAGTGACCTATATCTCGCTAATTGCAGGCCTGCCAAACTGTACGACACCCGATTGTTTGACCAAATTTTCATCACATCATTACATACTTCACTAAAATCACGCCTACCCGCGGTGACAATAAAAGTCACGGGTCGATAGTTTCAATAATCCACTAGCCAAACATTGCTTCTTGCTACTATAATTGTCAGTTCAAAACATGTGTTATTCTTGTGGCAAAGTTATTTATACAGTACAGCCAATCGCTGGTAAGTAAAGGCAGCCCTTAGTGGCATGATTGACAGGTTACTGTCGTGAAAGTGAAAGACGTCGGCAATAGATCTATCAGCGATTGATCATGAACCCGGTATAGTTAACTCCCTCCGAATACTCTCAACCAGACAAATATGGAAGGTAATATCCGCCATAATTCTATTAGGCTTGATGCTTGCTTGCTGATGACATTCTAAGTTCTATCCGTCTTATTACAATTCTATGTGCCTTGATGATTGCTGACTGGTGCCATTTCAACTTACTTTCATGTTATTTTATTCGTCATTCGTGTTTGTGACATTTGAAATCTTCTTGGTTGTAGTCTAAATTGCATGTGCATTTGGCTTGATGCTTTATTCATTCGCACTGTTTCAATGCATTTGTGTTGATTACATTCTAAGTGACATCCGGAGTTCCCTTATTGATTATTGCATCGTTGTTTTTCCATGCGTTTTGTTTCATATGCTGGTACCCGTCCTACAATGTGTTGCTCTCTAGGTTAGAAGACACCAAATGGTGCGAAATCGTCCAGGGTGTATGCAAAAATAGTCCGGTTAAAAAACTAGATGGCCGCGGCCTGTATGTCGCACCTTGTGGCGAGGCATGGACACTAAACAAAGAGATATAGTATAACGAAAAACTTTAACCAAAAACTTTAACCGGACACACGTATGTACGTGAACTTCAAAGTAATTTGACCTTGACATTGGGCACAGGGGCCGCACTGGAGGGGGGTAGAATGAAAATATAGATGATGATAAACACCCATGTGAAGTTTCAAGGTAATGGGCAAAGCAGTTGCAGAGATATAGTATAACGAAAAACTTTAACCAAAAAACTTAACCAAAAACTTTAACCAAAGAACTCAACCAAAAACTTTAACCAAAAAACTTAACCAAACAACTTAACCAAAAACTTTAACCGGACACACGTACGTACGCCAAAGTGCCGACTATATCGCGCTTTCCGCAAGCGGGCGCGACAAAAACTTAACCAAAAAACTTAACCAAAAACTTTAACCAAAAAACTTTAACCAAAAAACTTAACCAAAAACTTTAACCAAAAAACTTAACCAAAAACTTTTACCAAAAAACTTAACCAAAAACTTCAAAGTAATTTGACCTTGACATTGGGCACAGGGGCCGCACGGGAGGGGTGTAGAATGAAAATATAGATGATGATAAACACCCATTTCAAGGTAATGTGCAAAGCAGTTGCAGAGATATAGTATAACAAAAAACTTTAACCAAAAAACTTAACCAAAACACTTAACCAAAAACTTTAACCACAAAACTTAACCAAACTAGAAATGTGGCCTGTCGGCACACGAATACCCCCACTGGCAGCCACAGAAAACGAGGCATTTTTTATTATAAGCCATTTAGCCGAGCGTTAAGGTTTCAAACGCATCAAGTCTGTGACCTTGACCCTGGGCATAGTGTGATAATCCATGTATCGGTGCAGAAGATATAGAGCGTAAGGAAATATTTCAATAGTTTGACCTTTGACCTCAACTGTGACCTTGACCTTGGAAATAGGTGCGTGGTTATTGATCGCGACACCTTCTCATCATGAGAAACATTTGTGCCAAGCCATTTGATAATCCATGCATCGGTGTAGAAGATATAGAGCGGAAGGGAATTTCGATAGGTTTTGACCTTTGAACTTCAACTGTGACCTTGACCTTGGACGTAGGTGCGTGGTTATTGATCGTGACACCTTCTCATCTGAGAAACATTGCCAAGCCATTTGATAATCCATGCATCGGTGTAGAAAATATAGAGCGGAAAGGAAATTTCGATAGGTTTGACCTTTGAACTTCAACTGTGACCTTGACCTTGGACATAGGTGCGTGGTTATTGATTGCGACACACTCATCATGAGAAACATTTGTGCCAAGCCATTTGATAATCCATGCATCGGTGTAGAAAATATAGAGCGGAAGGGAATTTCGATAGGTTTGACCTTTGACCTTCAACTGTGACCTTGACCTTGGACGTAGGTGCGTGGTTATTGATCGCGACACACCTTCTCATCATGAGAAACATTTGTGCCAAGCCATTTGATAATCCATGCATCGGTGTAGAAGATATAGAGCGGAAGGGAATTTCCAACAGACCGACCGACAGACCGACTGACTCCTATATACCCCCATCAAACTTTGTTTGTGGGGGTATAAAAACTTAACCAAAAACTTTAACCAAAGAACTTAACCAAAAACTTCAAAAGTAATTTGACCTTGACATTGGGCACAGGGGCCGCACGGGAGGGGGGTAGTGAAGTTTCAAGGTAATGGGCAAAGCAGTTGCAGATATATAGTATAACGAAAAACTTTAACGAAAAACTTTAACCCAAAAACTTAACCAACTAGAAATGTGGCCTGTCGGCACACGAATGCCCCCGCTGGCAGCCAAAGAAAATGAGGCATATTTGATTACAAGCCATTTACCCGAGTACGGACGGACGCCGGTAACACTATATGCCCCACTCACCATTCGGTTGCGGGGGCATAAAAAGGTGAAGGTCAAGGTCGAAGTACTGGGTGGTGGAGTGTGTAGGGCATGTTCATATGTATCATGTGTATAAATATTTAAGCGATTGGCAAAAGTATTGAGAAGTTATTGTAGGATTGAGAAACGTGCACATAGATTTGTCCCAAAGTGGTAAGTAAACATTTAAAGTAGAAAAGGTGAAGGTCAAAGGTCAAGGTCGAAGTATTGGGTGGTGGAGTGTGTAGGCATGTTCATATGTATCATGTGTATAAATAATTTAAGCGATTGGCAAAAGTATTAGAAGAATTATTGTAGGATTGAGAAACGTGCACGTAGATTTGTCCCAAAGTGCCAAGAAAACATTTAAAGTGGAAAAGGTCAAGGCCAAAGGTCAAGGTCGAAGTACTGGGTGGTGGAGTGTGTAGGGCATGTTCATATGTATCATGTGTATAAATATTTAAGCGATTGGCAAAAGTATTGAGAAGTTATTGTAGGATTGACAAACGTGCACATAGATTTGTCCCAAAGTGCCAAGCAAACATTTAAAGTGGAAAAGGTCAAGGCCAAAGGTGAAGGTCGAAGTACTGGGGGGTGGAGTGTGTAAGGGATGTTCATATGTATCACGTGTATAAATATTGACATAATATGTGAAGCCATGTAGAAGTTACTAAAGAATATAATATCGGGACGTACGGACAGGACGGACGTACGGACGGGACGGACGTACGGACGCTGGTAACACTATATGCCCCCGTACCGTTCGGTAGCGGGGGCATAAAAAACTTAACCAAAAACTTTAACCAAAGAACTTAACCAAAAACTTTAACCAAAAAACTTAACCAAACAACTTAACCAAAAACTTTAACCGGACACACGTACGTACGTACGTACGCCAAAGTGCCGACTATATCGCGCTTTCCGCAAGCGGGCGCGACAAAAATAGTGAAAGCAGGAGAGACTGGCCTTATTGGATGGAATTCGGTTAAATTATATAGTAAAACTATTTGGTGGTGTCTAACCTATAAGGTGTGCCTAGGCACTATGTGAGATATGTTTTTTTGTAGAATTTAAAGTTGGAAGTTTATGTTTCTTGTAGCTATGTCTCTGGCAACATAATTTAAAGTTATTGCGACAAGAATAATCGAGCGGACTCCGGGATGCAACACATTTGTTCTTTTTGTATCGCAGACGGACTTCAAAATCTTCTAAAATCTTGATTTCAGCTTTTTTTGTCAAATATAATAAACCAGTGTATGTAAATTACCTGTAGGTGATTGGGCTTGGAATGTGACAGTAATATACACCAAAACAGTCATTATAGTGTGTTTTTTCATTTTTTTTCATTGATATTGGCTTCCTGATGGACAATTAAGAAGTTCGGGAAAGTGGTGTCGCATGTTCCAAAATTTGCCAACATTAGGCGTAAGTGTATTGTTTTCGCATATCGGTATAGTACCAATACACTAGTACTCAGAAAACATTGTTTTTACTTTCCTCCTGTGTCATAAAGCAAATTTCTTGACTGACCGTTCCAAGCCAGTACCCTTTTGTCTGTCGACCATTCCAGAGTGGCATACATGTTGGTATAGTTTGAGTGATGAGTCTTTATATGTAGAATGGTTAGCTATAACACTATTTAGGGTAATGTTATGTGATTTTATGGACATTTGCTCTTTTAATTCATCATCTATTAAAATTCTCCATAGTTCTGTAGTAGCTCAATTTAAGGCAGAATGTGGACAGTCACATGGTGGAGTTACACAGCTGCTGTGTGACAACCATTTGAGATATTTGCTCCAAACTTGGTACTGTATCCAGGAATAGAAGCTAGTTTTGAATAAGTGAATATTGTAGAACGATTTGTAGTGAGACTGGTACACTTATAAGGTGTGCCTAGGCACTATGTGAGGTATGTTTTTTTGTAGAATTTAAAGTTGGAAGTTTATGTTTCTTGTAGCTTAAATGTCTCTGGGAACATAATTTAAAGTTACTGCGACAAGAATAATCGAGCGGAGTCCGCGATGCAACACATTTGTTCTTTTTGTATCGCAGACGGAGAGTTATCGGCTTCAAAATCTTCTAAAATCTTGATTTCTCAGCTTTTTTTGTCAAATATAACTAGAAATGGACGCTTGTCGACAAGCGCATGTGTATCCCCCTCCCCAGATACACAAGTAGTTTGAAAAAAGGGTGATCGAGTTATGCTCCGGAGACAAAATTGGTGACGGACAAAGGGAGATAACTAAACAATTAGTGATGCAAGAGTTGTCATTCTTGCGCGACACACCTTTAGGGTCTATGCATGTGTGAAGCTACTGGAGCGCAGAATTATTTGTTAATAGTCCTATATTTATGTACATATATCTGCACAGGTGCACATAATGCCACAATATTTTCAACACAGTTGACGGAAATGTAATATAGAATGTAAATAAACAAAACAATGCTCGCTACTGGAGCTGAGAATTTTTTTTAATAGTCCTATATTTATCTACATATATCTGCACAGGTCCACATACTGCCACAATATTGTCAACACAGTTTAGGTAAATGTAATAATTTAGCTGTATAAATTACCTGTAATAAGTTAGTGGTCAGTTAAAAAATTGAAAAAGAATGTAAAAAAAAAATTTGAAAAAAAAATTTGAAAAATAAAAAATAATAATACTTGCTACTGCAGCCCAGAATTTTTTTATAATAGTCCTATATTTATCTACATATATCTGCACAGGTCCACATAATGCCACAATATTTTCAACACAGTTTACGGAAATGTAATATAATCATTTACCTGTATAAATTACCTGTAAGTGGTCAGTGGTCAGTTGCACATGCTAGCACATGCACAGGTGAATAGTCCGTATAAAGCACTTACGGCCTTATGCTACTAGACAAAAATGGAAAAATAAAAATTTGGAAAAATAATTTAAAAAAAAAAAAAATGAAAAAAAAAAGAAAAAAAAAGAAAAAAAGTTTAAAAATAATAATGCTTGCTATTGGAGACCAGATTTTTTTTTAATAGTCCTATATTTATCTACAAAAATCTGCACAGGTCCACGTAATGCCACAATATTTTCAACACAGTACCCAATGTAGTGATTTACCTGTATAAATTACCTGGTCAACAGTGGTCAAGCACTGGACATCTGCACATGCTAGCCCATGCTAGCACATGGTTCTCCCAGTTTCTATTGTTCTCTCTACAGGTAAGGTGTACAGAGCACACAAGAAAAGGTGTACAGAGCAGACGAGAAAACAGGTCTTCATGCATTATTGTCCAGTTTGTAGAGTGCGCAAAACAAAAAAGGGAGATAACTAAAAAATTAGCTACGCAAGAGTTGTCATTCTTGTGCACGACACACCTCCGGGTCGTGGTCTATGCATGTGTGAAGTTTCATGAAAATATTCCAAAGGGTGGTCGAGTTATGCTCCGGACAGGAAATCAGTGAGCGAAAACAAAAAAGGGAGATAACTAAAAAATTAGCTATGCAAGAGTTCTTGTGCACGACACACCTTCGGTTCGTGGTCTAATTGAGTGAGTGAGTGAGTGAATAGGGTTTAACGTCCGCTTTTCTGACATAGAGGTACAAGCCTCAGGGAGTCTACACGCAGACGGGTCAACGGGGTCGTGTCCCGTATCCACCTGTCCGAGGGGGGTAAATCCCAACTTCAGAACTCAATATTTACAATCAAAATATATATTCAGTCCTGAAATTAGAGTTATGCTCCGGACAGGAAATCAGTGAGCGAAAACAAAAAAGGGAGATAACTCAAAAATTAGCTATGCAAGAGTTGTCATTCTTGTGCACGACACACCTTCGGTTCGTGGTCTAATTGAATGTGTTAAGTTTCATAAAAATATTCCAAAGGGTGGTCGAGTTATGGTCAATCAGTGCGCGAAACAAAAAATAAAAGATAAACTCCATAAAATAGCTATGCAAGAGTTGTCATTCTTGTGCGCGACACACCTTCGGGTCGTGGTCTATGCATGTGTAAAGTTTCATGAAAATATTCCAAAGGGTGGTGGAGTTATGCTCCGGACACGAAATCAGTGCGAGAAACAAAAAAGGGAGATAACTAAAAAATTAGCTATGCAAGAGTTGTCATTCTTGTGCGCGACACACCTTCGGGTCGTGGTCTATGCATGTGTGAAGTTTCATGAAAATATTCCAAAGGGTGTTCGAGTTATGCTCCGGACAAGAAGTGTCTGCGGCGGACGCGGCGCGCTGTCAAATCCATAGTATCCCCCGACGGAGTCCGGGGGATACAATAAACCAGTGTATTGTAACCGGATAAGGGAAATGCAACGGAAAAAATGTGCACCGACCGGGGATCGAACCCCGGACCTTCCCAATACCAGCGGGACGCGCTAACCAACTGCGCTACCGGAGCACGATGCTCTCGATCGGTATTTTTATATCCACATTCAACTCATGATTACACATGGTACCATTTCCGTTACACTCCTCCCCCGTTATTTTTGAGTTTCGTCAATTACAAAGAAACTCACCCCAAGTTCACCCCTCCAGAGAGCCCACAGACACTCATGAGGGTCGGACGAGACCCCAAATGTAACCGGATAGGGGAAATGCAACGGAAAAAATGTGCACCGACCGGGGATCGAACCCGGGACCTTCCCAATACCAGCGGGACACGCTAACCAACTGCGCTACCGGAGCACGATGCTCTCGATCGGTATATTTATATCCACATTCAACTCATGATTACACATGGTACCATTTCCGTTACAGTATGTAAATTACCTGTAGGTGATTGGGCTTGGAATGTGACAGTAATATACACAAAAAACAGTCATTATAGTGTGTTTTTTCTTTTTTTTTCATTGATATTGGCTTCCCGATGGACAATTAAGAAGTTCGGGAAAGTGGCGTTGTCGCGTGTTCCAAAATTTGCCAACATTAATAGGCGTAGTGTATTGTTTTCGCATATCGGTATAGTACCAATACACTAGTACTCAGAAAACATTGTTTTTCCTTTCCTCCTGTGTCATAAAGCAAATTTCTTGACTGACCATTCCAAGCCAGTACCCTTTTGTCTGTCGACCATTCCAGAGTGGCATACATGTTGGTATAGTTTGAGTGATGAGTCTTTATATGTAGAATGGTTAGCTACATGTATAACATTATTTAGGGTAATGTTATGTGATTTTATGGACTTTTGTGCTTATAATTCATCATCTATTAACATTCTCCATAGTTCTGTAGTAGCTAAATTTAAGGCAGAATGTGGACAGTCACATGGTGGAGTTACATAGCTGCTGTGTGACAACCATTTGAGATATTTGCTCCAAACTTGGTACTGTATCCAGGAATAGAAGCTAGTTTTGAATAGTGAATATTGTAGAATGATTTGTAGTGGGACTGGTACACTTATAGGTTAGAAGACACCAAATGGTGCGAAATTGCCCAGGGTGTATGCAAAAGTAGTCCGGTATAGTTTAAACATAGTTTATTGCATATAAATACAATAGGCTCGGGTATAAAAGAATAGTGCGGGTGTTTTGAGGTCAGTCACCGTTTGCTTGCAAATCTTGATCCATTACTACCCAGTTTCACTTGAGCAACATTTTGGGGTGCCTTTAACATCAGTTTTCAGCATATTTTTGGCATTTAAAAGAAAACACTGAACCTGTTGGTCACTTGATGTAAACGGAGTTTCCGTGGCCAAAAAATGTACACAATATTGGAGGATACATGTATGACGAGGTTGGATTTTTCTTTCTTAGGAGTAAGTGAACCTATTGTTTAGTTCATGCAGAACCAGTACAGACTGGCTGCAGGTCATGTACAAGTGGGTCCCACAGCATCCATACGAATAGTGGAGAGAGGAGAGACTGGCCTTATTGGATGGCATTCGTTAAATCATATAGTAAAACTATTTGGTGGTGTCTAACCTATACTGTGATCATTTTAGGTGAAATCTTATTATCTTATATCAACACCGGCATTGGAGGTGTGCCTCAAACAGCCAATCACATCTCGTACTATTATTTATTAGTCGGAGGATTCCTAACATTGACAGCAGTACCATCTGGCGTCATAATGAGGCACTACTAACAATATATTGCTTGCATCATTCTGCTTGTGGCTTGATGCTTTCTGCTTGCGGGTTTCCGCTTTCGGACTGTGGCGTGATGCTTACTTCCTGCGGCTTTGTCCTTACTGCTTTCGGCCTTATTCAAAGTGCTAAGTGCTTGTTCCTACTTTCTATTGCAAATGCTTAGTGCAATAAAACAGGGACACAAATAAGGATGTATCAATAATTGTAATGTAAATAAGACGAATGAACAAAGCAATCAGCAGAATGGACATGTAAGAAAGACAAATACAATTACAACTAGAAAAAGTCGATGGCACGCCATCGCAATATACCCACTTTCCCAAAATGCTAAGTCCGAAAGGGGGAGGTAATCCATGATGGAGGGTCGGATAAAAAATCCGAATTCACTTTGCGCATCAGCACATCAAAACGAAGCTACGAACCAAATATCAGACGCGTAGGTATTAAGGTGAAAAAGTTTTTCGAGTTACAAGGAAAAAATGGGAAATTCTGAGTGCGAAAGGGGGAGATAATCCATGATGGAGGGTTGGATGAAAAATCCGAATTCACTTTGCGCATGTGCACATGATAACGAAGCTACATAGCAAATATGAGCGTAGGTATGAAGGTGAAAAAGTTTTTTCGAGTTACAAGGAAAAAATGGAAATTCTGAGTCCGAAAGGGGAGATAATCCATGATGGAGGGTCGGATCAAAAAATCCGAATTCACTTTGCGCATCTGCACATGATAACGAAGCTACATAGCAAATATGAGGCGCGTAGGTATGAAGGTGAAAAAGTTTTTCGAGTTACAAGGAAAAATGGGAAATTCTGAGTCAGAAAGGGGAGGTAATCGATGATGGAGGGTCGGATCAAAAATCCGAATTCACTTTGCGCATCTGCACATGATAACGAAGCTACATAGCAAATATGAGGCGCGTAGGTATGAAGGTGAACAAGTTTTTCGAGTTACAAGGAAAAAATGGGAAATTCCGAGTCCGAAAGGGAGATAATCCATGATGGAGGGTCGGATCAAAAATCGAATTCACTTTGCGCATCTGCACATGATAACGAAGCTACATACAAATATGAGGCGCGTAGGTATGAAGGTGAAAAGTTTTTTTCGAGTTACAATGGAAAAAATGGGAAATTCTGAGTCCGAAAGGGGGAGATAATCCATGATGGAGGGTCGGATAAAAACTCCGAATTCACTTTGCGCATCAGCACATCATAAAACGAAGATAACTACTCGAAACCAAATATCAGAGCGTAGGTATTAAGGTGAAAAATGTATTTTTCGAGTTACAAGGATGGGAAATTCTGAGTGCAAAGGGGAGATAATCCATGATGGAGGGTCGGATGAAAAATCCGAATTCACTTTGCGCATGTGCACATGATAAAACGAAGCTACATAGCAAATATGAGGCGCGTAGGTATGAAGGTGAAAAAGTTTTTCGAGTTACAAGGAAAAAATGGGAAATTCTGAGTCCGAAAGGGGGAGATAATCCATGATGGAGGGTCGGATGAAAAATCCGAATTCACTTTGCGCATCTGCACATGATAACGAAGCTACATACAGTGCAGTCTCCGTTTTTGTTCCACCGTAGACAACTCTTGCAAACTCAACGCGAACGCAACGCGAACGCAACGGTTTGCTGTAGCGTTGTATACGTTGTTTAAACGTATAATACGGTTCATACACGTGTAATACACATTGTCAAACCGTTTAGTTTAAAAGCGTTGTATACGTTGTTTAAACGTATAATACGGTTCGTACACGTGTAATACACATTGTCAAACAGTTTAGTTTTAAAGCGTGTAATACGTTTAGCTTCAAGGCGTAGAACACGCTTTGGCGTATACATATGTAGCGAGGTGAAAGAGTTGAAACGTGTACAATGCTTTACCTGGAAGCGTGTAGGTATATGAAAGCGTTGAAACGTGTACAACGGTTACACGTTTTAACGCAAATACCTGTTCGGCCACGATCGCTTCGAGGCGTCCTTGTTTCGTCCCTTTTAAAATATCGCGAATACATACCCTCAGATCGAGTTCAAAGTACATCGGCGGTGTGATTTAGCACTTCAATTGATCCCTAATCCCCGATGCCTAATGAGTCACGCTTTTAACACGACAGATGTACCTTGTCGTTTATCAAAATGTTTGTGAATTGTAGATCACGTGAGCCGGCTCATCAGGATCTGCGGCATTCCTATGTACATTTTATTTACACAAAAATGACCCCTAATACAGCGTAATGTAACAGTTCCTAACTTAATATGGAATAGCCCGGGCCGATAGTCCGTGTCAGTTACTTGGGGTTAAATATTACGAACACAGATAAACACAGTGCATGCATGGTTTCTTTATTATACCCACTTTTTTTAAAAAAAAAAATGGGTATATTGTTTTTGTCACGGGTGTCCGTCCGTCCGTACGTCCGTCCGGGCAGACATTCAGGTACTTATGTGGCTAGCCCCACAGGGTTATGGACTTGTTAAAGGATAGGGTTGGTTACAATTAGCCACCTAAGATATCGTTTTATGTGGCTAAAAGTGGTTTTATGTGGCTAATATTTAACATGCGATAAGCCACATAGCTACCTGAAAGTAAGAACGTCCGTCCGTACGTACGTCCGTCCGTCCGTCACGTTTCTTGTAACTCGAAAAACGTTTTCACCTTCATACCTACGCGCCTCATATTTGGTATGTAGCTTCGTTATCATGTGCAGATGCGCAAAGTGAATTCAAAAGATCCGACCCTCCATCATGGATTATCTCCCCCTTTCGGACTCAGAATTTCCCATTTTTTCCTTGTAACTCGAAAAACTTTTTCACCTTCATACCTACGCGCCTCATATTTGCTATGTAGCTTCGTTATCATGTGCAGATGCGCAAAGTGAATTCGGATTTTTGATCCGACCCTCCATCATGGATTATCTCCCTCTTTCGGACTCAGAATTTCCCATTTTTCCTTGTAACTCGAAAAACTTTTTCACCTTCATACCTACGCGCCTGATATTTGGTATGTAGCTTCGTTATCATGTGCACATGCGCAAAGTGAATTCGGATTTTTCATCCGACCCTCCATTATGGATTATCTCCCCCTTTCGGACTCAGAATTTCCCATTTTTTCCTTGTAACTCGAAAAATTTTTTCTTTTTCACCTTAATACCTACGCGTCTGATATTTGGTTCGTAGCTTCGTTTTGATGTGCTGATGCGCAAAGTGAATTCGGATTTTTTATCCGACCCTCCATCATGGATTACCTCCCCCTTTCGGACTTAGCATTTGGGGAAAGTGGGTATATTGCGATGGCGTGCCATCGACTTTTTCTAGTTTTATTTTAACATCATCAGAAATGGCGAGTCTAGGAACTCTCGTATCTTTACGCTGAAGCCAGTCTATTTCAGTCACTAATCCGCTATACACCTGTCCCACGCGTGTGTTAAGATTAATCGATATTTGGAGAAACTGAAGACACAGCGAGCTGCACACTGGTTTAACACGGATATGGCCCGCGGATATGTGTCATAAATTACTTGGTGGTCAAAATCGGTAAATTTACAAGGTTTATAGCGAAATAGCAGCCGACTGGAAATTTTTCTCGGACCGATTTTTAAGACTAGTTTTCAAATCTCAATCGGTCTGAGAGTTCAAAAATCGGTCCAGAACCGGAAAACTGAAAATTTTAGAATGAGTCTAGAAGTATATAGACACACACGAAGAACGATCTGAGCATGCGCATTCTACGCGATACACGGTTGGCATACCAAAACGTGTAATGCGTTAAAACCCGTGGAAACGTGTTATACGTATAACACGGTTTCATCTGTACGGTGCTGTGTACATGTAGAAGCGTGTAACCGTTCGTCAATGAAAGCGTTAAATCGTTTAAACGGTTTACCTTAGCGTTGTATACGTTTACAACCGTTGTATACGTTTACAACCGTTGTACACGGATTACACGCTTTTGAAACTCAATGCGTTGAACACGGTTTGTTTGACTTTCGCGCATCCGAATTCACTTTGCGCATCTGCACATGATAACGAAGCTACATAGCAAATATGAGGCGCGTAGGTATGAAGGTGAAGAAGTTTTTCGAGTTACAAGGAAAAAATGGGAAATTCTGAGTCCGAAAGGGGGAGATAATCCATAATGGAGGGTCGGATGAAAAATCCGAATTCACTTTGCGCATCTGCACATGATAACGAAGCTACATAGCAAATATGAGGCGCGTAGGTATGAAGGTGAAAAAGTTTTTCGAGTTACAAGGAAAAAATGGGAAATTCTGAGTCCGAAAGGGGGAGATAATCCATGATGGAGGGGGTGGGTCGGATCAAAATCCGAATTCACTTTGCGCATCTGCACATGATAACGAAGCTACATAGCAAATATGAGGCGCGTAGGTATGAAGGTGAAAAAGTTTTTCGAGTTACAAGGAAAAAATGGGAAATTCTGAGTCCGAAAGGGGGAGATAATCCATGATGGAGGGTCGGATCAAAAAATCCGAACTTCACTTTGCGCATCTGCACATGATAACGAAGCTACATAGCAAATATGAGGCGTAGGTATGAAGGAAAAATGAAAAAGTTTTTCGAGTTACAAGGAAAAAATGGGAAATTCTGAGTCCGAAAGGGGGAGATAAACCATGATGGAGGGTCGGATGAAAAATCCGAATTCACTTTGCGCATCTACACATGATAACGAAGCTACATACCAAATATCAGGCGCGTAGGTATGAAGGTGAAAAAGTTTTTCGAGTTACAAGAAACGTGACGGACGTACGGACGTACGTACGGACGGACGGACACCCGTGACAAAAACAATATACCCATTTTTTCCCCTAAAAAAGTGGGTATAACAAGCAGATTTCAAATGTAACTAGAAATGTGGCCTGTCGGCACAGGAATACCCCCACTGGCAGCCAAAGAAAACGAGGCATTTTTGATTATAAGCCATTTAGCCAAGCGTTAAGGTTTCAAACGCATCAAGTCTATGACCTTGACCCTGGGCATGGTGTGATAATCCATGCATCGGTGTAGAAGATATAGAGCGGAAGGGAATTTCAATAGGTTTGACCTTTGACCTTCAACTGTGACCTTGACCTTGGACGTAGGTGCGTGGTTATTGATCGCGACACACCTACTCATCATGAGAAACATTTGTGCCAAGCCATTTGATAATGCATGCATCGGTGTATAAGGTATAGAGCGGAAGGGAATTTCAATAGGTTTGACCTTTGACCTTCAACTGTGACCTTGGACATAGGTGCGTGGTTAGCAATTTGATAATCCATGCATCGGTGTAGAAAATATAGAGCGGAAGGGAATTTCAATAGGTTTGACCTTTGACCTTCAACTGTGACCTTGACCTTGGACGTAGGTGCGTGGTTATTGATTGCGACACACCTTCTCATCATGAGAAACATTTGTGCCAAGCCATTTGATAATCCATGCATCGGTGTAGAAGATATAGAGCGGAAGGGAATTTCAATAGGTTTGACCTTTGACCTTCAACAGTGACCTTGACCTTGGATGTAGGTGCATGGTTATTGATCGCGACATACCTTCTCATCATGAGAAACATTTGTGCCAAGCCATTTGGGAATTTCAATATTTTTGACCTTTGACCTTCAACTGTGACCTTGACCTTCGACGTAGGTACGTGGTTATTGATCGCGACACACCTTCTCATCATGAGAAACATTTGTGCCAAGCCATTTGATAATCCATGCTTCGGTGTAGAAGATATAGAGCGGAAGGGAATTTCAATAGGTTCGACCTTTGACCTTGACCTTGGACGTAGGTGCGTGGTTATTGATCGCGACACACCTTCTCATCATGAGAAACATTTGTGCCAAGCCATTTGATAATCCATGCATCGGTGTAGAAGATATAGAGCGGAAGGGAATTTCGATAGGTTTGACCTTTGACCTTCAACTGCGACCTTGACCTTTGACGTAGGCTCGTGGTTATTGATCGCGACACACCTTCTCATCATGAGAAACATTTGTGCCAAGCCATTTGATAATCCATGCATCGGTGTAGAAGATATAGAGCGGAAGGGAATTTCTATAGGTTTGACCTTTGACCTTCAATTGTGACCTTGACCTTGGACGTAGGTGCGTGGTTATTGATCGCGACACACCTTCTCATCATGACAAACATTTGTGCAAAGCCATTTGATAATCCATGCATCGGTGTAGAAGATATAGAGCGGAAGGGAATTTCCAACAGACCGACCGACCGACAAGCTGACTCCTATATACCCCCAACAAACTTTGTTTGTGGGGGTATAATAAATTCAAATGACGAGTGAAATAACATGAATATAAGTTGTAATGTCATCAGCACGCAAGCATCAAGTCACATAGAATTATGGCGGATATTACCTTCCATAGACAAACACGCGTTTTAACGGGCACGGGTATACCCACTCGAGGCGCCAACTGACAAACCGAGTCGTGGCCTACAGCGGATGCGGAAGGCCATGATTGCAACTTTCTTTTCGCCGAAAAGTGTGAAAGAATTAAATACGACATTGATATATTCTAATGAAATCCTTTGATGCCGAAAACAACTAGATTGGTCAGTAAGCGAGGCTTACGGAATACCCCCCGCGTGGGCCCAGGTACCCCTAAAATATGTACAAATTTCCAAGTTTGTGGGCTTGTGAACTTGACTCTGGGATTAGCGGGAGCGGCATGAACGTGAATTTGTCACAGGGTGGTAGAGGTCCATTGGAGCAATGAGTGTGCGAAATGTGAAGCAGATCCGAGCAAGGAAATAGAAGTTATAACCGATTTCTCTGATGTTAAATTTTGTAAAGAGACTACTACCCCCGTCTAACCTCGAATTTTTAATTTGGGGGGGGGGTGGGGGGGGTGGGGCATTTATTAGGAGGGGGCGTTAATTCGAGGTTATACGGTAAGTATGTGACGTTGACCTCAAAATCATGCACAAGTGAAATAATAAGAATTTTCAATGAAGGAAATAGAAGTTATAACTTATTTCTCTGATGTTAAGTTAAAACTTATTTCTATGATGTTAAGTTTTGTAAAGAGACAAAGTATTTGACCTTGACATTGGGATCAGCGGGGGTTGGACGGTCGTGGATTTGGCACAGCATGGTAGTAGAGCCTTACAGGAATGCATGTGTGAAATATTAAGCATTTTAGATGAAGGAAATAGAAGTTATAACAATATTTCTCTGATGTTAAGTTTTGTAAAGAGACTTTGACCTTGACCTTGGGATCAGCGGGGGTTTGACAGTCGTGGATTTGGCACAGCATGGTAGTAGAGCCTTACAGGAATGCATGTGTGAAATATTAAGCATTTGTTAGATGAAGGAAATAGAAGTAATAACAATATTTCTCTGATGTTAAGTTTACAGACGCACGGACGGACAACCTGACTCCAGTATACCCCCCCCCCCACAACTCGTTGCGGGGGGGGGGGGTATAAATATGGTGAAGTCCAGATTCATCTAGAAATCAACATATATCACATTGTATGCACCATTCGCGAACAGACCTCTTCAGATTAAGGGAGTATGTAAAAAAATCACAAAATAGGTGGTAAATCACAATTATATGTAACTGTAACTTATAAAATCGTGGGAAACAACTTTAAATACCTTTTTAAGATAATTTTCAATTAACACTATTCTTAGAATATGCTTATTCACTTGTTTTCTAGGGGCACGAATCAATGAGAAGGCACGAATCCACGAGAATTGAGGCCATACTTTTTTCAATCACAATAAACAAAACATTTTTGTGAATGGTTTAATGTTTTTAATTAGAAAATGCATGCCACTGTTTCTTAAAGTATTTTAATTTTTCAAAAATAATTGGTTGTTGCTGAAATTCGCAATTAGAAAAGTATGCACCTTTATTTGTCAGCAACAGCATATTACTTTTTCAAGTAATCACGTCAACACAGTGCGTATGTGCCGTGATATACTTTTACTTTTAAATAATTTTTATACAGTGGATATACCTAGGTTCTGGATATTAGCCCTAATAAGCCTTCGTTGGCCAGTTACTAGAGCTATAAGCATACAAACACAAGTATTCAAAACTTTTTAAAACAATAAACTTATCGTAAAAGTGCTGTGAAACCATATTTATCTAAAAGTCCTGCTTGTTTCCATGTCGTCCATTTTGTTAACTTATCACCCAGGCGCTTGTAGAAAATAGACTGTGACCTTAGACTCTGGATTTTTGTTGTTGGGTTATTCTCATCCTGTAGTGTGGACCATCGGGTCGAAGTAATCAAGAATTCCGCCACGGAAGCGGTATCGCGCCTGCTGAGGCATTTGACCGTGAACATTACAAGTAAATAAATGACCTTGAGAATTTGGATGTGGGGGTGTGCGTAATGAAGCATCATCCCTAGACAAAGATTGATGTGAAATATTATCAAAGTGTGGCAAGGGGTTAAAGAGATATTGTGAAAAAAACAATGACTTTAACGCATTTCTGTTACAAAACCGGTGAACATTAAAAGTAAATAAATGACAATGACCTTGAGAATTTGGATGTGGGGGTGTGCGTAATGAAGCATCATCCCTAGACAAATATTGATGTGAAATATTATCAAAGTGTGGCAAGGGGTTAAAGAGATATTGTGAAAAAACAATAACTTTTAACGCATTTCTGTTACAAAACCGGTGAACATTAAAAGTAAACAAGAATTCCGCCACGGAAGCGGTATCGCGCCTGCCGAGGCATTTGACCGTGAACATTACAAGTAAATAAATGATCTTGACAATTTGGATGTGGGGGTGTGTGTAATGAAGCATCATCCCTAGACAAACATTGATGTGAAATATTATCAAAGTCTGGCAAGGGGTTTAAAGAGATATTGTGAAAAAACAATAACTTTAACGCATTTGCCTTACAAAAAAACGGACGACGACGACGGAAAAAGCGCCGACTATAGTCGCGCCTCTGCTAAAGCAGGCGCGACAATAAATGACCTTGACCTTGATAATTTGGATGTGGGGGTGTGCGTAATGAAGCATCATCCCAAGACAAACATTGATGTGAAATATTATCAAAGTGTGGCAAGGGGTTAAAGAGATATTGTGAAAAAAACAATAACTTTAACGCATTTCTGTTACAAAACCGGTGAACATTAAAAGTAAATAAATGACAATGACCTTGAGAATTTGGATGTGGGGGTGTGCGTAATGAAGCATCATCACTAGACAAAGATTGATGTGAAATATTATCAAAGTGTGGCAAGGGGTTAAAGAGATATTGTGAAAAAAACAATAACTTTTAACGCATTTCTGTTACAAAACCGGTGAACATAAAAAGTAAACAAGAAATCCGCCACGGAAGCGGTATCGCGCCTGCCGAGGCATTTGACCGTGAACATTACAAGTAAATAAATGATCTTGACAATTTGGATGTGGGGGCGTGTGTAATGAAGCATCATCCCTAGACAAACATTGATGTGTGAAATATTATCAAAGTCTGGCAAGGGGTTTAAAGAGATATTGTGAAAAAACAATAACTTTAACGTATTTGCTTTACAAAAAAACGGACGATGACGACGGAAAAAGCGCCGACTATAGTCGCGCCTCTGCTAAAGCAGGCACGACAATAAATGACCTTGACCTTGATAATTTGGATGTGGGGGTGTGCGTAATGAAGCATCATCCCTAGACAAAGATTGATGTGAAATATTATCAAAGTCTGGCAAGGGTTAAAGAAATATTGTGAAAAAACAATAACTTTAACGCATTTCTGTTACAAAACCGGTGAACATTAAAAGTAAATAAATGACCGTGACCTTGAGAATTTGGATGTGGGTGTGTGCGTAATGAAGCATCATCCCTAGACAAATATTGATGTGAAATATTATCAAAGTGTGGCAAGGGGTTAAAGAGATATTGTGAAAAAAACAATGACTTTAACGCATTTCTGTTACAAAACCGGTGAACATTAAAAGTAAATAAATGACCTTGACCTTGAGAATTTGGATGTGGGGTGTGTGCGTAATGAAGCATCATCCCTAGACAAACATTGATGTGAAATATTATGAAAGTCTGGCAAGGGGTTAAAGAGATATTGTGAAAAAACAATAACTTTAATGCATTTGCCTTACAAAAAAACGGACGACGACGACGGAAAAAGTGCAGACTATAGTCGCGCCTCTGCTAAATCAGGCGCTACAAAAACCGCACGACGCGGACGGAAAAAGCGCCGACTATAGTCGAGCCGCTGCGAAAAAACAATAACTTTAACGCATTTCTGTTACAAAAGCGGTGAACATTAAAAGTAAATAAATGACCTTGAGAATTTGGATGTGGGGGTGTGCGTAATGAAGCATCATCCCTAGACAAAGATTGATGTGAAATATTATGAAAAGTCTGGCAAGGGGTTAAAGCCCCAATACGGCTCAAGTTGCCGAATTTGGCCTACTATTGGGTTTTCCCACACATAAATCCAACAGGTTTTATTTACACACACTTTGAAACTGTTTGCATTCATTTTGGTACAACAATGAGTTTGTAGTCAATGAAAATATCAATATTTGTTGATAAACAAACAGCAGGTGCGTGTTCAAAGTCCGATCGATTTTCCGATTGAAGCTCGGGTCAACTCCCTGATTCGCGGCCGATGAATTCCGATAGCCGGAGTTTATCGACACGCTTCCGAGCCGAAGCCGTTGGGTTACGGAAATTAAATTGTCAATATTGACATTTTGCACTGAGTGGTACACTAAACAAGTTTTTGTTGTCTTCACATTGCGATTAAGATGTAAATCTCAAGACTTGAGATGTATCTATTAGGCAGTACAATGTATATGTTAGTTTTGTGTACTAAATCAGTAGCCAAACATGTTTTTGTGTTTGAAAAGATCGGAAAATTGTAATACTGAGCCGTTCAGGGCCTTTAAAGAGATATATTGTGTAAAAACAATAACTTACAACAGAAGCTCCGCAGAGCAAGATGTCCCGCCTCGCGCAGCTTGATAGTACATAAGGAGCTTGTAATAACCTTGGGGTTACTGAGTACCATGGGCTTTCTGTAGAATGATGCGGGATGTTGTTACAAATGCATGTATGCAATATTAAAGCATAAACTGAGCGTTAACTTTTTCAAACACGGAAATTTCTAAGTCAGTGACCTTGACCTTTGGGGTTAGCGGGCACCATGGGCTTTCTGTAGAATGATGCAGGATGTTGTTACAAATGCATGTATGCAATATTAAAGCATAAACTGAGCGTTAATTTTTCCAAACACAGAAATTTCTAAGTCAGTGACCTTGACCTTTGGGGTTAGCGGGCACCATGGGCTTTCTGTAGAATGATGCAGGATGTTGTTACAAATGCATGTATGCAATATTAAAGCATAAACTGAGCGTTAATTTTTCCAAACACAGAAATTTCTAAGTCAGTTACCTTGACCTTTGGGGTTAGTGGGCACCATGGGCTTTCTGTAGAATGATGCGGGATGTTGTTACAAATGCATGATGACGGAAATTTCTAAGTCAGCGACCTTGACCTTTGGGGTTTGCGGGCACCATGGGCTTTCTGTAGAATGATGCGGGATGTTGTTACAAATGCATGTATGCACGGAAATTTCTAAGTCAGCGACCTTGACCTTTGGGGTTTGCGGGCACCATGGGCTTTCTGTAGAATGATGCGGGATGTTGTTACAAATGCATGTATGGAATATTAACGCATAAACTGAGCGTTAACTTTTCCAAACACGGAAATTTCTAAGTCAGCGACCTTGACCTTTGGGGTTTGCGGGCACCATGGGCTTTCTGTAGAATGATGCGGGATGTTGTTACAAATGCATGTATGGAATATTAAAGCAGAAACTGAGCATTAACTTTTCCAAACACGGAAATTTCTAAGTCAGCGACCTTGACCTTTGGGGTTTGCGGGCACCATGGATTTTCTGTAGAATGATGCGGGATGTTGTTACAAATGCATGTATGGAATATCAAAGCATAAACTGAGCGTTAACTTTTCCAAACACAAACATTTCTAAGTCAATGACCTTGACCTTGGGGTTACTGAGTACCATGGGCTTTCTGTAGAATGATGCGGGATATTGTTACAAATGCATGTATGATATAAGCAGGGGCATAAACTGAGCTTGTTAATGCAATAATTAAAGCATCTAGCGTTAACTTTTTCAAACACGGAAATTTCTAAGTCAGTGACCTTGACCTTTGGGGTTAGCGGGCAACATGGGCTTTCTGTAGAATGATGTGGGATGTTGTTACAAATACATGTATGGAATATCAAAGCATAAACTGAGCGTTAACTTTTCCAAACACGGAAATTTCTAATTCAGTATATTCGCTGATTATTATTAGTGCAAGTGTACGCTGACCATCGTAAAAAGTGTGTATTTAACGCAGTACACTTCCAGCGACACGCCCTGCACAAATTGCATCTGGTGATAATGCCCTTACTAAAACACACGAGGCACACTGTCAGCAGAACGAGACCGTGGTCTGTTTTAGGAGTGTCAGAGTAAAAACTATCCGCCGAGCGCATACATGTAGCAACTGTCTGGACATCCAATTGTCTAGTACAGGGATGCTGTAATTGATCAATATCCCGGTTTCTAATGTAAACATTAAAAACATAATTTCCGGTTTTGAGATCGCGGAAATCGTTAGGAAAACCAATAAAAGAATGGAAATTAAGATGCGAATTTTGTCAGTTCCGTAAATTTTCGGAAAATACAGAATGGCCTTTCCCCGATTTGTCACTCGCCAAATCGGGCCAGTGACAAGAAAATCCTCTCGCCAACACGAAAATTGACTCGCCATGGCGAGCGGGGCGAGTGAATTTTTAAGCCCTGGAATGCATGTGAAAAGAAGGTCAATGAACCATGAAAAGTAGGTCAAGGTCACATGGGCTCCCTCTGTGTGAGATGGTTACACCACAGTGTTGATGTATACCAAGTATGGAGGTCGTAGGAGTTATAGTTTTCTGGAAACTGAGCTAAACACAAATACTTAACGTGAAATGTTGATGCCGCCGCCGCCGACGGAAAAGCTATGCCTATGTCCCGCTTCTGCTAAAGCAGGCGGGACAAAAAAACGGATGACGTGGACGGAAAAAGCGCCGACTATAGTCGCGCCTCTGCTAAAGCAGGCGCGACAAAAATGGTTATCTAAATTATCAGAGGAGTGTACAGTAAACAATTTTCCACCATTTCCTTTGCCAGTCATAAATGACAATAATATTATCACAAGTCTAATAATCACTAAGCTCACGCTGGCCTTCGCAAATGGCGCCAAATGCGCTAATAAATTGAATGTGGCACAAGAAAACAAAATTTGGCGAAAGTAATGGCGCCGGTAAAAAAATAGCAAAATGGACACACGTCTGCTTTTCCCAGGACACGGTCTCTGTGTGTGTATTGATAGTCCAGACTGCGTTTTCACTTGCCTCTAAGAGAGAAAATCAATAACCAGTCCACCTGTGTGTAATTTTGACAGAAACATGAACTTTATTGGGAACAGTTTGTTTGTTTATTGGTGTTTAACGGCCTATCAACAGCTAAGGTCATTTATGGAAAAGCTCATTCAGTGTATTGCGTTGATATCCCAGTACATTACATTAGCCCCACATGATGTCGCGCGACGTTGATTCGTTAAAGTTTGTTTGACGTCATTAGATTACGTGTTTGTTTGTTTGTTTATTGGTGTTTAACGGCCTATCAACAGCTAAGGTCATGTAAGGCCGGGCAAACAGGTTCGATCCCGTTTTAACCTGCTGCATTAGGGGGAAAATCCCAAAATCAGAACGGAATATTTACATCGAGATACAACATATTCAGCCCTGAAATCAGAATAACCTGACCTGGTGGCAGGTCCATACCACACCAAAGTCACTTGGCCCCTTCCCCTAAAATAGGATTACGAATAATCGTAATACTCACATAAGGGGTATAACCAGATTCAACTGTCACATACAAAATGCCAAAGACATATGTGAGGGCCAAACCAGGTCTCCAGTCGGAATTCCGGTAAGGATGAACCCCGATCGTTAAATTACCCATCGCTTGCACCCACCTTCCACAGATGTGTTATGTATCATTAACACTTTAACAGGCGTGCGTCATAAACTGGTCATGGGATTCTTTACAAAGTTAATTATCATGGTTTATCAATAAGAGGTCACCTCCTGTTGTGGTGGTCTAGGAAGTGAAATTCTCCTGGTAAACAGGGAAATATCCGCAGTTGTATTCACTTGAAACAGCTGATGCGTACTCGAGATCCAGCCTCTTTGATAATTTTATTTAAAATTGCATGGAACCTAGTGTATACAAGTTATATTTTAACCCTTAGAATGAGGGAACCAAATTTGTCGTCTGCTGTTGTTATATATTTTGTTTTCTGCCAATAAACAATGGCAGCATTTCAGAAACTGAGAAAGTAAGTCGGTGGGTTATATGTCCCAGCAACAGCTATGGTCATGTAGGGATGCCGACGGGGATCTCGGTTTGAAGTTTCATCCGACCAGGCAGCAATTCAATGGAAATAATTCTAAAGTGCTGTGAGAGCATGTTTTTGATGAAGAAAAGGGAAAACAAAATAATAATCAGCAGACGACAACATTTCATTCAGCATTGTAATGGTTAAAGGCCCTGGGTGGATGAACTGTGAGCAAAACAGTTAGTGAAAGATCATTTTACGGTAGATTTGTATTTCGGAACATATGTATATGACCTGAACAAAATTACACTGAACAAAAAAAAGCAATAATACAAAAATATTATTGAAAAAAATAACTTGTTGCAAAGCCAGTTTTGCTAAATATAGCATTCCTATTTCCCGCGCATGACCTCGCGATTGTGGTCACATGACTGAACACTACATCATCGGCTACACCAGCAATAACATTCAGTTCTCGTATTGTTAAATTTGGTTAGTTTTGCTTATGCACAATTGTTGTATTACAGTGTTTGTGGTGATTATGTAGAAGTGTGCAATGCTGAAATATCTTTTAATGTGTCTTATCTGCAGCAGAATGGTAGTCGGTGGCAATTGTAAATCGGTGAAAGGAATTACATCACTACTAGTGAGATTTTCCAGATATATTGCAATACGGCCAAGTTAAATTTAGCATGGAATTTTCTGTATTTGCTATCCATGACATTGAAAGTGGACATGCAGATGCGATAATTAGCCGAAAACATATATTTATGAACAAGGACAAGTTGCGATCACAGGTCGAAGTGACGGACCGAGGTCTATAAATACATTAAATATACCTAAAAGCATTAATAAGTGAAAAATAAGCTAAACAAATTCTTTACTCTCTCCTATATTTTGACTTATTAATGCTTTTAGGTATATTTAATGTATTTATAGACCTCGGTCCGTTACTTCAACCTGTGGTTGCGATGGTATTCATTGATGTATTTCAACTGTTTTTGTGAAATGCATCTTCGGAGATACCATCTGAGACACAATCACTTTACGTCTCTCAAAACGGTCTCTGAAAAACTAAGATGGTGAAATATTTGATTTTGAAACTGGCTTAAAATTTGGCTCCAACTTCACTGAAATGGCTCCAATTTTTTTTATTTAGCGAAAGTTTTGGCGCAAAGAAAAAAAAAGCCAGTGTGAGCCCTGAATCATAATGCAAGATGCTTTCAGATCACGTTTAATTTTCATTCGTAGTACATGCTAATTTACCGTATTCATTCTGGTGCACACTACAGGCAGGATTTATACCAACAACAAGATAATAACAATCTACAAACAGTAGACAATTATTCTGAGCATTTTTATAATCAACAGAACAATCAATTCTATTAAAAACACAGAGTTTATATCTACATCTGTGTAATCAATTATAATTCTGTGTTAGCTTTTTATTGTTTTTCATATAAGAACCCCCAGTATAATGAGAAGCTCTATTGGTAATTTGACAGCTACAGTTCTTTAGTGTTTAGCGGATAGCTAAGAAGATTATTGCTGCATACGTCTTTAAAGTAGAACCTTTGGACAAGTACCTGGTACCAATAGACAGGAAAAAGTGTCTTCTTTCCAAATTGGGTTACTTTTTTAGTTTATTCCAATGTTTTCCTCGCATAATTCCTTGTTTACCTAACGCACTGAATTAGTCAGTAACGGATAGCTTTGGTGTTTATCGGATACGTGTGCGACAGTTGCTGAGGGGGTGTCTCAAAACATTCCAAATCATGTATTTGTTTTGTAAATGACTAGAAAACATGCTTACATGCATATGTATCACATTAACACTGATTAAATATGTTTCATCATGTAATGTGTACATGTGTAACTGAAAAATAAAAAAATATTTACACTGCTTAAACTTTTTTTTCATCCCAATATTTTCTTGAAGCAATGTGATGGGTGGTGCCATAATTTGGCATAAAAACAAATAAATGTCGTTATGAGACTGAATTAAAATTTAGGGTGATGCGGGTGGGGTGGGGGGGGGGGGGGGGGGCAGTGGTGCGCCGATTCCCGGCGCACATACTGAATACATACAAGGTGGTAAACCGTGTATTAACTGTAATTATTAATTAATAAATCATAGAGAATAACTTCACAAATGTACATGTAACATTACCCTTTTAACCTCAGTCATGTATAGTGGTAGTGGCAAACAGTGTACATGCAGATGAGGCGGCTCTGAATGATCAAAACGTCTCATCAGGATCTGCACTGTTTGCCACACATTTTCTACGAGTCCCGGCAATGATTCGAATCCTGTGAAGGGTTGGGCCGAGGTGGTGGCCGTAAACAGTGTATTAACTGTGATTGGTGATGGTGTCCATTGATGGACCCGCCCGTCGGACCCCCGCAAAATGATGGAATGAACCAATCAGATTGGCTCATTCTGTCAATCCGCGAGGCACCGACGGGCTGGTCCATCAATATACACCATCACCCTGTAATTAGTAATTAATAAATCATAGACTATAATATCACAAATGTACATGTAATATAAACCCTTTTAACCTTACAGGCCTATATAGTGGTGTTGGCAAACAGTGTACATCCAGATGAGCCGGCTCTTAACGAACCGTCTCATCAGGATCTGCACTGTTTGATACACATGTTTTATATTTGAGTCCCGACAATGATTCAAGTCCTATGAAGGCCGAGGTAGTGGTAAACCGTATATTAACTGTAATTGGTGATGGTGTCTATTGATGGACCCGCCCGTCGGAGCCCCGCAAAACCGCGAGGCACCGACGGGCTGGTCTATCAATATACACCATCACCCTGTAAACTAATTAGTAATTAATAAATCAGACTATAACTTCACGAATGTACATGTAATATTAACCCTTTAAACCTCGCATGCATGTATAGTGGTATTGACAAACAGTGTACATCCAGATGAGCCGGCTCGTAAGGAGCTGGCTCATCAGGATCTGCACTGTTTGCCACATATTTTTTGTTTAGCGCCAAAATCTGATAAGAAAACTGATCATGAACATGAACCACCGGATACGGCATTAAATATAATGCCCTGAAATCGCATATTTTTTCCAGCAACATTGGCGTAGTGAAAATAAAACAAAGTCAACAACCCAGAAAAAAATTGGCGACGGGAGGTGGGCACACATGTGCTTTTGTTATTTTTCCAGCAGCATTGGCGTAGTGAAAAAAAACACCAAGTCAACACCCCAGAAAAAAAATTGGCGAAGGGAGGTGGGAACACCTGTGAGTTTGTTATTTTTTTCCAGCAACATTCGGGCTGGAAAAGAAATAAAAACAAAGTCAACACCCCAGAAAAAAATTGGCGAGAGGAGGTGGGCACACATGAGCTTTTGTTATTTTTTCCAGCAACATTGGGGTTGGAAGTAAACAAAAAAACAATGTCACCCCAGAAAAAAAATGTCGAGGGGAAGTGGGCACACGTGCTACTGTTATTTTTTCCACCAACAATGTATATTGGCGTCGAGTGAAAAAAAACCCACTAAGTCAACAACCCAGCATGCGCCGACAGTTCGCCTCAACTTTTTACAGAAATTCAAACATACCTCAAAACGATCGAGTGTAAAAATCATAAAAAGTAGTAATATGGCCTCTGATACGCAAAATCTGAGACAAGGCGGCTGCCTCGTCTGCCTCATCCTGGCTACGGCCCTGACCAGTATTATTTTTATTTAGAAAAGAAATGAATGCCATTAAAATAAATATTCACAAATTTTAAAATTGTAGTTGTCAATGTCAATTAGAATTTTCAATCCCTGTGGTGTTGATCTCTCTACAATGAAACACCCCCTCTTTCATGAAGATAGAATGAAGCTACATACATGTATAATAATAAAAGTAACGTATGTAGATGCTATGGCCAGTTTGAGAAACTGTTACGACCTGGTTAACCAAAACGTGTGACGGACTGACTGACATACGGACGGACAGACGGACGAACGGATCGACGGACGGTCCTAACACTGTGTGCCACCCGTCTCCAGTGGCATAACACAAACATTTGATATATCGTTCGCAGGTCATATTGATTTTGAGACGATCCCCGCAAATCTGATTTGTACGAAAATTAGGATGATCCGTTACTGCCGGAAGCACGTGCGTTATTATTGACGTCTGTGTTCAGTGACATGGTGTGATTTATGAACCAAGCTTCTTTCCAGTTATAGAGGACATGATTATACATCATATTATTCACAGAGTTTGTTTCTTCAAAACTAACTGTTTATACATTTTCAGTGAAATTACTCTGGAGCAACTTACTTTCGCTTTACCTGGTGTAAACTTCCGGTTACGTCATTGTGTTTCTTGAAGCTTTACGCACTGCAAGGAAACTGCTATATCAAAGTAAACATGTCATTGTGTGGGGGATGGATCACTGTTCCTAACGGTAATATTTTATTTATTTTAAATGTACAATATAAAAAAATATTGTGTTAAAAAGTATATACCTATCCGCTATACCCTAAAATCCGCTATACCCTAAAGAACTGTACCAGTCTGTGTTTACATGACATTGACAGCTCAAAATGGCTAAAGAATCCAGTGACGCAGACCGACAGAACCATGCTTTGTAAATCTTTTTCGATGATGATGTTTATGAGTGGACAAAAGTGGGAATAGCTGAAATACAACATTTTGAAGGTATTCTAACAATTTTGATTAAAACCTTACATAACCAAGTAGATATAACCAAGGGCGATGTGGAATATTTTTTTCCATTTGACACACAGGAGTCTTCTGCAAAAAAATCTCTGGGAAACTGACCGTGAAAGTTTCATTGATTAGAGACAAATGCGGTTTACGAAAATTCCCGACGCGGGGGTAATCCCGACAAATGGTTACGCTACTGTACTGGTCAACTCGATTTTCGTGCATTTAAGCAGTCCACAATTCGATGATAAAAAATACATATTTAGAAAATAGCCGACATTATTTTCCTTCTATGATGTAAAGAATAATTTTCTTAATAAATACTGAAGGTCTTGTGTGAATTTCAGTCTTTCAAAACAGTTAAAACTCCTTGCGAAACGAAAACCGAGTGCCGTCGATTACCGGGTGGCTGACTATAGATTTAATGTGTTTAATTAAAATTTCGTCGGCACCAAAACGTGGAACAGACAGTAGAGTTATTTACTCAGAACTAGCCGATCTAATGTGTTTCAAAACAAAAATATCATACCTTGATTGTTGTTTCAGCTGAAAACTTATTAAAAGTTCGAGAACAATTTGGTGCGGTTCTGCTTGCTGTGTTCTGCTTCTCCTTTGCAGCTAACATCAAGCTCTTTAACCTTAGCGATAAGCGCTATCAATAACCCGCTAGCGATAACTTTCGGACCCATTATCAATAGTTTATAACGGACCAAGCGTGTATTATACAAGGATACAAGGAACAAGATCACACAACGGACTGTGAAGAATGTGTTGTATAGATAATAGTACTATAATAGAAAGTTACACTTCGAAAACAGAACTTAAAAAATATTAAAATACAAAAATAACACGAAAATGGGCAACTAGTCACCCCAAGAGGTACCCCAATTGTACCCCTTAAGTGGAATGTGAGTGACGGCATGAACCCCGTCTATGTTGTCCAGTATATATGTCTCAATAATAGGAACACACCATTGAGTGGGGCACTTCTCCCGAAACACTTGTAAAAACATATGATTTATCCGGGTATGACAAAAATAACGCGAAAATGGGCAACTGGTACCCCAGGATCCCCATATAGACCCCTTAAGGGGAATGTGACGGCATGAATCCCCGTCTAAGTTGTCTAGTATAAATGTCTGAATAATAGAAAAACACCATTGAGTGGGGCACTTCTCCAGAAGCACTTGTCAAAAATTATGTTTTATACGGGTAAGTCAAAAAATAACTCGCACTGGTAACCCCAGGACCCCTATTGCGACCCCTTAAGGGGAATGTGACGGCATGAACCCCCGTCTATGTTGTCTAGTATATATGTCTCAACAATAGGAACACACGATTGAGTGGGGCTCTTCTCCCGAAGCACTTGTAAAAAAGTATGTTTTATCAGACTATGACAAAAATAACGCGAAAATAGGCAACTGGTGACCCCAGGATCCCCATATGGACCCCTTAAGGGGAATGTGACGGCATGTGTACCCGGATAATACATATTTTTTACAAGTGCTTCGGGAGACGTGCCCCCACTTAATCCTGTGTTCTTGTTACTCAGACAGTTAATGATATATACTAGACAACAAAGACGAGCGTTTATGCCGTCACATTCCCCTTAAGGGGTCGCAATAGGGGTCCTGGGGTCACCAGTTGGCCATTTTCGCGTTATTTTTGTCATACCCGGATAAAACATACGTTTTTACAAGTGCTTCGGGAGAAGTGCCCCACTCAATCGTGTGTTCCTGTTGTTGGGACACGTATACTAGACAACATAGACGGGGGTTCATGCCGTCACATTCCCCTTAAGGGGTGGCAATAGGGGTCCTAGGGTCACCAGTTGTCCATTTTCGAGTTATTTTTTACTTACCCGTATAAAACATACTTTTTTACAAGTGCTTCGGGAGAAAGAATAACGGGAGAAAGAATAAGCTGTTATTGTGACAAAATAAAAACACAGTAGGTGTCTCAGCTAGGATACAGAAAGCATACAAGACAGATGAAGTAGTAAAAGTCTTATCCGCATAGCCAAGATTATCTAAGCTAAATTCAACTTGACTTGAAATCATGTCATTCATGACCTGCTTAAACCACATGGCCACTAAAATAAATTCATTGTATTCAACGTTCAAGTCAATACGCATGCATTCACATTGTAAATCTTTAATGTGGGTTCAAGTGGGTGTGGTAATATTTAGTGTTGCGATGTTACCTGCGTCTTAAACTGCTACACAACAGGATTCCAGACAATAATTTGATTAAAATGCTTTAACTTATTTATTAACTGAGTGAATATAATAATCAGTTAAACATTTATTTAGTTATAGTTGGACATATTTGAGATATGTTCTGATAGTTCGTGCCACCATGCACATGTCATAATTTACAGGCCGATTTCGGGACGAACAGCGTCGGAATGACTTGGAACCTCATAAAAATATTATCTCAATTTATGAATAGTAAATGATTAATAAAATATTAAAGTATCTATTTCTGTGTAATTATGTTGAACTTACATAGTGAAATGCTTGTAATACACCGATGTATGCAGAATATACAGTTCGCAATAATCATCATTGGTTCATTGTTGACGAAGGCAAACTGAATGAATAAAGCCGAGTAATCCGTACTACCGGAAATAAAAAAGCCGAGGTACTCCGAAACTATCGTCGACTAGTTTGATTTCAGTTCCTTTGCTAAATTTACCGGAAATAATTTCGCATTGGCGATTTTTGCCACCGTGTCCAAACGTTACCGAAGGTGGCGGTGGCGGTAACACCGGCGGACGGTGGAAAAACGCCTGAGTGTCGTGGAATAATGCTGGCGCGTTGTGGAATTTGGGGACAGGGTAAGGACATTTAATTATTTTATGTATTTCTCTGCAGGTTTCAGGTACGGGCAAGATGTGACCATACAATTTCTCCACCACCACTGTGTACGTTAGTTGCCAATTTGGAGCCGTTTTCTCAAACTTAGTGAGCCGTTTTCTCAAGCTTAGTGAGGCATTTTATATGTAAATGTAGAAACACATGATTTCAAACGTCAAAATCAGACTTGTCGCGCATCTTAACAGTATATTTCTAGTTGTACTAGGCACAAATATAACTACAAAACAATATGTGCACAATAGTTTTCCCGAATGCCATGTTGGTAAGCCTTTATTGGCGATTTTCGGATCAAAAACGAGGTAACGCTCGAGGTGGTCATGGGGGCGGTGGAATTGTCGGTAACACCAGAGGTCTGGTGGAAAACGAAAAGGCGTATTTTCATGGTTTTCTCCCTTCAAATCAGGCCGAAACATATTAACATGGAATATATTGGAATGAACGTTGTGCCCCGCGGCTATGTCATAGGTCATACCGTATTGCTAGTATAATATAACGATACAGTCCGTCTGTTAGCAGACGACACATTGCTTGATCTAGCCATACCAGGGAGGATACAAAATTATATACACATACATTACCCCATGCCATACGATTTCAATAACGGTGATTGCAGGAGAATCAGTTCGGAGTCGGATAATTCAGCATTTATTTCAATACGTGATATCAAATTCAAAATAAAAAGGGGCGAGTGATATTACTCATTCATATACTTTATTAGCTTCCATAGATGATATCACATAATCGAATAAGTAAGGTCACCATTTCCTTGAATCGATGATATAACCTATTCTGACGGATTATATCACCTATTCGAATGTGTGACATCCTTTACGTTTTAAATGATGGTATCATATCAATGTACTGTTTATATTGTTAAATTGTTATATTTCTATTAATAATCGCAAAGTAAAAACGATGAACAATCCATTTTATGGAATTATTGTTTCATTTGAGACTATATTCAATCCATGAATATGTCCTGCAAAATGACAATAATTGGGAAACAAATTCACTGTCTACCTCATATTTTTTCTAATTACATGCGCAAAACGGGTTTAACAAACCACGCATTTGCAATATATGGTATTTACACATATAATAATACTCATGTATACTTTAAGCACCACATTTATTGAAAGGTTATCACTTAAAAACACATAGCTATTCTTGGAAGTGAGAAATGTTGTTACGTAATTCAATGTTCGTATATTTGACAATGTTTCTTATACACTGTGCTACATGTATGTTTATGATTTCAATAACGGTGACTGCAGGATAATCAGTCAGGAGTCGGATAATCAGCATTTATTGCAGACCATTGCTAATTATATGACATAAATGTTTCCTTTGAAAGTTGCAATACTCATATACATCAAGGATCTAACTAATAATGACAGTTCCTTTTTGCAAGTCGCTATTAGGTGTCGTTTCCACCTTTAATAGCACTTCGTGATATTACCTATTTGAATACGATATATCGCCGATTCAACATGAAAGAGTAACTGAATAGGTGATGTAATCATTTCCTGGAATCGATGATGTAACCCATTCTAAAGAGCGAGTACGATCGTACAAAGTCAAAATTATCAACAATCCCTTTTATGAAATGTTTGTTTAATTTGATACTATATTCTTAAATGTGTGCTGTAAATTCAGAGTAATTTGAAAGACAACTTAAGTGTCTACCTCATATTTTACCTAAAGGGTAATTTTACCTAATGCCCCATATGGGTTGTTTCCAATCATTTTAAGTTAGATCCTTGTATACATGTAATGTGTCCATGAAGTTACATTCCATAATTATCGTAGAAAATACACGACATACTCGCACGCATAATATGGTACTTTGTTTCATTTCAAGTAGCATAGTATATATTGAATGAGTACCGCTAATAAGTACAATATGTATGCATTGATAACTTTTCCAGGCACTGTGTGAAACTGTGACTCGATAATCAAGGCTTAGATATGTGATATGTTTATTTGACAATGTTATTATGTTTTTACAGTTTTGAAGAAAAAAACATGTTTGCAATAAAAGAAGGATTTTCTATGTTGTTTGTACTTGACAAAGTTCCGATACTGAGACGTGTCTGGTAAATAGCCTTTGTATTACATACAGACACACGGTTATAGTTCAATTCCCATTATTTTATATGGCAATATTTTAGACTCGTCTTTCCGGTGATGTTGTCTGAAAGGCATTGCCCCTCTAGACGGTACTGATGGTAGAGATACTGTTCCGAACCTAATTTGCGATCAATTTCTAGACATAACTATGGTATTATGCTGTTTACATCAATACAAGATGACCGACAAATCAATACAAATGGTCTTGATAGCCATCTAATGATACATGTAATATAAATGTCACGGTATGTAAGCTACAATGGGCAGAAAATATGCATAAGTGCCCGGCTAGCTCAGTTGGTAAAAGCAATGGTCCGGAGCAAAACTCTGAACATTTTTTATAAATGTGCAGCTAAAGAAATTTCACACATTAAGAAAATGTATTTATCAGCCTGATTTGAAGGGAGAAAACCATGGAAATATGCCTTTTCGTTTTCCACCAGACCTCTGGTGTTACCGACAATTCCACCGCCCACACGGCCACCTCGAGTGTTATACCTCGTTTTTGATCCGAAAATCGCCAATAAAGGCTTACCAACGTGGCATTCGGGAAAACTATTGTGCACATATCGTTTTGTAGTTATATTTGTGCCTAGTACAACTAGAAATATACTGTTAAGATGCTCGACAAATCTGATTTTGACGTTTTAAAGCATGTGTTTCTACATTTACATATAAAATTCCTAACTAAGCTCGAGTGTTTGAGAAAACGGCTCCAAATTGGGAACTAGCGTACACAGTGGTGGCTGGAGAAATTATATGGTCACATCTTGCCCGTATGCGCGTACCTGAAACCTGCAGAGAAATACATAAAATAATTAAATGTCCTTCACCCTGTCCCCAAATTCCACAACGCGCCGGCATTATTCCACCACACTCAGGCGTTTTTCCACTGTCCGCCGGTGTTACCTCCACCGCCACCTTCGGTAACGTTTGGACACGGTGTTTGCGGTATGACTAAAGTGCGCACTGGAGATCTTTGGCGCATTGGGCGCATTGGAGATTTCGCGGCGCATTGGAGTTTTATATGTTATATTATCTTCTAAATAATAGCATACAATTCTTTTTTTTTTCTTGTTGTATATAATATACTGTTACATATATATAATATATATTTAAGTCAAGTCGAATGCGCATGTGTAAAGTTGATTTTGTATCAATATTAGAAAAAATGCCTACCGAAAATATAATATGGCCTCGGCGCATTGGAGATTTCGGGGCGCATTGGAGATGTATATAGTTACATATATATATCTTAATAAAAGCCATAATATTCAATGTTTTCTTCTTGTATATAATATACTGTTACTTATATATAATATACATTTAAGTCAAGGTGTAATTTCCTGTACGTCACCCAATAGGCGACCGTTTACAATGATATGGTATGTTGTTTTACACATGCAGTCGCGACAACAGGATAGCGCACTATTTCATAGACTTATAAATAAGCAAAGAGGGAAGAGTCACATGTTTATTGAAGATCTTTATGTTGGCGATCAACTTTACTCCAATGACAACATACTTGAGGGCTGACATCATCACTTTAAGGCACTGGCAACCAGAGAAGACTTCAATGAATACGACATGGACTACCTAAACATGGCAGGTACATACCATACAAAAAATATGCGCAGATGCTGCGCACCAACCAGTCACCATAGACGAGATGGAAACAGCCTCCAAGACACTGAATAGAGGCAAGGCACAAGATGTGTATGGCATATCGGCTGAACATGTATATCATGGTGGTACTACATTGTTACATGCGATCCAAACCGTCGTAAACGGTATACTCTCCAATAACTCAGTTCCTGAAAGTATGAAACTCGGCACCCTAAATCCTATATTCAAGAATAAAGGTAATATTAAGCAATCCGGAAACTACAGAGGGATTAATATAACACCAACTATAACCAGACTCCTTGAAACAATTTTGAAAAATAGGATATCACATATGCTACAGAATATGCAAAACCCATTACAACGTGGATTTACCAAAAACTCATCTCCAATGAACTGTGCACTATTGGTAGAAGGAATTACTAGACACAATAAAGACATTAATAAACCAACTTATATAGCGTTTATGGATGGAAAATCCGCTTTTGACGTCGTTGTACATTCAAGCCTCATGAGAAATGTGCTTCACATGGGAGTTAATGGCAATACTTGGACAATTATTAACAGCCTACATCAAGATGATCAAACAGCTGTAAAGTGGCCAAATAAACTGTCTAAACCGTATGTTAACCAGCAAGGTGTGCGACAAGGAGGCGTCCTGAGTGCTGACCTATATAAAGTATATATCAATGAACTACTAGATAGACTTGCAAACACCGGAATATGCGCAACTATCGGTAACATTACTATAACAGCACATACATGTGCAGATGATGTCACACTCATCAGTAGTGACCCAAATGAATTACAGAGGCTCATTAATATAACCAAAAACTATAGTTTTATGGAAGGATATCAACTACAGAAAACCAAAAGTGTCATATTGAAAGTAAAAACATGTAAATATGAATATAATGAAAATCATACGTGGAATCTAGGCGATGAGAATATGCCAATTGTGGACAGTGTCACTCGTATGGTAATACTACGTATCACGAAATCACAGGAGCTGTGTGCAGTAGAAAACAACATCCAGAAGGCAAAACGAACTCTGTATAGCCTGATGGGATCTGGTCTACATAGAGAAAATGGGTTAGACCCAGAAACGTCTATAAAACTTATCCATACATATATGTTACCTGTTTTAACCTATGGACTTGAAGTCATCATCCCTACAGGGAAATCGCTCTCTATACTTGAAGTGCAATTTAAAAAGATTATTAAGCAAGTACTCTCCATGTCAACATCTACAGCTGACCCTGCAATATACATGCTCTCCGGATTTCTACCAATTTAAGCGTATATTCACAAAAAGATCTTGTCTTTATTTGGTAATATCACTAGATCACCGGATACATCACTTGAAAAGAAACTAGCAAAACGGCAACTTGAAGTTAAATCAATGAACAGCAACAGCTGGTTTATTGCTGTGCAGAAGTTTCTCCTGAAATATGATCTCCAATCCCCCACTGAACTGATCGAAGCACCCCGTGAACAAATAGCATGGAAAAGAATGGTCAACAAAGCAGTGAATGAGAAATGGAAAGAAAATATTGCTAATCAGGCAGAACTATATTCATCACTGAACCAACTGTCCAAACACTTCGTACCAGGAAAATGCCACCTTGTGATAGTCCCATATAAAAACGGCTCCAGAGACGTGAACCGCATCCCAGTTAAAGTGAAAATTATCACAGGGACTTACATACTGCAAACAAACAGAGTTAAGTTCAACCAAAACGAAGTCAACAAAACCTGCTTACTATGTCATGAAACAGATGAGGATCTTCAGCACTTCATACTCGACTGTGAAGAGCTAAATGAACAGCGTGAACCCATTATGATGGACATAGTTAATTATAAAATACTGAACTCTCTAATTGATGAGTGCCCACGTGTTACCAAACACAGCTTACTACAACTTATTGTGGACTGTAACATAATAAAAAGTGATACTACCTCAGAGGAAGTTAACATATATCTGGAACTGCTGCAATATAACAGTCGTCGTCTCTGCTATACACTACATAGCACCAGATACCAAAAGCTGGAACTACTGCCGAAACGTCCCCGCATAAATACTTCAAATATGACAATGCAACACACATAAACTTCATTTCCTTAAAAATTATAAATTTCCAGTATATATATTCAAAAATTGTATTTGGTTATGAACTATCCATGAACTTAACTACTGTGGTGAAATATGCTACTAGTGACATACTAGGTGTGCCTACGAAGGCAGAATATATATAGAAGAACAAGAACAAGAACATGACAGTCAATCTCCGCCCACTTATATCGGTCACGTGGTTTAAGTTCCGTCTTACAGGTAATGCCGGTTGCGGGCTATTGGACGGGTCTATATCGATTGCTTGATCGTATGAGTCAAGATATCTGTCATAATTTAGTGTGTCGGACAGTAAACCTGTTCTACAATTAAGGTCACCAGCTATATATGTTTTACCCAATCTACTGAATATTTCAATTCCTTCATCGAAAAAGTCAACATCTCTGCCTCTCAATACTTTTGAACTTGGTGGCGGTATATATAGGCATGGCATACATAAGCGTCCGTATCGGATTGAAGTATTTCCATATCAATTTTTAACAACATAATTCCAATATTATTTTTTTCTACGATAGTTATTTTATTATTTAACTGCTTGCGAAAGTATACGGAAATACCTCCGCTTTGTCGACCTTTAGTTATACCATGACATTTATTACCAAACATATGAAAACTGTTATATCCTTGTATTTAAAAGTCAATTAATTGCTTAGAATTTAACCATGTATGACTGAGTAACACAAGAAAAGCATGCATTATAGTGCTTCTATTCTGAAAATATATGACGTTTATAGCTCCAATTAATGATCCCTATATTGATATTACTTAAAATAAATATAACAGTTGGCATACATTGTTTTCTTTGTTGTTTCATAGCTCACTAAGTATAATAATAATCAATCTGTGTCGTTGTATATATTATAGTATGTGACATCTGAATTGTCTCGGTACAGCAAAAATATGCACATACATAGTACTTACATATACACACATTACTTATTACCAATTTGAACTTATCTTGCCATTGAAATAAATGTTAACAACTGAGATCTGAAGCAGTCTGATCAATAATATGAAGTCTGAGTCTGCACAACTGCCGTTTATAAAGCGATACAGTTCACGTAATATGTAGTCCCGGAACAAGTCCAATGGAACCTGCCTACACCAGACAACCATGGAAATCGCTGTCAATCTACCATACGATAAATTTAAGGCATGCTTGTGGGTTACACTTGTACATATCGGAGACAGTGAAACCTAACACAATACAACGTGATGTATTGATGTCCGCTTTATATAGATCCGACTGAGCATTGCACTAAATCCCATACAGGATTTGATTGATTGAAGGTATTTGGGGTTTATCACATGCGCATTCCCTGCCCAAATCATAGCCACATGAACAAGACAGTGGCGGATCCAGGATTTCACCAAGGGGGGGGGGGGGGGTGGGGGGGGGGGGGGGGCACATGGAACTTGAACGCGGTATGCTCGTTCGTCGACTGAGCGGTGCGATGGAGTTGGCTAGGGGGGTCCGGGGACACGCCCCCAAAATAATTTTGAATTGAGGAAGCCATTTCCTGCATTCTACGCTCAATATTTTGTAAAAAAAAAAAAAAAAAAAAAAAAAAAAAAAAAAAAAAAAAAAAAAAAAAAAAAATAAAAAAAAAAAAAAAAAAAAAAAAAAAAAAAAAAAAAAAAAAAAAAAAAAAATCGGGATTTCTGAAGGGCCCGGCCCCCCCCCCCCCTGAATCCGCTACTGCAAGAAAAACATGCTATTGGTGCGTATATTTAGAAGATATATGATCTTTAAAACGCAATTTCTATACTAGTTTATAATCTTCATAATACGCATATTGCATGATTTGACTATATATTGTACACATGTATATGTAGAGTCTGTCAACAAGAAAAACTTACATAAATGCATGCCTTTATTTAGAAGATATAAGACATTACAACTCCATTTCGCCCAGCGTATCTCCATTGCGCCGCCGCCGTGTTATATTTTTAGTATCAGTGATATTTTATATTATTGATACAATATCCACATTACCTTGACATAAATATATAAATATGTAACAGTATATTATATACAACAAGAACAAAATGAATTTTATGTTTTTATTTGGAATTTATGTAACATCATACGATCCTCTAACTTCGATAGCCGCACAGATTCGAGACCATTTTTATTTTCTCGTTCTATCGCGAGATTTACGGGTTACGTCACTTCCATTACACTTGTGCGTTCAACCGAAGCCAGATGAAAGGTCACAAATGCCAAGTTAGAAAAATGCGATTTAAACGGGACTAATACATTGCCAAACAACACAACACACCTAAATGTTGTGTTTTCCACTAATCCCATTAACCCCCTCCATTAAAAATCCGGATTTCGATAGGAAAACTTACACATAAATGAGTTCGCTTGAACCCGTATGTTGTTTACATGTTTATCAATGGAGGTCACGTAATATTTGTAGGTAGAAAGGCACTAATAATGTAGGAATATGGATTTTCATTCATTCACCACCTTAACCTATTTTTTTTTAAATTGTCACTTTTAAGTTCGTCCACATCAGTCCAATACCTCCATTTATCAGCAGATATATGCAATCTGGTCTCTGTGTTTGTTATTCCCATTGTGGACGAGTACCACATGCAGAAGGGATTGAAATGTCTTACTCCAAAAATAGACATTATCACTTTAAAAAGTATTAAAACCAACAAGCTGAAACTTCATATTGTTTAATTTGTTTAATCTAGCAAATTATATTTTCCAAGTTGGCAATCGTTTGTCTATCATTTAAGTTCGAACAACTATGTATCGTGACCCCTGAATGCAATGGTACATTATGCAGACACAATTTGTGGTGTTTTCGAACCGGGTACCTGCACCGGAAGAGCATATGACGTCATAGGGTCAGAGGGTCGCGACCTTTCACGGTACGCTGGTGGCGGCCATTTGTAGACGAGCGTGTTTTGAAAGTAAACAATTGCATTTCTCCGTGCTTTTGAAGCCAGTAAACGCAATATATATATAGATAATTGCATTATATTTGCATGTAACTAATAAAAAAAGGTTTTATACTCTTATTATTTATTACGCATGTTGTTTAATATCGTTAGAGTCTCGAATTATGAGCAGTCGAGGATACATTATATAACTCCAATGCGCCGAAAAATCTTCAATGCGCCGGAGCCATATTATATTTTCGGTAGGCATTTTTCTAATATTGATACAAAATCCACTTTACACAAGCGCATTTACCCTTAAATATATATTATATATATGTAATATTATATATAAGAAGAAACAAATATATTTAATGCTTTTATTAAGAAGATATATAACATGTAAAACTCCAATGCGCCGCGAAATCTCCAATGCGCCTAATGCGCCAAAATATCTGTAGTGCGCACTTTAGTCATACCAGCATTGAATGGAATCAAGTCCGACCAGAGAAATTTTGTGGGAAAAGGTGTAGAAATACAAAATCATATGTATAAATCGTTGACACACTGGCAGTGGGTTACGCATACAACGATGCTGGTGTAATTTGACAGACCCGACAGCAAATTATTTCACTATATAATCTGAAATAGGTACTACCAATATATACTACCATACGTTAGTGTATGAAAGTAAATTTACCAATTGATAGCTGTACCATGATGTTTGTTAGTTCTATGTGATAGAACGGCTGCAAATCTATTTTTGCAATCTGTTATTCTCTTTATTTGCACACCGTTCTATCTCTAAAGGCCAAAAACCGTTAGCAAAGTTCCGCCATGAATCGAGGGCCGAACGTATTCATCAAGTTTTTTAACTATTTTAGCCACAAATTGCTAAAACCATTTGTAATCCTGTTCTAGAAACCTTATTTAAACAATATTACTGCATACCGCCCCCCTGGCAAAAATCGGCATGTATATTGATCTTAAAACGTGGATTATAAACAGCAGGTACAAGAAATACAAATCTAGGTCACCCATTTACGAGCTATTTACATTATTTTGATCACGTCAAGATAAGGTATGTGTATTTTGCGAATTTATTTTATTTAAACGAAATGAATTATTACCGTAATTTGAAAATAGGCACTGCCTATCAACGGGCAAAAATATTTGTGATAACCTTCATTGTATTACTGTAGGTTGGAAAATACCACATTTTATTCGGTTTATTTATTGTTGCTTGTTGGTTCTCTTTCAAACACAGCACATGCTGTGGGGCTCTAGATGAGGAATTGGAAAGTTGGTACTACTGCTACGTTATACTGTGAACAAGTAAATTAGGTATTTAAAATATCCCTCTTTTAAAAAAAAACACACACACCTGCTATTTTGTTTATTGGGTATTGCAATATGTTTTGTAAAATAATTAATTGATAAAGTTGAAAATAATTTCTAAAAGTGAATAAGTTCCATGCCAACTTTTACTAAAGATGATGTGTAGGTTCAGATTGAGGCAGATAATTGATTGTTTTGCACGCTTCATATTAAATACACTGTAGGCTGGTGGGACATTGTAACTGTAGTTGTTGTTGTTATCATGACTGGCATACATTGATACATGTACCATGCCAAAAGTTCTGATATAATAACTTCAGAATACCAGAGTACACCCACAGCTATATTTTCATTTGATTACAGTAAAATGTTTCATTTGATTATTAAAAAATAAATATTTTGTAAATTCCGCTTTACATGGTCAATTTGATTATTTCAATAAATAATTTATTTTTTTTAACAACTTACCACGATCTCTGATGCATTGTCTAAATGTTCACAATTGTCAATAGTTTATGATTGTCGTCTTCATACACAGGAAACTTGTTTAGTTAAGTTATAATTCACAATAGTTTGGTTGACATTGTTTACTGTATGTGAAATTGAAAGCAACCACCATCTTGTGGTTCTGCTTGTCTTGGCTCGTGTGCTGGTCGGAGCTTTCCTTGTACATAATCTAGCCCAATCACTGACATAAAACCTATAAATATTGGAGTGCAAACTTGTAAGGCCCTAAAAATGTTATCCTATTACTCACCGACGATAGTACCCATGGTCCGTTAATCGTTAGATTATGATGATTTGGATGTGATTTCTGGCGTTATTGAATATAATATTGGGTGTAAATATGACAATGCCAAATATCCCATTACCCTACCCACTTTTTCCCCATTGCGATGTGATTCCCGACCCATGCTTCGTGATCCCTGGCTGTGTGACTCCCCACCCTAACTTCGTGGCCCCCCTCCCACCCCGTTATCTGATCCCCATCCCATCGTCATGAGTCCTAGCTGTGTTGTGTTTACTCCCTCCCACCCCTGCTGTCTGATTCCCGATCCCCGATTCGTGCACCCCTGCTGTGTGACTCCCCGCCCTAGCTTTGTGACCCTCCCCAATCCTTGCTGATTCATCCCCCACCCATTATTAGTGCCCACCTACTGTAGTGACTCCCTACCCATCGCTTCGTGTCGCCTCCCAGCCCCGCTGGGTGACTCCCACACCCCAGTCGTGATTCCCGCTGTATGACTCCAACCCAACATTATCCTCCCCAGCTTCGTGAGTCCGCTGTATGACTCCCCACCCTAGCTTCGTGCCCACTCCCACACCCTTTATGTATCTGTCTGTGCCAACAGGAAAGCATTTGGACAAGTTTCCTCATGATTTTTTTTTGTAATAATTGTAAAATAAATACAGTTTTAAACTAATGTGCATGACAGCCAAGTATATGCATTAATTAATTGACAGAGTCATTGAGTGAAATATGCTGACAGTATGGGTACCTATGTACAATCTATTAGTTTGCTCAAAATGTTACCCTGATTTACATGTACGATCTGGTAGTAGAGCTATAGTGCGGTCCACAGCATTCTCCTGTACAGTAGTCTGGAGCATAATCAGTGTTCAGTTTCCATCAACTTTATCTGAGGGTGATGGTGTAAATAGGCACACGGCGCATAATGAACGGAGTAATTGTGACCATAGATATTCAGGAAAATGGAGATAACTGTAACTTTCATATTCCATAGATTAGCCAATTTACACCATCAGCAATCATATGTACATTCTTTCAACTAATTGGAAAACAAAACATATTCCAATCAACACTGAAACATTTTACGTTCACCACAGGCACCACAGGCACCTTTGTTTTGTGAATTTGTGATTTTGTTTTCAAGACATAGTCAAGCGATCCATGATAATAGTGGACATGACTTAACAGTAAACAAGAAAACATTGCAGTGCGGTTTTATCGCCACCTGTTCAGTTGTGTCACGGGACTGTGCTATATTCACAGTCAAAATGTGCTCAAAGACAATCAGGGATGGAGAAAATAAAATAACTCAATGATTTTCAACAACTTCCGGTATTTTACAACCTGCCAAATTGGCGATTAATTGCGCAATTAATTGATTGGTCGAAATGGACCAATCAATTATTGTCTTTCGTGTTTCAAGGGTCATAGAGATTAATCCTACAAACCGCTATATAAGCGCTGTTCGTGCTATGTACCTGGTCAGCTTATTGCAGACTAATATAGTGATCACATCACTTCAGACCTCTCTAGGTTTCGTCCCCAAACTCGCTCATTATTCGGTCGCAAAATACCTTTTCCACATAATATATTCATTTTTCTCACTCGTGTTACTTGCCCTAACGCATTATATTTCGTGTTGTCTTCTTGTGTATTCAAAATAAATTGCTATTGAGCTAAACTATCGACAATTTTATATATACGAACGCTTACGGTTTATTTGGTGAAATTATTCTTCCAGAAACGTGTTTATTACGTTTCTGGGTGGATTTGTTCATCCTACTGACTTATCAATTAAACCGTCCAGCCTTTACGAACCTTTACGATTACGGCCTTTGGTAGGTCCCTAAAAAGCGGCCTTGAACAACCGAAGTACTCGTTCCCCACCACGCGAACCTACTACAGTACCATTCATACATGCAGCATAACATCATGATAAAGCTATAAATTGTTAAATTTAGTTTCATACACCAACGTCGCCCCCGCTATACATGTTAGGTAGTGCCTGTTTCATATTATTGTTGTTGTTATCTTACTAGTAGCTTTACACGCGCTTTCATTTAAAATCTAAATGAATTCGTTTCGTTAAAATTTAGATTTTTCTTTTTGTATTTATCCAAAATGGCAGGAGCTGGAAGTTTTGAAGACGCCGGTTTCAATTTAAATATTCATTCTTTATTAGATCTACAATCTACCAGGAAAGGATACTTGCATTAACACTTCAGATTTATGGTTTTATGAAATAGAGTAAGTTTTGGAGGTGGCAGTGGCATATTTTGAAATGGCAAAAATGCTAATGGGTTTTCATACCGATGAACAAAACTCAGCAACAACAACAAACACAAAGTTGCTGAGATTTTGTCACACAGAACTAGATGTTTGTATGCTAATAATTTGCTAATATGAAATAGGCACTACCTATGACGGGCGACGTTATATTGTAGTATTGCAGAGCTACTTCCCGCAACTACCACGTTGTTACAACTTCTCTATTATAATTAAATGGTGTCATTGCGCTATTCCAGTTTATATAAGTAAATACCCCTATGGAAGAGGGGGGAAAACAAAATTGTGGGGGTTGCTGGGAAAGAAAAAATTAAGGTAAGGGTGGGGAGGGGGGGGGTGTTGTGGAAGATAATATGAGGGGGGGAGGGCTCGGGTATGGAAGAGACAAAAATTGAGGGGAGGGGGTTTATCCGAAGAAAAAATTGAGGGGGGGTATTCATAACGATAATATTGAGGGGGGGTGGGGGTATGGAAGAGATAACAAAATGAAGGGGGGGGTGGGGGGGGGGTATCGGGAAGAAAAAAAATTGAGGGGGGGGGGGAGGTATCAATTCATAAAAATAATATAGAGGGGGGGGGGGGGGTTATCCGGAAGAAAAAAAAAAATGAGGGGGGGGGGTATCATAACGATAATATTGAGGGGGGGTGGGTATGGAAGAGATAACAAAATTGGAAAAAAGAGGGGGGGGGGGGTATCCGGGGATGGAGAAAAAAAATTGATATGAGGTGGGAGGAGGTATCAATCTAAAAATAATATTGAGGGGGGAGGGTATGGAAGAGGAGAAAAAAAACAAATTGAGGGGGGGGGTATCCGGGAAAGATAAAAAAAATTAAGGGGTGGAGTGGTAGTTATCAATCATAAATAATATAATATTGAGGGGGGGTGGGGGGTGGGTATGGAAGAGAGAACAAAATTGAGGGGGGGGTGGGGGGGGGTATCTAGGAGAAAAAAATTTGAAGGGGTATCCGGGAAGAAAAATTGAGGGATGGGGGGTTATAGAAGAGACAAAATTGATTGGGGGGTGGGGTATCCGGAAGAGAAAATTGAGAGGGGGGCTGGTATGTGCGGAATAAAAATAAAAAATTGAGGTGGTGGGGGGGGTATATAGCCCGATGGGGTATGGAAAGAGATTTATTGAGGGATTGAGGGAGGGGGGGTCTTCCGGGGGAATATTTACAAAAAATTGAGGGGTGTATATAGGCCGATTGGGGTGATGTGTGATAGAGATATTTAATTGTATCCCCCGGACTTCGTCGGGGGATACTATGGATTTGACACCGTGCCAGCATCTGCCGCCTAGGACCAACAAATTTTCACAGCTTCATAATCAAGGGGTGCCCAACCACATATCACTATCCAACATGGTGGACTTTTCTTTTAACTTGAACCATTTTTTCCCCCATTTTTCCGCGCTTAGTCGACTTAGCCATTTTCAATGTTAACTTTTTCGCGTTTACTTAATGTTAAGTTTTCGGTTTTTTTTTTTTTTTTTGTGTTTAAGTCCATTTCTTTGGTACTGTACCACCTAGGACCACCAAACTTTCACAGCTTCATAATCAAGGGGTGCCCACCACATTATCACTATCCAACATGTTACTTTTTTTTTACTTGACCCATTTTTTCCGCGCAGTCGACTTAGCCATTTTCAATGTTAAGTTTTCGCGTTTACAATGTTAAGTTTCGTGTTTAAGTCCATTTCTTTGGTACTGTACCACCTAGGAACCACCAAACTTTCACAGCTTCATAATCAAGGGGTGCCCACCACATATCACTATCCAACATGTTACTTTTTTTTTTAAACTTGACCCATTTTTTTCCGCGCAGTCGACTTAGCCATTTTCAATGTTAAGTTTTCGCGTTTACAATGTTAAGTTTTCGTGTTTAAGTCCATTTCTTGGTACTGTACCACCATAGGACCACCAAACTTTCACAGCTTCATAACCAAGGGGTGCCATACCACATACAACTATCCAACATGTGACATTTTTTATACCTTCACCTATTATTTCTACGTAATTGACTTAGCCATTTTTAACGTACGTAATGGTTAAAAGTTATTTGCTTAAAAACTTTTTTCGTTTTTCTTGTATTACTATATCTCTGCAACTGCTTCGCCCATTACCTTGAAACTTCACATGGGTGTTTTTATCATCATCCATATTTTCATTCTACCCCCCAACCGTGCTGCCCCTGTGCCCAATTGTTCAAGGTCCTTAAATTACTTTGAATTCTTTTGTTAAAGTTTTTTCGTGTACAATATATCTTCTGCAACTGCTTCACCCAATACCTTGATACTTCACATGGGTGTTTATCATCATTGTCGCACCCGCTTGTGGAAAGCGCAATTCCGTACGTCCGTGTGTCCGGTAAATGTTTTTTCAAAGTTTTTTTAAAGTTAAAGTTTTTCCATCTACTATATTCTATTTTTTTTAGTGTCCATGCCTCGCCCCAAGGCGCAACATGTAGGCCACGGCCATCTAGTCTACAAAAAGTGCGTATAATTAATTATGTTATCCAAGTGTCTATGCTTGGAAAAAACCTGGCCTTCGTGGCTTTGCCTCGTTTCTTGTTGTCTATTAGCATAAGGTCGTAAGTGCTATATACAGACTATTATCATATAATAAAACAATTATTGACTAGTGAGCCATAGAATATAATCTGATATTTCTATGGTCTCACTAGTCAATAATTGTATATATGTTCGGGCCAGTGAAACAAAATTGCTTTCGGGCCCAGGCTCGATGTCAAGGTGGGACAAGGCGAGGGCATCTGATTCCGCGGAATTCTTGTTTACTTATCTCCCTTTGTTGTTTCGTGCTCTGATTTTGTATCCAGAGCATAACTCGAACACCCTTTGGTAATTTTTTTTATGCCCCACCACGATAGTGGAGGGGGCATTTAGTGTTACCCTCGTCCGTCCGTCCGCACACATCGAATGGGTACTTGTTGTAAGCGTCGGGGATCTTATTGGGTAGGGTTAGGATAGTGTTGGGTACTCTTGTTGGGTATTTTTATACAGTAAAAACCTAACAAGTATTCATTCGTAGGAATGTTGTGTCCCGTCCGTCCGTCACAAAACAATTTAACACTCGGTGGGTAAATGTCTCATAATTTCTTCATCCTTCGACCGATCTGCTTCATATTTCATATACACATTGCTCTGATGGGTTCACTACCGCCCTGTGCCACCATTCGTCCGCCCCTGGCAAGCCCAGGGTCAAGGTCACTTACTTGGTGCTTCAAAAACTTTAAACACTCGGGTTAATATCTTATAATTTTCTGTTTTCTTTCACGTATCAGCTTTCATATTTCATATACACCATTGCTCTATGGTCCTCTACCGCCCTGTGCCAAATCCACATTCGTCCTGCCCCCGCCAAGCCCAGGGTCAAGGTACATACTTGGTGCTTCAAAAACTTTAACGCTCGGGTAAATATCTTATAATTTCTGTTTTTCTTTCAACGGATCAGCTTCATATTTCATATACGCATTGTTGCTCTAATCGGTCTTACCGCCCTGTGCCAAATCCACGTTCGTTCTGCCCTGCCAAGCCCAGGGTCTAAGGTCACATACTTAGTGCTTCAAAAACTTTAACGCTCGGGTAAATATCTTATACTTTCTGTTTTTCTTTCATGGATCAATCTTCATATTTCATATACGCATTGCTCTAATGGTCCTCTACCACCCTGTGCCAAATCCACGTTCGTCTGCCCACCCCGCCATCCCAGGGTCAAGGTCACATACTTGGTGCTTCAAAAACTTGTTTAACGCTCAGGTAAATTATCTTATAATTTTTCTTTACCATTCACGGATCAACTTCATATTCATATATGCGTTGCTCTAATGGTCCTCTACCGCCCTGTGCCCAAATCCACGTCGTCCCGCCCCCGCCAAAGCCCAGGGTTAAAAGGTTAACATCACATACTTAGTGCTTACAAAAACTTTAACGCTCAGGTAAATATCTTATAATTTCTGTTTTCTTTCACGAAGTTATCAGCTTCATATTTCATATATGCATTGCTCTAATGGTCTCTACCGCCCTGTGCCAAATCCCACATTTGTCCTGCCCCCGCCAAGCCCAGGGTCAAGGTCACATACTTGGTGCTTCAAAATCTTTAACTCTCATGGTTAAAAGAAAATTTTTACTTGGAATTTGGCCTCATTTATTATCAAAGCGATATGTGGGATTTTCCAGTCCTGTTCTTATGAACATTTCTAGTTTTTTAAACTAGTTTATTAAACTTCACACATGCATAGAAGACGACCCAAAGGTGTGTCGCACGTAAGAATGACAACTCTTGCGTCGTTAATTTCTTAGTTATCTCCCTTTGTTGTTTCGTGCACTGATTTCGTGTCTGGAGCATAACTCGAACACCCTTTGGAATATTTTCATGAAAACTTCACACATGCATAGACCACAACCCTAAAGGTGTGTCACGCAAGGATGACAACTCTTGCATCACTAATTTTTTAGTTATCTCCCTTTGTTTTTTCCGTCACTGATTTTGTCTCCGGAGCATAACTCGAACAACACCCCTTTTTTCAAACTGCTTTGTGTATCGGGGAGAGGGATACACATGCGCTTGTCGACAAGCGTCCATTTCTAGTTATGTTATCCAAGTGTCAATGCTTGGAAAAAACCTGGCCTTCGTGGCTTTGCCTCGTTTCTTGTTTTTCTTCAATTTTGTCTAGTTACAGTAGCATAAGGTCGTAAGTGCTATATACAGACTATATCATATAATAAAACAATTATTGACTAGTGAGCCATAGAATATAATCTGATATTCTATGGCTCCCTAGTCAATAATTGTATAATATGTTCGGGCCAGTGAAAATTGCTTTCGGGCCCAGGCTCGAGGTCAAGGCGGGACAAGGCGAGGCATTTGATTTCGCCGAATTCTTGTTTACTTATCTCCCTTTGATGTTTCATGCACTGATTTCGTGTCCGGAGCATAACTCGAACACCCTTTGGAATATTTTCATTAAACCTCACACATGCATAGACCACGACCCAAAGGTGTGTCGCGCGCAAGAATGACAACTCTTGCATCGTTAATTTGTTTTACTTATCAACTTTGTTGTTTCATGCACTGATTTCGTGTCCGGAGCATAACTCGAACACCCTTTGGAATATTTTTTATTAAACTTCACACATGCCTAGAAGACGACCCAAAGGTGTGTCACGCGCAAGGATGACAACTCTTGCGTTGTTAATTTTTTAGTTATCTCCCTTTGTTGTTTCGTGCACTGATTTCGTGTCCGGAGCATAACTTGAACACCCTTTGGAATATTTTCATGAAACTTTACACATGCATAGACCACGACCCTAAAGGTGTGTCACGCAAGAATGACAACTCTTGCATCGCTAATTTTTTAGTTATCTCCCTTTGTTTTTCCGCGCACTGATTTTGTCTCGGGAGCATAACTCGAAGAGCGAATTGTTACCGCAATGTGTCCGTCGTCGTGCGTGAACATTTTCAAACGTCTTCTCCTCGGTAACCATTGGGCCTATAGTCACCAAACTTCATGGTCATGGTCCTTAGGTAGGGGGATTACAAAAATGGTCAAAAATGGGCGTGGCCCGTGGGGTCAAATTGGGGTCAAATTTTATTTTTGACCGAATATGGTCATGTCATATATCATGTCATATATCAAATCAAAGGTATCAACGAGGCGATCACTCTAGTGCATTTTTTGTCAAAATCGGATGGTTATCATCCATGATGGCCGCCAAAAGTTCCATTTTTTCGAGATTTTGAACATCTTTTTCTCGTGAACCACATGGCCGATGCTGACCAAACTTCATAATAAGTTCAGATCCTTGGGTGAAGCATTTTCAGATTTGGTAAAATGAGAGTCATCGCTTAATCCAAAATTAAAAAAAAATAGCATTTTTTAAAAATTTTTTTAAAAAACATGAAACTCAATGTCACATTCTCCTCTGGTGTTCATGGAGTCAGGTGAGCGAATTAGGGCCATCATGGCCCTCTTGTTTCAAACTACTTGTGTATCTGGGGAGGGGGATACACATGCGCTTGTCGGACAAGCGTCCATTTCTAGTTTATTGAGGGGGGGGGGGGGTAAATTGAGGGGGGGTCATAAAAAAAAAGTTGAGGGGGTATATAATCCGCTTTGTGTGTGGAGAGGGGGGTCTTCCGGGGGGGGTGGGGGGGGGGGGGGTCATCTGGATAAATTGAATTGAGGGGGGGGGGTATCTCCGGATAAAAAATTGAAGGGGGGGGTCATTTGGAGGGGGGTCTATAGGCCGATGGGGTATGGAGTTTATTTTGGGGGGGGGGGTTTTTTTTTTGATTTTTTTAATTGAGTTTTTTCGTAAAAAAAATTATTGGGTTATAGCCGGGGGATGGGGTTTTTTTTATTTTTTATAAGGAAGAAATTTATTGAGGGGGGGGGGGTTCTTGTGATAAAAAAATTGGAGTGGGTCAAAAAAATTTGGAGGGGGTTATATTGGCCGATGGGGTGTGGAAGAGATTAATTTGATGAGGAGGGGGGGGGGGGGGGGGGGGGTCATGTGGATAAAAAATTGAGGGGGGTCCATTTGGCTAGGGGGTATATAGCCGATGGTGGGGCATTGGAAGAGATTTATTGAGGGGGTGGGAGGGGTGTTTTCGGCGGGAAAATTGAGGGGGGGCGGGGGGGTGGGTGGTGGGCATCTGGATAAAAAATTGAGGGGGGCGGGGGGGTGGTATCCAGATAAAAATTGAGGGGGGGGGGGTGTCATTTGGAGGGGAAAGTATATAATTGAGGGGGGGGGGGGGGGGGGGGGGGGGGGGGGGGGGGGGGGGGGGGGGGGGGGGGGGGGGGGGGGTGGGGGGGGGGGGGGTCATCTGGATAAAAAAATTGAGGGGGGGGGGGGGGGGGGGGGGGGGGGGGGGGTCCATTTCCGTAGGTAAAAGTCTACTTCCATAGGGGGGTATTTATATAAACTGGAATAGCCCATTGTCGCACTTCTCTTATTTGAACCAGTGATACAATTTAGATATTTCCTTTTCATATATAGTACATTAATAGCCTAGGCATAGTGGAGCGAGCGGTCTGAGGCTTCGGACTGCTGATCTTACGGTCGTGGGTTCGAGCCTCACCGGAGGCGTGTGTTGTGTCCTTCAGCAAGACACTTTATCCACACTACTTCAGTCCACCCAGCTGTAAATGGGTACCGGCTAAATACCGGGAACATCGATTGCATTTGATTATATGTACATGTACTTATGAATAAAAATATGATCCACTGGTGATAAGCCTCAGTATTGTGGGTATACCAGTATACTGGCAAATGTAAAGCATTATAGAAACTGTATTAGTACATTTACGATCATTTTAATAAAAAATAACAAAGCTAAGAATCTTCAGTGATATTATTCCCAATTTTCGCAATCTCAGTCGTAATTGAGCACGACTGTCACTTTGAGAGTTATACACATTTTGCCCATTTTTGGTATGAATTGTGTTAAGTTTTACATTTACTTTTGATTAACCCAGTGCTGTGTCAGATGTGTTTGTATCCTGGACTACAGCAACAGGTGCACTAGACGCACACTTGCAATGCATACTTTGTTCTGGTAGTCGTGTTCCCCAATTATTAGTCCAGGCATTAAACAGTTGAGGTTGGACAAAATTGTTGAAAAAGGTTTCTCAACTGATATCACATCATTGATAACTATAGGTTAAGAACAAAAAATAGTTTACCATAATTTTCTCTGGGCAACTGTCTGAAAGTAGGTCAAATCCAAGATGGCTGCCGTCAAAATTGCTGAATATAGGAAATTGTTGTACGTTTTTTGATAGAAACTACACATATAATATGTTGATTTACATTAGCTCAAAGAGCGGAATTCAATAGACTACAAATAAAACCAAATAGTGTCACCTAAAATTCAAAATGGCTGCCAAAAAGAGCTAAAATGAACAAAATTAAGACATTTATGTCCCATTAAGGTCACTAATGAAAATAAATACTGCTGAATGATTGTATAATGACATTGGGCTGGCAGATGTCATATACTAAGCATCAGTAATACACTTAGTGTGTCTCTAACTTACTATTTTTCTAGGGATATATTGGACATGTAGAACTTAATATAGGTGTACAAATGGCGGCTGTGTTTCAAAACTTAACAATTAAGCACATGTTATGTACGCTATACTTAACTGATAGTGCACATACAAATCACGATATGTCACGGTCAATCTTAGTTTGATCAAACGGTTTCACGAAACCAAGATTGGAACCAAGTTGACCTGAAAACATTTTATCAAAAGTAGACCATCAATCTGTCGGATTTTTGTCTGTTTGTAACAAGATTGACTGTGACAACCACATTCAATCTGACTACATACTCGTGTTTGAATCAAACTAATGACTGACCGTGGCAACATGACCCCATGTCTAGGTCACCAACAATGTGTCAGTCATCACAATACACATGTATGTATGTCTACAACGAACGCCACTGATTTGGTATTAGTATCTCCATGGAGAATATAAATGAGAATACCAGGGCATTAATTAATCAGTTGTTTCATTTGAATGATGATTTCTCCTTATTTTGTACACGCTATTCCCTTACAGTGGCCACAAGCCAAAGAACACAAAAGTCCCATTTTTCCTACACAAAACATGTGTTTTTGTCACACTTTCCACTACAATTACAATTCTAATAATCTGAAGTAGAGATGTAGGAGCGCGGCAACTTGGTCCATTCTATGTGGCGTTCAAACTTGTTGGCCCATGTGGTGTTGTACAGAGGTCCAACCCCATTCGGTTGCCTCCATGGTGATACCCTGCCAGACCTGTACCTGGTGATATTTAAACCCGCTGGCTGTGGAACCTAGCAGCATCTGAGGTCGGTGGAAGTCGTTCAGGGGGCAAATAGCTGGCACTTGAAACAACCTTCTCCGAGAATTTAGATACACGTTCATGATTCAAGTCCGAATCAGGCTTACTGCCATAGAGTGTCAGAAGGGCCTGATTCCCAGCTTTCTCAATGTCTTTGTGACTAACTGCTGCCACCGAGAATGATTTTTCGAGTTCTTGCAGACCACGGTATCGGCCCATAGCCGAGAGTTTTCCTATGCCATAGGATCTTGATGTAGTGTCACATCCCGACAATGCATGGATAAAGAGTAGGGAGTGGCTGAGTTCAGGATCTAAAGTCTCTTGCAAGACGGGTACATCAATTAGCTTTGTGTTAGTCTGAAGATATATTGGTTCGTGTACCAGTGATTCTATATTTTATGTACATATTGGTGCCGTTTTTCTAGTTTTCGATGTAGAACCAATAATTCATTAAACTGTGTTTATTCCATTGGGTGACAGTCCAGTTGTTACATTTATAATAGTATAGCCAATTGTTCTCGTCATTTTATATATTTTATTTCCACTTCAAGGGACCAGGGGTCTCAGAAATGTCATTTCCGTTACGTACATTTACATGACGTAAATATAGCTTTACATTTTTTTCTTTTCAACGGCATAAAACATAAAACTGAAAGGGCATCTATTTAGAAAAGTGTCAAGAATATGGTAAGCTAATTGTATTAGTTTGAAACAGAGAAATTTAGTAGCAAGTCGTTGAATTTCTCATTTATGGTAACCCAACATGTATTTAATATGAATCAGTAAAGTTAAGCAAAACAAAATAGCTTTGCATGTAACAGAATGCCGTGTTTTACCACATGTACCAAACATCGTTATAAAGCTACATTTAATTAATAACAGCCTCCAAAAATATGGGCGTAACGGTAATGACAAAACGTAACGGTAATGACTTTCCATTTATTTAAAATACTAATACAGCATATATAACATATTTATACTTTGAAAATGCTGTACAATATAACTTCAAGTTTGTGTTTACTTTTAATGTGATTGCCAATAGAAACCCAGACTCCTTGAAGCTGTGTCTGTTTTTTGTTGTTTCAGAGCTTTTACTAATTAAATCCAGATATATAAATGTTGTAGGTCTGAATAAATGTGCCATTACTGACCGACAACTGATGGGACCTGGTTTATATCTAACTGACGCATGAACTGACTGGTTAGTATGGTAATTTATCATTGCCGTTACACGATCGTCATTACCGTTACACAATTTTGTAACGGAAATGACCGTAACGGTAATGATTTTTCTTTAAAAACTCCCATTTTTCACCCCTCTGTATACAACGCATCATGAAGGTAGAATATGCCAAGGCAACATTGTAAGTGTGTCTATCTACCCATTTTGGTTTCAGTCGACCTACATACATATCGACGTGTATAAACCTCGAACGGTAATGATGCATGTAATGTGTAACCTTAAAATTCCGAATACAGACCGGCCTCGTTCTCGGCAATGACTTAAGTTGTGTTACCACCGTGTTTATTTATAAATCGGGCGCCATAAACAGTGTTCATTGCATTAGTAGCTGAGAGTAGGAAAGGGAGGTTACTCTGATTTTACATTTTTTGTTCAGCGTAACGGTAATGATTCGATTTTGCGGGACAGATACATTAACGTCAGTATTTTTGACAACAAAAGGCAAATTTATTGCAGAATAAGTTTAATGTCGATGTTAAACTATTTTAATTCAGATGCAATGTATAGTATAGTACAAATGGACAAGATTTGAGAATTACGGGCTTGTGAACTGTGCTGATTGATGATCGGGACATGCCCATTTGGTGCACCATACGTATACCAACAACAGAAAATAATAACTAAACACACATAACAAGAATTGTAAATACTGTTTTCTTAATGGATTGGTATTATACATAGTTTCTTTACAGAAAAAAAAAATAAATCCTTATAAATTGTGTGATTTGTCAGTAAATTACACCAGGACACCAGATGTACATAAAATATAGAATTACTGGTACAGTGGGCGTGAAGTGATGTTGCAACAGAATCAGAAGGTCAGTATCATCCCCTACAACAACCACCGGTTTTGTCCGAGCGAGCTCACAGGCAGACATTGCAATGTCATAGTCAGCATCACCAGGTGAGTGTTTGACTTGAATTCCCTCCTTCTCCATCTGATCCCAGCAAATGAACTTCTGCTTGTTTATTGTATTTGCCAGGAAAGGGTTTTTTCTTCATCTTTAGCAGCATATCTGATGTGAAATCCACATTCACACCCATCTCATTGCCAGTACGCCTCTGATGGGTTTCATCTTTCGTAGAAGGACCAGACTCATAGCCATCAAACACAACAAGAGCATTGCGGAAGTGGCTGCGTACAAACTGTATATAAAATTGACAAATGTTTACATATGATGTGGACTTCGACCATGGAATGCGCTGTAACATCGCCCCTCCATCAATGACGTAGGCAACGCCAATAGGACACTCACTGATAACACACAATGGGACCTGTTTGACTAACCCATTCAGGAGATCGGCCTTGTCCGCAAGTCGCATAAGGAGCTTCTTATCGAATAATAATGTCGGATATGAGCACAGATCATACTGGAACAGTGTTTTCGTATCAATGCTGCTGAAGCCGGCGACAAGTAGGCGCTGGTATAATTGCTGAGGATCGATCTCAATTTTATCGCCATCCACTGACACATACACTGATGATGCTAGAGTATTTACCTGTTTGGTTTTGGAAAATTTATGTTTCGAAACCGACATTCCTTCCATTGATGTCAGGATTGCAGTACCGACAGTTTCAGCTGAATCCACATTTACCGAACCTTCAGCTATGACTCCTGATGACAGGCTGCGCAGTTCCTTGGATTCCTTTGTGAACGGCTTTCTTTCTTCGAGATAATCCATGACAGACTGAAGATCTTTGGCGTCCCGTTTGAATTTTGCCTGTTTCAGATCTTTATGTGTCTCCATTGCACTGGTGGTCGAGAGGCCCGCCACTTCCTGCATAGCCTTGTGTACTTCACCGCATACAGGCATTGATAGTAGCCAGACCAGACTGGTTGAGTCGCATCAAAACCACGACCTCTAGTTAGTCCACCAACAGACTTCAAACTGCTCATTAGGACTTGTTCAATGTACAGGTCACTAAATATTCCTGTCCAATAATTATCACTACGGCGGAGAACAAATAGTCCTTCCATGAATTTCGTATAGATGGTAGGGTGTGTCTCATCTAGCTTCTCCATTTTCTCTAGGTAGAGCACTTGGCGTAGTTGTTGTGTCCCGACGCTGCTAGAAACGGAAGCATGTCATGAAGTGCCTGAAGATACAGCCTCCAATTGACAGTACGCGATGACCGAATGAGTGAACGGAGAATGCTGACCATGTACATGTACATGAGCCAGAGTTTTGCTGTGCGATAGGTTGACAAGGAACTAATCCATTTCTCTGTGACCAACTGTAGATGGATAATATCATCTGACACGAGGGCCTCATCAAGACTAATTGTCCCAGCATTGACATTGGACATCAATTCACCAGCACTCGTGAGAAGGGCACTGGTCTTCACGTCGGTAACTGGAAGCAAAACAGTATACAAAGTATAAATTGTTTATTGTAGAGGTTTGTAGTGACTATACTGTATGTACTACGTGTGATTCCGGTTGACATCACCATTACTTGTAATATGTGTTGTACAATATGTTGTTAGTTTTGATCCTGTATTCCCGTAGCATCCATGACAATTTACCATTTCAATTAATGATCATTAATGGACTACATGTACGAGGGCTTATTTAATATATAATTAAGAATGATCTCTACAAAACATAATGCAATACTGTGTATGCTAGCGAGACAATGGAACAAGCATACAATGAGTTACAGCGTTTCCAACTAGGCATGCCACAGACTCGCCTTCTTCGTTTGTATCCGGTTCATCAGCAGCATTCCAATGCGCATTTAAGGCATTTGTACTCGGATCATTTAAAATGCATATTTTCAAGCGTCTCTCGAGATAATTTGAAGATGTTTATTCGTGTACATTCTGTCCATCTTTTCACGTTTAGGCCTAATGGTAAAAAAATAATGGCGTCAGAGGATTATTTATTTTCGATTTACGAAATGGTGCGAGGGTTTCCGAGTGATTCGTGTATCCTTGGGGACTCTCGTAAGCGAGTTTAGGTACAACGACAACACAAATATTTTGAAATGCAATAACTTCGTAAACTATATTCAGTTTACTTGCCGACGTTATATACATTTTGTTTTAGAAGCATTTGGCACTTCGGGCGAAAGTATTCGTCGCCCGTATTATTAAATACCATCTGTCGTAAAACACCGAGCTCCAGATTGGTTTACGGTAAAACAAATTTTACACTTTCAATCATATGTTCAACCTAGTTTCACTGAATGGTAAGTTTTCATATACGCGCAACATAAAGCGGGCTACTTCGTCGCCCGTACATGTATAAACGGTACCATAGTATATTGTAGTATTGTAGAGCTACGTTCCGCAACTACCACGGTAAATGGTGTCATTGGCGCACTTCTCTTATTTCAAGCAATGATACAATTTAGATATTTCCTTTTTAGCTCGACTATTCGAAGAATAAGTAGAGCTTATGTTGTCACCCCGGCGTCGGATTCACCGTCACGCCTTGGTTAAGGTTTTTAGTCAAGTTTGTATATGGAATACTACTGGCCCTACACCCACCATACTTGGACAACTTCATCTCCTAGTGATGTACATCAATAACCCCTGATCTATATTTGACCTTGACCTACATTTCCTCTTCAATTACTTGGTTAATTACCCTTGGTTAAGATTTTTAGTCAACCTTGGTTAAGGTTTTTAATCAAACTTGTATATGCAATACTACTGGCCCTACACCCACCATACCTGGACAACTTCATCTCCTAGTGATGCACATCAATAACCCCTCATCTATATTTGACCTTGACCTACATTTCCTCTTGAATTACTTACTTAATTCCCCTTGGTTAAGGTTTTTAGTCAACCTTGGTTAAGGTTTTTTTTCAAGCTTGTACATTGAATACTATTGTGCATCCAGACACCATACTTCGACAACCTTTTCTCATAGGTATGTACATCAATAACCCCTGATCTATATTTGACCTTGACCTAACATTTTCCTCTTCAATTACTTACTTAATTCCTTTTGGTTAAGGTTTTTAGTCAAGCTTGTAGATGGAATACTCATGGCCCTACACCAACCATACTTGGACAACTTCATCTCCTAGTGATGTACATCAACAACCCCTGATCTATATTTGACCTTGACCTACATTTCCTCTTGAATTACTTACTTAATTCCCCTTGGTTAACGTTTTTAGTCAAGCTTGTAGATGGAATACTCCTGGCCCTACACCAACCATACTTGGACAACTTCATCTCCTAGTGATGTACATCAACAACCCCTGACCTATATTTGACCTTGACCTACATTTAACCTTGAATTACTTACTTAATTCCCCTTGGTTAAGGTTTTTACTCGACCTTTGTTAAGCTTTTTACTCAAGCTTGTACATGGAATACTATTGTGCATACAGACACCATACTTGGATAACTTTTTCTCATAGGGATGTACATCAATAACCCCTGACCTTTATTTTACTTCACCTACATTTAACCTTCAATTACTTGGTTAATGTTTATAGTCAAGCTTGTATATGGAATACTTCTGGGCCTACATCAACCATACTTGGACAACTTCATCTCCTAGTGATGTACATCAATAATCCCTGCCTACCTATATTTCACCTTCACCTACTTTTATCCTTGGATTACTTAGTTATCTCCCCTTGGTTACGTTTTCTACTCAAGCTTGTATATGGATACTCCTGGGCCTACAGCAACCATACTTGGAAAACCACGACCTACGTCCAAGGTCAAGGTCACTGTTGAAGGTCAAAGGTCAAACCTATTGAAATTCCCTTCCGCTCTATATCTTCTACACCGATGCATGGATTATCAAATGGCTTGGCACAAATGTTTCTCATGATGAGAAGGTGTGTCGCCATCAATAACCACGCACCTACGTCAAGGTCAAGGTCACAGTTGAAGGTCAAAGGTCAAACCTATTGAAATTCCCTTCCGCTCTATATCTTCTACACTGATGCATGGATTATCAAATTGCTAACCACGCACCTACGTTCAAGGTCACAGTTGAAGGTCAAAGGTCAAACATATTGAAATTCCCTTCGCTCTATATCTTCTACACCGATGCATGGATTATCAAATGGCTTGGCACAGATGTTTCTCTGTTGAGAAGGTGTGTCACAATCAATAACCACGCACCTACGTCCAGGTCAAGGTCACAGTTGAAGGTCAAAGGTCAACCTATTGAAATTCCCTTCCGCTATATCTTCTACACGATGCATGGATTATCAAATGCCTTGGCACAAATGTTTCTCAGGATGAGAAGGTGTGTCGCGATCAATAACCACGCACCTACATCCAAGGTCAAGGTCACAGTTGAAGCTCAAAGGTAAAAAATATTGAAATTCCCAAATGGCTTGGCACAAATGTTTCTCACGATGAGGTGTGTCGCGATCAATAACCACGACCACCTGTCCAAGGTCAAGGTCACTGTTGAAGGTCAAAGGTCAAACCTATTGAAATTCCCTTCCTCTCTATGTCTTCTACACCGATGCATGGATTATCAAATGGCTTGGCACAAATGTTTCTCATGATGAGAAGGTGTGTCCTGATCAATAACCACGCACTACGTCAAGGTCAAGGTCACAGTTGAAGGTCAAAGGTCAAACCTATTGAAATTCCCTTCCGCTCTATATCTTCTACACCGATGCATGGATTATCAAATGGCTTGGCACAGATGTTTCTCATGATGAGAAGGTGTGTCACAATCAATAACCACGCACCTACGTCCAAGGTCAAGGTCACAGTTGAAGGTCAAAGGTCAAACCTATTGAAATTCCCTTCCGCTCTATATCTTTCTACACCGATGCATGGATTATCAAAATGCCTTGGCACAAATGTTTCTCAGGATGAGAAGGTGTGTCTCGATCAATAACCACGCACCTACGTCCAAGGTCAAGGTCATAGTTGAAGGTCAAACCTATTGAAATTCCCTTCCGCTCTATATCTTCTACACCGATGCATGGATTATCACACTATGCCCAGGGTCAGGTCACAGACTTGATGCGTTTGAAACCTTAACGCTCGGCTAAATGGCTTATGATAAAAAATGCCTCGTTTTCTTTGGCTGCCAGTGGGGGTATTCGTGTGCCGACAGGCCACATTTCTAGTTTCCCTTGGTTAATGTTTTTAGTCAACCTTGGTTAAGGTTTTTATGTAGGCCGCAGCCACCTTCTTTGTCAAGCTATGTGTACATCGACAACCCTCGTAGTCGAGCTATGCTGTTCTCCTACAGCTCTTGTTACTCAAGTTTGTATATGGAATACTCCTGGGCCTACAGCAACCATACTTGGAAAACTTTATCTCCTAGTGATGTACATCAATAACCCCTGACCTATATCTGACATTGACCTACATTTAACCTTGAATTACTTACTTAATTTCCCTTGGTTAATGTTTTTAGTCAACCTTGGTTAAGGTTTTTATGCAGGCCGCAGCCACTTTCTTTGTCAAGCTATGTGTACATCGACAACCCTCGTAGTCGAGCTATGCTGTTCTCCTACAGCTCTTGTTATATATAGTACATTAATACCAAAGGCATTATAGAAACTGTATTAGTACATTTACGATCATTTTAAGAAAAAATAACAAGGCTAAGCATCTTCAGTAATATTATTCCCAATTTTCGCAATCTCAATTGTCATTGAGCACGACTGTCACTTCGAGAGTTATACACATTTTGCCCATTGTATCAATTGTGTTTACATTTACTTTTGATTAACTCAGTGCTGTGTCAGATGTGTTTGTATCCTGGACTACAGCAACAGGTGCACTAGACGCACACTTGCAATGTATACTTTGTTCTGGTAAGTCGTGTTCCCCAATTATCCCGGATCGCTTGATTATGTCTTGTATTTTTAAACTCACATCAGCGAAGTTAAGTGCAACGCGGCGGCTACAGAAATTCTCCAGGTGCGTCCTTCCAGTGAAGCTATTATTTTCTCGATCCCTGGTGGTCTTTAGCACATTTTGACTATTTTTCGTATTAGTGGTGACTATGTCTTGTAAACAAAATCACAACAGGTGCGGTATTCTACCAATGATGTTGAGAGAGATATATTGTCCTTCTATCTAATGATGTTGAAAGATAGAGAGAAATATTATGGTTTATATCTAATGATGTTGAGGTAGAGTAGAGAGAGAGAGAGAGAGAGAGGAGAGAGTGGGGGGGGGGTATATTGTGGTTTCTAGATAGATAAAGAGACAGACAGAGGCATAGAGAAACAAAGAGAGAGAGAGAGAGACAAAAAGATAGAGAATGAAAGAAAGAGAGAGAGAGACAGAGTCAGACAGACAGACATAGAGAGATAAGGAGAGACAGGCATACAGAGACAGACACAGAGAGACATGGGTGTGGGAGAGAGAAAGATTTGTTAAAATAAATACGGCTTAATGAAACTCCATTTCGTTGCAAAAATGTTTTCTATTTTTTTCCATAAAATATTCAATGCGCATTTAAGGCATTTGAAGCGCATATTTTCAAGCATCTCTCGAGTGTTGTTAAGGACAACAACACAAAATATTTTTGAATTTAATAACTAGAATAGTTCGCCTGCTATATTCAGTACGTTTTCTGACGTAGCATAAATCGGGCTAAAAACTAAAATAGCCCAGATACAACGACTGTTTCTGCCTTCCGTTACTTTCGCTGCATTCTGCCCATTCGCACAGTTCCGCGGTTTGTCGGCTGTTGCCCCCCCCCACCGCCAAAAAAATAGATATTTATTTGAAAACCGATGTCGGCTAGTTAATATATACTGTTTATGGAAATAGAAATTTATTATTTATCTGTGTATGGAAGTACGGATAATTCCGGATAATTCCGAAGCTGTTCATGTATTCGTGAATTATCGCCTTTGGGGGACTCTCTTCAGCGTTGTGACAAAAGAAAATTTAGTCTTCAACGACAACACAAATATTTTGAAATGCAGTAACTTCGTAATCTATATTCAGTATACTTTCCGATGTTATCTACATTTTGTTTAGAAGCATTTGGCCCTTCGGTCCAAATTATTCGTCGCCCGTATTAGTAAAATACCACCTGTCGTAAAACACCTTGCTTCAGATTGGTTTACGGTAAAACAAATTTTACATTTTCAATCATATGTTCAAACTTTCACTGAATGGTAAGTTTTCATATAAGCGTAACATAAAGCGGGCTACTTCGTTGCCCGTATAAATCAATTGTAAGGGGGACAACTTAAGGGAGTTTACAGTCAAAACGCCCCTTGATCAATACGGCCTATGACTACAGAAGCGTAACCATTTGTCGGGATAACCCCCGCATCGGGAATTTTCGTAAATCGCATTTGCCACTAATCACGGAAAATTTCAGGGTCAGTTTCCCGGACATTTTTGTCAAGCCCGCTTGCGGAAAGCGAGACATAGTGATCATAATGACGTCCGGGTGTCCGTGCGTGTGTCCGTCCGTCCGGGCTAACATTGGGGGGCTAACATTGGGGGGCTAGGGGAAATACCATCAAATTCCTCGGCTGGCTCGACATGCGGGCCGCGGCCATCTATCTGGTTTGCAGAAGACACCTATCTGTCAAATGGAGAAAAATGTTCCACATCGCCCTTGGTCATGTATGGTTTTAATGAAGTTTGTTAGAATACAGTAGCGTAACCATTTGTCGGGATTACCCCGCATCGGGAATTTTCGTAAACCGCATTTGTCACTAATCACTGAAACTTTCACGTTCAGTTTCCTGGACATTTATTTTTCAGCAGACACCTACATGTATCTGTCAAATGGAGAAAAATATTCCACATCGCCCTTGGTCATGTAAGGTTTTAATAAAAATTGTTAGAATATCTTCAAAATGTTGTATTTCAGCTATTCCCACTTTTGTCCACTCGTAAACATCATTTTTGAAAAAGATTTACAAAGCATGGTTCTGTCAGTCTGGATCACTGGATTTTTTAGCCATTTTGAGCAGTCAATGTCGTGTAAACACAGACTGGTAGCTGTCAAATTACCAGAATATAGCTTCTCATTATACTGGGGGGTCTTGTATGAAAAACAATAAAAAACTAACACAGAATTATATTTGATTACACAGATGTAGATATAAACTCTGTGTTTTTATACGCCCATTTGAAAAACGGGACGTATTATTTATTCATCTTGTATGGGCGGGCGGGCACAGCTTGTCCACGCAATAACTAGAGTTCTACTTGACAGAGTTTAATCAAATTCGGTATACATGTTTATCACGGCAAGATAAAGAAGCCTATTGATTTTGATGACTTATCTCCCCTTGGCGGTCATTTTTAGCTCGACTTCGAAAAATAGTTAGAGCTTATGTTGTCACCCCGGCGTCGGCGTCACCTTGGTTAAGGTTTTTAGTCAAGCTTGTATATGGAATACTCCTGGCCCTACACCCACCATACTTGGACAACTTCATCTCCTAGTGATGTACATCAATAACCCCTGATCTATATTTGACCTTGACCTACATTTCCTCTTGAATTACTTAGTTAATTTCCCTTGGTTAAGGTTTTTACTCAACCTTGGTTAAGGTTTTTAGTCAAGCTTGTACATGGACTACCATTGTGCATACAGACACCATACTTGGACAACATTTTCTCATTGGGATGTACATCAATAACCCCTGATCTATATTTGACCTTGACCTACATTTCCTCTTGAATTACTTAGTTAATTCCCCTTGGTTAAATATTTTAGTGAAGCTTGTAGATGGAATACTCCTGGCCCTACACCAACCATACTTGGACAACTTCATCTCCTAGTGATGTACATCAACAACCCCTGACCTATATTTGACCGTGACCTACATTAAACTTGAATTACTTAGTTAATTCCCCTTGGTTAAGGTTTTTTGTCAACCTTGATTAAGGTTTTTAGTCATGAAGCATGTACATGGAATACTAGTGTGCATACAGACACCATACTTGGACAACCTTTTCTCATAGGGATGTACATCAATAAACCCTGATCTATATTTGACCTTGACCTACATTTCCTCTTGAATTACGTAGTTAATTCCCCTTGGTTAAAATGTTTAGTCGAGCTTGTAGATGGAATACTCCTGGCCCTACACCAACCATACTTGGACAACTTCATCTCCTAGTGATGTACATCAACAACCCCTGGTCTATATTTGACCTTGACCTACATTTAACCTTGAATTACTTAGTTAATTCCCCTTGGTTAAGGTTTTGTCAAGCTTGTACATGAAATATTATTGTGCATACATACACCATACTTGGACAACCTTTTCTCATAGTGATGTACATCAATAAGCCCTGATCTATATTTGACCTTGACCTACGTTTTCTCTTGAATTACTTAGTTTATTCTCCTTGGTGAAGGTTTCTAGTCAAGCTTGTAGATGGAATACTCCTGGCCCTACATCAACCATACTTGGACAACTTCATCTCCTAGTGATGTACATCAACAACCCCTGACCTATATTTGACCTTGACCTACATTTAACTTTGAATTACTTAGTTAATTCCCCTTAGTTAAGGTTTTTAGTCAACCTTGGTTAAGGTTTTTAGTCAAGCTTGTATATGGAATACTAGTGTGCATACAGACACGACACCATACTTGGATAACTTTTTCTCATAGGGATGTACATCAATAACCCCTGACCTATATTTTACCTTCACCTACATTTAACCTTGAATTACTTACTTATTTCCCCTTGGTTAAGGTTTGTACTCAAACTTGGTTAATGTCTATAGTCAAGCTTGTATATGGGATACTCCTGGGCCTACATGTACAGCAACCATACTTGGAAAACTTCATCTCCTAGTGATGTACATCAATAACCCCTGACCTATATCTGACATTGACCTACATTTAACCTTGAATTATTTACTTAATTTCCCTTGGTTAAGGTTTTTGGTCAGCCTTGGTTATGGTTTTTATGCAAGCCGCGGTCACCTTGTTTGTCAAGCTATGTGTACATCGACAACCCTCGCTATGCTGTTCTCCTACAGCTCTTGTTATTTTTCCCAATCTGTATCCTTGTCCACACGATAACTCAAGTTCCACTTCACCGCTCGTAACCAAATTTGGTTTATATGTTTATCACGGCAAGACGAAGAAGCCTATTTATTTTCAAAAATTTCCGTAGACTTATCTCCCCCTGGCGGCCATTTTTAATTTTCGCACTATCCCCGTCCACGGAATAACTCGAGTTCTACTTCACCGATTGTAACCAAATTTTGTATACATGTTTATCACGGCAAGACAAAGAAGCCTATTGATTTTCTATGACTTATCAATCCTTGGTGGCCATTTTTTATTTTCGCACTCTGTATCCTTGTTGTTTAGGTTGTAGTATCCGAGCCGTATACCCATCAGTGTTACTGATTTCTGTTTACATGGAGATAACCCCCTTGTATACTAGCTACACCTCGACAGGCGTATATTGTGACCTTCGACACTCTTGTTGCCTCTCAACCCAACAATGTAGGTTCTTTAGGTGGCTTAGAATGTTGCTTATCAGCTGAACTCATTTTCGCTATGCGCATGCATGTACCAGGGCACACGATCTATTGGCGATGTCGATATTAGTACCGGTATAAGCCTCAGCCAGCTTGTTACATCAAATTCTGAACAAAATCAGCACATCAAAGCAGAAGATGTGCCGAACACTGCTGGTCTGAAGGTGCGATTTTTACTCAAGACCGTCATATAATCCAAGATGGCCGCAGTAGAAAAGTAGGTCAAATTCTTTAAAAAATCTCCTCATGAGCCGCCAGACCAATTTTGACGAAACTTGGCAGTAATGATCAATAGTCAACATTGTTTCAGATTTATTAAAATGGTGGCAGCGGGGTCAAAAATGGGCGGGGCCCGATGTGACCCATTAGTGGTAAAATTTCACATTTTGCCAAATATGGTGTATATCAAGTCGAATGTATTGAGGAAACGGTCACTCTGAATCGATTTTTATCGAAATCAAATGATTACGTCATCCAAAATGGTCACCAATTGGTCAAACTGGTATCTTTTTGTTAGAGTTTTCAAACAGCCTTTTGTTACTAACCGCTTGGCCGATGCTGGCCAACCTTCACAGTTATTGTTTTTCGGTAAAACATTTACAGATTTTTCAAATTGGAGATCGTCACATAATCCAAGGTTTAAACAATGTCTTCCCGTTATAATCACCAGACTGGATTCGACAAAACTTTGTAGGAATAATCAATGTACATGTATAAAGCTCTCTAGGATTTACTTGCATATATATAATAACCAGCTGAGCGATATAGTGCTACACAGGTCCTTGTTTTTACCTTGACCTAATTTTTTCGCGTCATCGACTCGATGTTAAATTTCCGGTGTATCATTTTCATTAGGCTTAAACAGAGATAATGTTCCACTTCTTCATATTCAGCGATATGCATATACATGTATTACTTCATCTGCATGTAGGTTTTCTCAAACTCTGTCTTCTGTTTCCATCTTAGGCCACTGACAGTTGTCACTTTCAATCGTGGTCATAATAACATTACTAGCCAATTATCTGTTTTTCAATTGTCTAAGTTTGGTAACCTGTTTATTTGTGCTTGCAGGTCCGGTTGAGGTCAAATGATGCAGGGAGCCTGTTCCTTTCCCAGTCCAGTGACACACTGAATTCATTTCCCAGTCCAGTGACATAACAAATTCAACAGGGAACCAACTGTTTCTCGATCCAGATATTAACCAGTTGGGCTGAGAGCCAGTTGTTTCCCGGTCCATCGGCTGGCAATGGCATCACTGGACAACAGCTGGTATACAGAGCGTGTGTGTCCAATACAAGCGGTACACACACGTTTTTCGAACGTAAGTACATGTACCAAGTTAGTTCTCGGATTGGAAATCATAAAGTGTTAAAAAGACTCAAAATTATGTACTTTAATTATCCCTCGTCGATTGGCAGGAGGGGATATAGCGTTAGTCCATGTGCGAACATTAGTAACATTTGATAATATTTAGCCACATGTGTGTCTAGGGATGGTGCTTTAATTTTGCATACGACCCACATCCGACCACCGAAGGTCAAGGTGACTGAGGACTTTATGTTCACCTTGTTTTCTAAGGCAAATTCTTTTTTTGTCTCGCCCGCGAAAGCGGAAAGCGAGACATAGGTTTTACTTTTCCGGAGTCGGCGGCGGCGTCATCATCATTCAATGTTAGGTTTTCGTGTTACGGTCATTACTTCAACACCTTATCAGCTACAGTCATCAAACTTTATACATACCTTTACTATGATATGTAGATGAATATAGGACTATTTTTTCTTTTCTCGGGTCCCAGGGTCAAGGTCAAACTCTATGTTTTTAATACTTTCAATGTTAAGTTTTCGTGTTGCGATCATTACTTCAACACCTTATCAGCTACAGTCATTAAACTTTATACATATGTTTAATATGATATGTACATGAATATAGGACTGTTAAAAAAAATTTGCCGGCCCCAGGGTCTTCATTGTCAATGTCAAACTCTATTTGTTAATACATTCAATGTTAAGTTTTCGTGTTTCAGTCATTACTTTCAACACCTTATCAGCTACAGTCATCAAACTTTATACATCCCGTTACTATGATATGTAGATGAATATAGGACTATTATTTATTTTCTCGGTCCCCAGGGTATGGAGCATTGAGTTGCCATCTCCGCCATCTGTGTATGTACATTGTACAAGCAATCATAGTTTCACCACTCTGTGCGTTTCACACTTACAGCAAATAATGAGAGTAAACCAAATAAAATTTGGTGCAATACATAATAGACAGATATGACAACGGCAAGCTATAAATATTATGCCAGCTATACTATACGAAAGACGAGATATCTGAGCATTTCTCCCATCAATCTCGAAATCAATTTTGATGTGTAAACTTTTCAATCTGATGCACAGCCTATGTTGGTTTACACATTACCAATAGGTAAAGTCATGCATGTATTTACTTGCATAGTAGATGAGTAGATACCAGGGACAATATACTCGGGTAACTGCTTACATGTCACTGGATTTTATAGCTAATAACAGAGTACAGTAGTGCAGGGATTCCGCTGGCGATCGCCACTTTCGCAATTGGCGATAAAAATAAACAATTGGCGATAAAAAATTACATTTTCGAAAAAAAAAAAAAAAATTGGTAAATGTGGTACACTGTGCGATTTTGTGTATATGAGACTATTAGATAATGGGGGTTTATGTTGTTAAAAACACAGGCACAAACCTGTCCAGAAAACAGACATATTTTACAGTTTTGGGTAATATAAGTGATAGGAGTCTGTTCTCTTGGCTTTTCTACATGTGAGTAGCTACATTGTATCATATGTTCTACTTCACATTTTGAGTTCTTTGTCAAACGGCAGAACAGGTGAAACTGGCTGATGGGTGGAACACACACAGATGGCCAACTTGGCCACTCCATGTGCCGTATAGGATACAATAACGAGGCAGTATTCACATATATGTAGTATATATATCTTATCACATTTACGAAGCAATTACCTTTGAATCAAAGTGCTTTGAACTATTTCACACATTAAGAAGTTCGCCAGAGTTTCTCAATTCTCTCATAACTTCTATATCACTTGATGGATTACTTTAATATTTCAATACATCATTCTTGTGGAAAAATGTCACACATCCATGCAGCCCGTAATATGACATTTTGACCTTGACAACTTACAACTTTTTCACAAATTAAGAAGTTTGCCGGAGTTTCTCAATTCTGTCATATCTTCTATATCCCTTGAATGATTAATTAATGTAATATTTCAATACACCATACTTGTGCACAAATGCCACACATCCATGCTGTCCTTAATATGACCTTGACCTTTTGATATTCACAACTTTTAATATTTTCACACATTTATTTTTTTGCGGGAGTTTACATAAAACTTGTGAACAAATGTCACACAATCGTACTGCCCTTAGACCGTTAACTTATTTATTTTGTTGTCTGCTGTTTATTTTCTATTTTCCATTTTTATCATCAAGAACATGCTTTGACAGCACTTCGGAAATGATTCTGAAGTGCTGTCAAAACATGTTTTTATTGAGAAATAAGGCAAGATATAAAAGCAACAGTAGATGACAATAGTTGTGAGTAGCGGTCTAAGGGTTAATATGACCTTCACTATTTGACCTTCACAACTGTGCTTATGAATACTTATCACTTTTGGTTAATGCAACAGTTTCTCCAAACTTCCACCGAGGGCATCCATGTGCCGACAGGCCACATTTTCTTGTTATTTATTCAAAAACTGGTTTTATTATCAATGCTGCTAGTGAGGGGATTAGCTTAGTGATCAGTAGCCTATTTCACCAAAATTGCAAAGTATACTTTTCTAGTATACTTTGAGGGAGAAATTTTCAGTTTTAGGATAAATTTATTATTTTTTATTATACTGAATTTATTACATTATCACAGCCAAAATGGCTGTGATAATGTAATAAATTCAGTATAATAATTATGCATACTTTTAATCATCAAATATATGCAGTGGTTAGTTCTATATGAAATAATGCATTTCAGGAAAAGTAAATGATTACTCCCTCAAAGTATACTTTGCTAGAAAAGTATACCGGTACTTTGCAATGTTGGTGAAATCGGCTACTGGCGCAGTTCAGCCTCAACCATTGAAACTTTCAGAGTTTCATTTGTTGAGCCCGAACTACGCTCAGTCTCGGGCTAATTAAACTGCATAATTTTGAATGTGCATTAATAACAATTTATTAGGTAACAAGCTTTGCATTGGTCACATACATACCAACTGATAGCAAATTGTTTATTGTTTTCTGCAGCATGATAAATTACCACAATTTTTGCCTCGCCTGCGAAAGCGGAAAGCGAGACTAAGGTTTTGCTTTTCCGGAGTCGTCGTCGTCATCATTCAATGTTAAGTTTTCGTGTTACGGTCATTACTTCAACACCTTATCAGCTACAGTCATCAAACTTTATACATACATGTACCTTTACTATGATATGTAGATAAATATAGGACTATTCTCAGGGTCAATGCCCCAGGGTCAAGGTCAAGGCGGAACAAGGCGAGACATTTGATTCCGCGGAATTCTTGTTTTATTGCTTTTTGATACTCGCTACTTCTGATTTCAATTGGGTTTTTGGCAATTTTAATTGGGTATTTAAGCAAATACACAGCTTATCTGGAGCTCTGAATTATATCTTGCATTTAATACATGTCTGTTTCACAAAACCTGCCCAAATCTTACGGCTAGATGAACAATGTAAAACCATAAAAAAAATGATATTAAAATTTATCAGATTTAACACAGCCTTCTTTTTATTTTGTGAACTTTGGTCCAATATTGATTTTATTGCGCAAAAATAAATTTCACCGTGTGAAATCCCTATAGACATCTTCACAGAATGTCCATTTCTGAAATATTAGTAGCCAAATGGTTGCTGTTGCTCCCAGTACAAGGTGTATCAGGGCTCCAGATAAGGAATTAGTAATTGAGTATTGTCACTCCATTATTTCTGAAGCAATTGGGTATTTCAAAATTTTTATTGTGTAACAGACAGCAATTATTGAATAGTTTACTTCAAAATGAAAACATGTCTTGGCATTTCATTAGAATTGTCTCCTTGGAGACAATTTTAATGAAATACCAAGATGTGTTTTCATCGAAAATATGCTATATCTGTGGTCTGTTTATTGTTTTCTGTAGCATGATAAAGGTACCATGAATTTGTTATTGCTTTTTGATACTCGCTACTTCTGATTTCAATTGGGTTTTTGGCAATTTTAATTGGGTATTTAAGCAAATGTGTATGATCACGTGCTTACAACAACACCAAGTACTGAAACTTCCAGAAGCCCTCCGATTCAAAGTACATATTCTTTTATTTTGTCCTTAATATTAATGTACACGTGTATGTAATGGATTTTGATGAAATATGGCGCATCAAACGCGTCTTGTTAAGCTGCATTTGGTGGTCTCGGTACTTTGGCCCAAACTTCTGTCGTTTTTGCGAAGAATCGATTTCCATGTCTACTGACACGTAAATCAATTATTTGCAAAAACAACATAATTACATGTACATTGTATGTGCAGAACTCCCGGGACCACCAAATGCAGCTGATGAAGACACATTTGCTGCGCCATATTTCATCTAAATCCATTGCCTATTAAGGAAAATAATTATCAAATAATACTTACTTTGGAGTGTAATCACGTAATCATGCACCGTGCAGTAGCGCCAACCTAGATGTTGTATTTGTTTGGGTTTTTAAGTGATTGAATTTCTCGTCCGTCGTGCAGATAGCTCCAGTGAAGATGAGCCTAAACTAACTCAATTGCTGAAGAAGAAGAAGAAGAAGATGAAGAAACCAAAGACGCCCAAGAAGCAAACAGGAAGCTCATCTCTCCAGATGTCCCAGCTGCTCTGTGACAGTAATAAAGCATCTTACATCAGTGATGGTTTGAGGCTCTGACTGGAGAAATGGGGCTCATGGGATTTGTGACCAGAGTAGCTCCAGATCAAATAGCACACTCATGTAGCCGGATAATGAATACAGCATGTGTTTCATTAATGGAATGGCCAGCAGTGCAGATCCAGATCAGACTGTGCGGATGCACAGGCTGATCTGAAGTACACTGGTTGCAAAACATATAAGCTGCATTTCTCCAGTCACAGCCACACTTAACAGGGCTCATTCTAGCTCAATTCAACGTAAAGGGCCAGCCCAAATATTAAGTGGCAATGTTAATGCAGGTATCTCCCTGATTTTGGCAAATTTTAAAAGAACCATGAAAATACAAATTGGAAATCATGATCAAGCCTGATGTAGAAGTATTAACCATCTTCTACAGCATACCTTATTATCCCCTCGCGGTAGTCAAGAGGGGATATAGCGTTAGTCCATTAAACTTGTTACTACTTTGAATAGGCTGTACTATATAGTGTACAGAAATGGGTTGGTGGGGTAGCTTTTTTCAAATGAGCCATTTATTGGGTCCAAGGTCCGAGTCTTCCACCTGTGATCTCTCAATCCGTTAGTCAGATGATTACCAAACATCATCAATAGCTTCCTCACATTGATAGCCATGGGGCATCCATCCAGTGTCATTCGGGTGACCTTGACCTTCATCTTGGTGACTAAGCTTTGTACTTGCATCCAAATGTTGAATAGCATACCTCTTGATCTGCTAGCCGGATCCTTAGCAAACTTCATCAATAGCTTCCTCACATTGATGCGTATCCATCCAGTGTCATTTGGGTGACCTTGAACTTGGTGTCAACAATTGATAATTCCAGCACAAACATATTTACACAATTCCCTAACATTTGATTGGCCTGTAGCAAGTCTCTGTCCAAAATGTATATCCCAGTAAACTCCCACGCCGAACTACTTTCCGTAACCGTGAGGCGCAGTTAAAATAATACACTTTGGGTGGGTAGCGGGTGCACCCACTAGATTCGCCCGGACCAATCTTATGATGCCTTCCGGCGCTCCTGTAATAATAGCTAGGGCACAGTCGATGGCGCGCTACCGCAATATACCCACTTTTCCCAAATGTCGAAAAGGGGGAGACCGGTGGTCGAATCTAAAAAATCATGTACCAGAAAAGCAGGGATATCACAATTTGATTCTAGTAAGGCTGAAACACATTGGTAAATTACCAATCGCTTGTTCCCATTTGCCACCCACCCCAAATTATTAGACATTAGCAAGATGATGTTACACAGAGAATATCTACGGAGCCCCGAAATAACAAGTCGTTCCTTCAATTTAACAATTTGTTTCATAAAATTAACAAATTGTTCCCACAATATAACAATTCGTTCACTCAAATTAACAATTCGTTTCCACGAAATGACAATTATTCCCTCAATTTAACAATTCGTTCCCTCGAATTAACTATTCGTTCACATGATATAACAATTTGTTACCACGAATTAACAATTCGTTCGTGTTGGAACGAATTGTTATTTCATGGGAACGTTTGTTTGTTTGTTTATTAGTGTTTAACGGCCTATCAACAGCTACGGTCATGTAAGGCCGGTCAAACGGGTTCAATCCCATTTTAACCTGTTGCATTGGGGGGAAAAACGCCAAATCAGAATGGAATATTTGCATCGAGAACAAATATATTCAGCCCTGAAATTAGAATAATCTGACCTGGTGCCAGGTCCATACCACACCAAGTCACTTGTCCCCTTCCACTAAAATAGGATTACGAATATCGTAATACTCACATAAGGGGTATAACCAGATTCAACTGTCACATACAAAATGCCAAAGAAGTATGTGAGGGCCAAACCAGATCTCCAGTCGGGATTCTGGTAAGGATGAACCCCGATCGTTAAATTACCCATCACATGCTCACACCTGCCACCCACTCATGGGAACGTATTGTTAAATTGAGGGAATAAATTGTTTTTTCGTGAGAACAAATTAATAAAAAAAAAGGGGCTCTGTAAATATCAGTCTAATAATTTCATTGTTTTTTCGTGAGAACAAATTAATAAAAAAAAGGGGCTCTGTAAATATCAGTCTAATAATTCCAGCACAAAAATATTTACACAATTTCCTAACATTTGATTGGTCCGTAGCAAGTCTCTGTCCGAAATTTCTATCCCAGTACTCCCATGCCGAACTACTTTCCATAACCGTCAGGAGCAGTTAAAATAATTCTTAAAAAAACGGAAAATAAACACATTTTCTTGATGAATTTATTTAAAATGCTGGAATTATTAGGAATGAATGGCCTTTTTGTGGAATTTATCGGGGATATAAACTTGGAAAAGTCGCGGGAATACTGGACGAGGCCTTCTGGCCTTCGTCCAGTATTCCCGCGACTTTTCCAAGTTTATACCCCGATAAATTCCACAAAAATGCCATTCATTCCTAATAATATCTCCTGATCCATTAATCGGATCCTTACAAAACTTCATTAATAGCTTTGTCACATTGATGGCTATCCAACCTGTGTCATTTAGGTGACCGTGACCTTGGTGTCAACAATTTTGAAGGTACGTGTACGTCCAAATGTTGAATATCTCCATACTGGTATCATGACCAAACTTCATCAATAGCTTCCTCATATTCATAGCTATCCATCTAGTGTCACTCGGTGACATTGACCTTCACGTTGGTGACCTTCACGTTTATGTCAATAATTTTGGACGTACATCCAAATGTTGAATATCTCTATAGTGGTATCATGACCAAACTTCATCAATAGCTTCCTCATATTCATAGCTATCCATCTAGTGTCAATCGGTGACATTGACCTTCACGTTGGTGACCTTGACGTTTATGTCAATAATTTTGGACCTACATCCAAATGTGGAATATCTCTATAGTCGTATCATGACCAAACTTCATCAATAGCTTCCTCATATTCATAGCTATCCATCTAGTGTCAATCGGTGACATTGACCTTCACGTTGGTGACCTTCACGTTTATGTCAATAATTTTGCACGTACATCCAAATGTGGAATATCTCCTCATCCAAACTTCATCAATAACTTCGATCAGAGCTCCAGATAAGGTGCGTATTGGCGTATTTTAAAATCAGGAGGTATAGTACGCTTTAGACACGAAGTTTATCTGGAGTGCTGATTGATGGATATCTACCAGTGTAATTCGGCTGACCTTCACCTTGGTGACCTTCACCTTGGTGTCCACAATTTTAGACATGCGTTCAAATGTTGAATATCTCCTGATCCGTTAGTCGGTCATTATCAAACTTGACCAATAGCTTCCTCACACTCCCCGGCGATCCTTTGCTAATACACCATGTTAATACACTATGAAAGCCCACTTTATGTAATAAACTTGTTGACACGTTTCATGCCAAGTGCCATGTATTCCATGCATTTTTCGGTCGTTTTCTTATTGTTTCAAAATTATAAACGTTTTCAATCAAAAATCATGTCTAAACATACTGTGACAGTGTCAATATTTTTGCTCCAAAATGCGCCAGAACGCAGGAAATGCTATGTAGATTTCCAAAATGTTCAGGGGGAATGCCCCCGGACCCCCCTAGCGCTATCCCGAGCTCTGCTCGGTCGACTATTTTGCAATACTTGACTATTATTGAACAAGCATAGCTCGATAATATAGTACGAGCATAGCTCGTTCGATAATATAGTCAAGTATTGCAAAATAGTTACGCTCCCCCCTAACCCAAAATCCTGAATCCGAGCCTGGTCGTTATGCCCATGTTGATGTTGAATTCATCGTTTTTTGTGATAGTTGGTACCATGCGATGGGCAATTTAACGATCAGGATTCATCCTTACCGCAAACCCGAGCGCAGACCTGTAGCCTATTTTACCAACATGCAAAGTATACTTTTCTGGCAAAGTATACTTTGAGGGAGTAATCATTTCTTTTTCCCGAAATGCATTATGCCGTATAGAACTAACCACTGCATATATTTGATGATTAAAAGTATGCAGAATTATTATACTGAATTTATTACATTATAACATCCAAAATGGCTGTGATAATGTAATAAATTCAGTACAATAAAAAATAATAAATTTATCCTTAAATTGAAAATTTCTCTCTCAAAGTATACTTTGCTAGAAAAGTATACTTTGCAATGTTGGCGAAATAAGCTACAGGTTTGGTACATCCTTGGCATTCTTGTATGTCAGAGTTGAATCTGGTTATACAACGTACCCCTTATAAGAGTAATATTCCTAATCCTATTACTTTTAGAGGAAGGGGTCAAGTGACTTTGGTGAGGCATGGACCTGACACTAGGTCAGGTTATTCCTATTTTCATGGCTGAATATATATTTTTTTACGATTATTCCATTCTTATTTTCCCCCCAATGCAGTGAGTAAAATGCTGGAACGAACCCATTAGCCCGGGCTTAAATGGCCTTAGCTGTTGACGTTATGTCCACGTTATTGTCTCGATTTGTTTTGTTTCATTTTGCCCAGCAGAAGAAGCACTGATTTCTTCATACACATACACATACATGTATTTGCAGGTTACGTACCAGATCTGACAGGTGAAGAAAGTGCCTTTGTGTCGAAAGTTTATCTGAAGAAGAAAGACTGTGAGTACACGAGCATCGTAGCTCCTCCACCTCCTTTTTTCCCCATGTTAAATTCCCATTTTATTTTGGGGTGTGGGGTCATGCCCCCAAACCTCCCTAGTAACTCGCTACGCTATGCACGGCTATACCAGTGAGATTTTTAGCTCACCTGAGTGAAGCTCATGTGAGCTATTGTTACCGCAATGTGTCCGTTGTCCGTTGTCGTCGTCCGTGAACATTTTAAAACGTCTTCTCCTCGGTAACCATTGGGCCTATAGTCACCAAGCTTCATGGCCATGGTCCTTAGGTAGGGGGATTACAAAATTGTTAAAATGACGTCATTATGTAATCCAAGATGGCCGCCGTCTAAATATAGCACAAATTCTTCAAAAATCTTCTTCTCAAGAACCGCCAACAGGATTTCGACAAAACTTGGTAGGAATGATCGATGTACAATGCTCTTTCAAAGTTGTTAAAATGGTGACCCCGGGGTCAAAAATGGGCCTGGCCCGTGGGGTCCAATTTTATTTTTGACCGAATATGGTCATGTCATATATCAAATTGAAGGTATCAATGAGGCGATCACTCTGCTGCATTTTGTGTCGAAATTGGATGGTTATGTCATCCAAGATGGCCGCCGAAAGGTAAAAGGTTCTTTTATTAGAGATTTCAAAATTCTTCTTCACATGAACTGCTTGGCCCATTGTAGCCAAACTTAAAAGTTATGGTACATGGGTGAAGCCTTTTCAAATTTGTTAAAATGGAGGTCATCACTAATCCAAGATGGTTGCTGTCTAAAAATAGCATAAATTCTTAAAAAAATCTTCTTCTCATGAACCGCTGTCAAATTGGGGTCAAATTTTATTTTTGACCGAATATGCTCATGTCATTTATCAAATTGAAGGTATCGATGAGGCGATTGCTCTGGGTCGGAATCGGATGATTATGTCATCCATGATGGCCGCCAAAAGGTCCATTTATTCAAGATTTTGCACGTCTTTTTCTCAGGAACCACATGGCCGATGCTGGCCAAACTTTATAGTAAGTTAAGATCCTTGAGTGAAGCATTTTCAGATTTGGTAAAATGAGAGTCATCGCTTAATCCAAGATGACCGCCATCTAAAAATAGCACAATTTTTTTAAAACGCATATGAACTCTATGTCACATTCTCTTCTGGTGTTCATGGAGTCAGGTGAGCGAATTAGGGCCATCATGGCCCTCTTGTTTATTATTGCAAGTATTATTTAAAACAGGATTTTTATGCCCCACCACAATAGTCGAGGGGGAATTTAGTGTTACCCTTTTCCGTCCGTCCGTCCGTCCGTCCGGGCACACATTAGGGTACTTATGTGGCTAGCCCCACAGGGTTATCCTTTTATGTGGCTAAAAATCGTTTTATGTGGCTAATATTTAACATGTGATAAGCCACATAAGTATCCATTTGTAAGAACGGCCGTCCGTCCGTCCGTCCGTCCTTCCGTCCATCTGTCACCAACCTTGTAAGTAGTAAACTTTTAAACCATACTAGCTACAGACCTGAAACTTGGTATGTAGCTTCCTTATGATGAGTAGATGCGCAAAGTTTATTTTGATTTTTGATTTGACTCCCGGGTCATGGATTATCTCCCCTTTGGACTTGGAATTTTGTCTCGTTTACTATCAAAGCAATATGTGGGGCATCTGTGTTCTATGGACACATTTTCTAGTTTATATTGTCTCAAGTCATTTTTTCATAGTCATATCTGCTATTTTCAATGAGAATATATAACATTTTTCAAGGTTTAAGATATTGTTATTTCCATTTAGATTGGCAAAACGGGATGGCATAACGTCGCATGCATTGCTGTGCATGTCTGCATGTCAGTCCGTGACAACATGATAAGCACTGGCCAAGAAAATAAGACAGTATACAAATTGTATTAAATATGGTGTAAAGAAAGAAAAGAGTTATTCAACTAACATTTTGAAATTTAAATACCGGATTTAGTTCCCGAGACATCTGAAAATGGTAGTGGAATAAATTATATATTACATGCTCTTCGAAAAATGTGAATTTGCTCTTAGACCAGCTTATAACGTTGTTAGCGTAAGAATTGTTTCTTCGCCGGAAATGTCGTCAAAACAGTACGTCATTTACGTCTCGCGAACGTCTAGGAGAAAAAAAAGCCCTCCAGAATCATGGTAAATCTTGGGATAAATTTTATATTTTCTGCACACTATGTGTATATTCTGTATATCTCTACAACAGGTACTGTGGGATCACAGCGTTTTGATAGTTCGTCCAGTGGTTCGTCTGAAGGCCACACAAACCATTTTGATTACCCCTCGTCGCCACTCACTAATGGCAGGAATAAAGGTTAGTATTCAAGAGCTCCAGGAAAGCTAGCCTAAGTATTCAATTACAATAGAAAATCATTAACACTTTCTGCACTACAGACATCTTTAGCAGTGTTTGCAACCAGTGTAGATCCAGATGCGCCAGCTCGTAACGAGCCAGCCATCTCATCAGGATCTACACTTTTTGCAAGTAAGTTACATGCTTGCATACTTAAGAGAAAAACACCCCCTTCTTATATATGTACATATTAACTAGCAGCGCTGCAGATAAGCTTTGTGTCTTTGTCCTTGATTCCAAATTAAATGCGTATTTTATTGTTACAACTGGATTATTGATTTGAAAATGTTCAACTTCATTACAGTATTTCCACTACTCAATTTCAAAATCAGTGCATATTTTCACATTGCTGTGAGTATTTTGTACTCCCACTGTTGATAATCAATGCGTATTCAGTTAAAATAAGTGCGTAAAATACGCCAATACGCACCTTATCTGAAGATGAAAATCAACAGCAGATGACAAGTTTCATTTCCCGCTTTTTGAGGGTTAATTGAGTGATTTCCACCAAATGCGAATAGTCGGACTTGTTTGTGTTGTCTGGGTTAGAGCACAGGCATTTGGCGTGTTTCGGCTTTCATATGTATACCTATATATGAACAGCAAGGCACAACCTCGTATCATTACAAATTCCACGATTTTATTAAAGCTAATGTAAATATTTTGACGGAAAGTGCACATGTTCATTTGAGAATTATTGTTATCTTGCTGAAATAGCATAGTTAGAACACAAGTATGCAAAGAATATCGAATTACAGCTGGTTTTCCTAGGTCGTACACGACCTTGTATCATAAAAAATGAAAGAATGTTAAGGCTCTAACGTCAATATTGTAGTGGCAAGTTCATATGTTCATTTGAGAATTATCGTTATCCTGCTGAAATACACAGAATGCATAGAACATTACAATTGTAACCAGGTTATTATAGGAATGAATGGCCTTTTTGTGGAATTTATCGGGGTATAAACTTGGAAAAGTCGCGGGAATACTGGACGAAGGCAGGAAGGCCTCGTCCAGTATTCCCGCGACTTTTCCAAGTTTAGATCCCCGATAAATTCCACAAAAAGGCCATTCATTCCTTATAATTCCAGCATTTGAAATAAATTCATCAAGAAAATGTTTATTTTCCGTTTTCTTAATAATTATTTTAATGGCGCCTCACTGTTACGGAAAGTAGTTTGGCGTGGGAGTTTACTGGGATATAAACTTTGGACAGAGACTTGCTACGGACCAATCAAATGTTAGGGAATTGTGTAAATATTTTTGTGCTGGAATTATTTTGTTACAATCCGAGCTTGTGTCTGACCAGAAGCTTTATACCTTTATACTATAAACAACAAAGCCAATGGCGTTATTTTAATGTCAAGGGAAATCCAAATGCCTGTGGGTTAGTGAGGTTTTACTCTACCTTAAATGTTGCAGGTAATAGGTCCATGTCAAGCTCGGATATTTTCGAGACCTCCTGTGAGGACAGCAGGAATGGCAGAAAAGATGTGACCCTTGATATTAGTAAGTGTAAATGGCGGGAAAAATGGGGTTAGGGTTAGGGTTAGCCTAGCCCTAACCCTCTGAATTTAGTTCCATACTTTGCATTAACCCTTTCAACACTACATACCTGTTTAGTGATGTCAGCAAACAGTGTAGATCCGAATGAGACGGCTTGTTATCCGGATCTGCACTTTTTGCAATTAGTTTTCATATTTTGTTTTAGAAAAAACATCCCCTGATTATAAATGGACGAGTCTGAAAATCGTTTTGTGATGATTGGATTGGTCGGACAAATTAACGAATCATAGTCCATTCCAGTTACTTAGGGTTGAAAGGATTAAAAGCCTTTCATGCGATAGCAAGTGGTGCATATTGCTTTGCAATTCGGTTCTGTTCGTCTGTCCGTACGTCCGTTTGTGTCAAAATGATTGTTAGAGTTTCTCCATCATGCCATACTTTAAATATCACTGGATGCAGAACTCCAGATAAGCTGCGTATTTGCTTAAATACCCAATTAAAATTGCCAAAAACCCAATTGAAATCAGAAGTAGCGAGTATCAAAAAGCAACAATTTGTGGTACCTTTATCATGCTGCAAAAAACAATAAACAGACCACAAATATAGAATACTTTTCTTATTTTCCATGAAAACACGTCTTGGTATTTCATTAAAATTGTCTCCCAAAACAATTATAATGAAATGCCAAGATATGTTTTCATTTCGAAGCAAACTAATTCAATAATTGCTGTCTATTGATGTGTACACAGTAGTGTTATTTTATTTTACCCAATTAAAATTGTGAAATACCCAATTGCTTCAGAAATGATGGAGTGAAAATACTCAATTACTAATTCCTTATTTGGAGCCCTGTGGATGGATTACTTTAACATTCACACACTAGACTAGACTTTTTTCTACCCGGCCGCATTTGCATATTTATTACACTAGTGTATTATGGTTTTTGTTACACCGTGTTATAACACTGTTAAAGTCTATTTTATGCAATAAATTATTAATAATCAATCAATCCATTCACCTCAGCAATGGAATACATGCCATTGGTGGTGTTACTGTTTTTATGATTCTAAGTTGGTAGCGAATCAGATTTCTGTTGGGGAAAAATATGCTAAAAACAGTGAAATTCTCTTTTCTTTCAAAGGTGTAAATGGACCATCATCTCCCAACAAGAAAGTTGACATTTCACATGATGAAGATCGCATCAAGAAAAATAAGAAAAGGAAAAAATCGAAACATCAGAAGAAACATCAGAAAGACAGCTTAACTAGTGAACAGAATACTGGCGAGAAAGACAGCTTAACTAGTGAACAGAATACTGGCGAGACAGCCAGCTTAACTAGTGAACAGAATACTGGCGAGACAGCCAGCTTAACTAGTGAACAGAATACTGGCGAGAAAGACAGCTTAACTAGTGAACAGAATACTGGCGAGAAAGACAGCTTAACTAGTGAACAGAATACTGGCGAGAAAGACAGCTTAACTAGTGAACAGAATACTGGCGAGAAGCACACAAGTAATGAAGATGTTGATCCTTTGTATCATGTTGCGAAAAAGAGAAAAACACACCACATGTCGGTTACATTAGTTGTTGTGAAAGACAAGAACGCTAAACGGTTGAAATGTCTATCATCTGGAGAGATCAGTAATTTAGATGCTGATAACATTGAACTTGAATCTAAGAAAGGAAAGAAAGTAAAATCTGTGCCTCTCACAGAAAAATGTGAAAATCCAATGAATGAAGAAATCAGAAACTCTGTATGTTCAGGAAAACTAAAAATGACTGCAGCTGGAAAACTGAAAAGGATTAGTAAGTCAAGTAGTTCTGTTTCCAAAATATCAAATGGAAATTCTAGATCGACAAGAGAGAGCAAAATGAAGTTTGATACGTTATCAACTTTAGCTTCACTAACATGTAAAAAAATGAAGGCTCGCACATCTAACAACAGAATAAATGATAATGTGCCAAATTCATGTCAGGAAATTAGACAATTAAGTCACTCCATGTCGGCTTCTAGAAAAAGAAGTTCGCCAGATTCATCCTTAGAAACGGTAAAATCAAACAAATCACCGTCAATCTCAAATAAAAAGAGCAAAATATCTGATAATATCCAGGAAGTCAGCAGAAATTCACAGCATAAAATTGAGTCAACTTCCAGGATTAAAACAAAACCTCACATACCTACATCAGAAACAGAAAAAGTACCTGACCCAGTGTCAACTCCTGTTAGAAAGAGAAAGGCTATAAGTGAACAAGCAAAGTCCACTGCTGAAGCAACCAAATTAAATGATTCGAGGACAACGCCAGTGAAAAATAAATTGTTAAACAGCAATCCCTTCATCTCGACTCCCAGGATAACCAGGATATCAGGTCAGTATAGTTCACACACTACCGGGTAATAATTCCAGCACAAAAATATTTACACAATTCCCTAACATTTGATTGGCCCGTAGCAAGTCTCTGTCCAAAATTTATATCCCAGTAAACTCCCACGCTGAACTACTTTCCGTAACCGTGAGGCGCAGTTAAAATAATTCTTAAGAAAACGGAAAATAAACACATTTTCTTGTCAGATGAATTTATTTCAAATACTGGAATTATAAGGAATGAATGGCATTTTTGTGGAATTTATCGGGGATATAAACTTGGAAAAGTCGCGGGAATACTGGACGAGGCCTTCCGGCCTTCGTCCAGTATTCCCGCGACTTTCCAAGTTTATACCCCGATAAATTCCTTAAAAATGCCATTCATTCCTATATAGAAAGCATTCGAGCCGAACGAACGAACGAACGAACGAACGAACGAACGAACACACTACCGCCTGCGTTAGTCTTGCCAATACTTGTCTGTTTCTTTACTTCAAAATACTTGGATATTGTGCTGACAATCAAGCAGCTTGATTGGCTGGCTCAGCTCAGACTCTGCCAATCAAATTGCTTAATGCGGGTTGGCATTGCCAATAGATGTGCAGAAACGTTGCTAATCTTGGCAAGAATAACGCAGGAAGTTTTGTAGCTGTAAAAATAAAACCCATTACAGTTTGTGAATAAAATTATGTCCATTGCCATTTTTTGCTCACCTGAGGTGGACTTGAATAACGGAGGTTGTGAGATCAATCCTCAGCCTAGGCGTGACAAATAAATACTTAAACCAAATTTCCATCCCACTGGTCTGTCAGATGAGCTGTTGCTGGGACATTAAACCCATTCACTTTTACTTTAAACTTTCTCACTTTTTAGCTCGCCTAGCCAAAGGTAAAATCATCATGGGGCCGTTTCACAAAACTTTGTACGACTAAAATGTTTGTAAGTGCAAATTTAGGATCGTCTGGAAATTTCAATTGTTAGATTTACATTTTAATATTGAGCATAGGCTGCATATACTTCCTTCTCATCATCTATAGTTTCATTCCATACCATACCGATGCGGCCTTCATGTCCAAGGTGAAGGTCAAATCAGAGCTCTAGTTAAGATGTGTAATTTTACCATATAATCGAGGTATTTTTCTTAGTTCTTCACCACAAATGGCAAGTTGGGAGTTCTTTAGAATCGTTTCAACGATTCTAAAGCACTCCCAACTTGCCATTTTTGGTGAAAAATAACAAAATTTCTCCCAAAGTTGATCAAATTACGCACTTTAACTGGAGCTCTGTCAAATTAATTAGAAATTTGTGTTAAAAGTTTTTGAAGTATTTGTGTTTTATTTGTCGGGTCTCGGTGGCGGCCGGGGGTATACGTGAGCCCTGCTCACTTTCTCTAGTTTTCTCTAGCCTAGCCACCATGTAATCAACCAATCACAGAGCCCCAGATAAGCTGCGTATTTGCGTAAATATCCAATTAAAATTGCCAAAAGTCCAATTGAAATCAGAAGTAGCGAGTATCAAAAAGCAATAACAAATTTGTGGTACCTTTATCATGCTACAGAAAACAATAAACAGACCACAAATATAGCATATCTTTCCTATTTTCCAAGGAGACAATTCTAATGAAATGCCAAGACATGTTTTCATTTCGAAGCAAACTATTCAATAATTGCTGTTGATGTGTAAACAGTAGTGTGATTTTATTTTATTTTACCCAATTAAAATTTTGAAATACCTAATTGCTTCAGAAATGCTGGAGTGAAAATACTCAATTACTAATTCCTTATCTGGAGCTCTGCAATCATATACAGTGTAACCCTGGTGGGTCCCAAGGGTGTCCGCTTTAGAGGTTCCAAGTTTCCAAGCATTCCAAGTTTTATAATTTTTAAACATGAACAGAGACAAAAATGAAATAAATTAAAGTGGAAACCATATGAATTAACCACTACAGACCTATAGCGGTCTTTGCAAACAGTGTAGTTCCAGATGAGCCTGCTCATATTCTAATAATAGCGCTGGCCTCGCTACTTGTATCGAGCCGTCTCGTCAGGATCTGCACTTTTTGCATGAAATATTCATATTACATGTATTTATATAAAAAGAAAAACTTGTTACAAATAGACCAGTCTAAAAATCATTTTGTGATGATTGGATTGGTCGGAGTTAACATGGCACAGTCCATTCCAGTTATTTAGGGTTGAAAAGGTTAATCACAATGGTGTCCCCATGGTGTCCGGTATAGAGAGGTATTTCTGTATTTTAGGGGACGTTTGTGATCAGCTACACGACGGCAACAAGGTGAGCTGGGGTTTCAATAAACAGATTAAAGACTCCATGAAGGAGCGAGGCACACCCGTACGAACTGGCACATGGCTGCCTGAGGAAGACGAGTTTCTACGGGAAAACCTCGCAAGTTACCAGAACGACAATCCAACAGTCGACATCCATGAGCTACTGTTCAGCCATGACACAAATAAAGATACTGTGACAAAGAGACTGCGCATTATTAAAAGTACATATTTTTACCAACAAATGTGCCTTGGGTTAATGCGAACTAGCTATGACTGCTACCAAAGGGTAAGAAAAGTAGTGTATTCGAATCGCGAGTTTGCCGGGGCATTCTCAGCGGATGATGAACGTAGATTAAGAGAATTGCATGTCAAATATGGGTCCAACTGGAGCAAGATCGGTATAAATTTATGCCGTTCGTCTCAAAGTGTGTTCGATAAATGGAAAAATATGCAGAGGGAAAACGTGGGAATGTGGTCAGAGTGTGAGAATGGACAGTTGGTCGAGGCAGTAGAAGCGTTTATAAAGGCCAGAGGGGACGACACTGACAATGTACATAATAGTATGCCGTGGTCAGACTTATGCAAATTAATACCAGGTCGGAGTGCCACGCAGTGTCGCGAACATTGGATGTTTCAGTTACGAACGCATTTCTTAATTGGAGTAGACACACAGGAGAAATGGAACACGAAGTATAAACAGTTGCTTATCGAAGAAATCGTCAAACAGAATGTCGCCATAGAGTCTGAGGTTGACTTTGATGTTATTCGTTATCATTTTGAATGCAAGGGTAGGATTTTGTCCACACCTATGTTGCGCCGTTACTGGAAACGTTTGACATACTTGGTGGACGGCCATACTACCAAGTCATTCCAAGACATTCTTGGCAATCTTGTAGAAGACCTACCATAATAACCCTACATATTCGGACACAATTGATGATGGGTTACCAGAGTTTCAGATAAGTTGCGTATTTGCTTAAATACCCAAAAACCCAATTGAAATCGGTAGCGAGTATCAAAAAGCAATTACAATTTTGTGGTACATTTATCATACTGCAGAAAACAATAAACAGACCACAAATAAAGCATATTTTTCTTATTTTCCATGAAAACACATCTTGGTATTTCATTAGAATTGTCTCCAAGGAGACAATTCTAATGAAATGCCAAGACATGTTTTCATTTCGAAGAAAACTATTCAAACAGTTCTGTCCGTCGATGTGTAAACAGTAGTGTGATTTTATTTTACCCAATTAAAATTTTGAAATACCCAATTGCTTCAGAAATGATGGAGTGAAAATAATCAATTACTAATTCCTTATCTGGAGCCCTGCCTCTTGTTTACTGGCTATGCCCCAATATTGTGACCTTCAGCAATCTTGGTAAATTTTGTTGAAGAATTATTCAATAATATTATTGCCCAACCTTGGAAATGCTTTCGCCCCGATTTGATGGTTATGCTATCGAATATGTGTTTGTTTTACTCATGGAAATTGAGGTCAAGATATGTATATAATGTTCCACAAAAAAAAAAAAGATTAAAAAGACATTTTTGTGTCACCCACGATAGTGAAAAGTGAGAGATAGCAGTCACAATTTCAGAGTAGGCAATGACGACGTCAACAATTTTGGACATGCATCCAAATGTTGAATATCTCCTGATTCGTTATTCGGATCATTACCACTTCTCCAATAGCTTCCTCACATTGATGGCTTCCTCACATTGATGGCTATCACCCAGTGTCATTTGTGTGACTTTGACCTTCGTTTTTATCTGTGGCTCTTTTGTTACCTGGGAGAATTGGGTTATTGCCCATTATAAAAGTAGTAAGATTATTACTGATCCTACTGCTTTTGGGAGGAGGCCATGTGATTCTGGTGTGGCGAGTACCTGGCATCAGATCAGGATTATTCTGATTTCAGGGCTGAATATAGTTTTTTGTCGCGCCTGCTTTAACAGAGGCACGACTATAGTCGGCGCTTTTTCCGTCGTCTGCGTCGTCCGTTTTTTTGTAAGGCAATGCGTTAAAGTTATTGTTTTTTCACAATATCTCTTTAATCCCTTGCCAGACTTTGATAATATTTCACATCAATGTTTGTCTAGGGATGATGCTTCATTACGCACACCCCCACATCCAAATTCTCAAGGTCAAGGTCATTTATTTACTTATAATGTTCACGGTCAAATGCCTCGGCAGGCGCGATACCGCTTCCGTGGCGGAATTCTTGTTTATTGTAAATATTCAGTTCTGATTTTGGGATTTTCCCCCATTTGTACAGGTAATTGTATTGGATTTAGTATGGGATTTAGTACTAAACCCATTGACCCAGCCTTAAATGACCTTAGCTTTTGATAGGACGTTAAACCCCAACAAACAAACATTGATGGCCTTTCACACAGTGGCATTCGGGCGAACTTGGTGACCTTGACCTTCATGTCAACAATTTTGGAGGCAAGTCTTAAATGGTGAATATATTTTGATCTGTTTGCTGGATCTTTACCAAACTTCATCAATAGCTTCCTTACATTGATGGCTTATCCATCCAGTGTCATTTTGTTGACCTTGACCTTCGTGTCAATAATTTTGGACTTAAGTCCAGATGTTGATTAAATCCAGATGGTGATTATCTCCTGATCCATTAGTTGGATCATTATCAAACTTCATCAATAGCTTCCTCATCCTGTGGTGGTTGGTTGGGAACATGCGATGGGTAATTTAACAATTGGGATTCATCCTTACCAGAATCCCGACCGGAAACCAGAGGTATGTTCAGCAGCCCTGGAGCTCTCGGGCGCTTTGAAAGCTTTACTTCTGAATGACATTGCTCGCCGAAGCGCCCGCAAGCCAGCCAGCGAGGTAATTTGCTCTAAAAGGTATGTTCATCAGCCCTGGCACTCACGAGCGCTTTGCTTGTGAACGACATTGCTCGAAGGCGCCCACAAGCTGACTAGCGAAGTAGTTTAAATTTACAGCGAGCGCTCGCCATGGTTCAGTAGGCGCACAGTTTACTTTACAAGCACTTGCTGTGAGGGCTTACGTTGTTGAACATACGTCTGGTTTGGCCCTCAGATACGTCTTTGGCTTTCTTGTATGTGACGGTTGAATCTGGTTATACCCCTTATAAGAGTAGTAAGATTATTCATATTACTTTTAGGGGTAAGTGACTGCTGTAGTATGGACATGGCACCGTTATTCTAATTTCAGGGCGATTATTCTGATTTCAGGACTGACTATATAGTTATTGTAAACATTCAGTTCTGATTTTGGGATTTTCCCCCCATTTGTACCACAGGTTGAAGTAACGGACCGAGGTCTATAAATACATTAAATATGCCTAAAAGCATCAATAAATGAAGAAAAAAAAATATTTTGTTTTCTTCATTTATTTATGCTTTTAGGCATATTTAATGTATTTATAGACCTCGGTCCGTTACTTTACCCTGTGACTAAGGCCATATATAAAGTACTTTGGTTCTCAAAGCATCAATAAATGAAGTATATATTATACTGGAGTATATGGAGGGGGTAAAAAAAAAGTTTAGCTTATTTTTTTTCTTCATTTATTGATGCTTTTAGGCATATTTAATGTATTTATAGACCTCAGTCCGTTACTTCAACCTGTGGGTTTGTACATGTATTTGAACATGTACAGGTAATATATGGGATTTAGTATTGACCCATTGACCCGGCCTTACATGACCTTAGCTGTTGATAGGCCGTTACACCCCAACAAACAAACAAACTAATTTCAGTGCTGATTACAGAGCTCCAGATAAGCTTTGTGTCTAAAGTGTACTGTACCCCGATTTCAAAATCATTGCGTATTTTACTTTTACAAATGGATTTTTTTCCATTACTATATAGGGAACAAATTATTTAAAAAAAATATAACAAAATTTAAACATGCACTTAATTGAGCTGCAAAAAAGCAATGCTTTTGCAACTCAACTAAGTGAATTTTCAACTTTATGACAGTATTTTCACTACTCCATTTGAAAATCATTGCATATTTTCACATTGCTGTGTGTATTTTGTACTCCCACTTTTGATAATCAATGCATATTGTACATGTACTTGAACATGTACTTGTACAGGTAATATATGGGATTTAGTACTAAACCCATTGACCCGGCCTTAAATGACCTTAGCTGTTGATAGGCCGTTAAACCCCAACAAACAATAAGTATTCAGCTAAAATAATTGCGTAAAATATGCCAATACGCACCTTATCTGGAGCACTGTGAATATATAAAAAACACCGTCAAATCCATCCTCGTCCATGGTCATTTGCGGCTGTGACTGGAGAAATGGGATTTATGGGTTGTGCAACCATTGTAGATCCAGATCAGCCTGGATGCAAGTCTGATCAGGATCTGCACTGCTTGCCATTCCATAAATGAAACACATGTTATGCTTCGTACAAGGAATATAGATCGTTATCAGGCTACATGAGTGTGCTATTTGATCAGGAGCTACACCGGTCAGAAAACCCTATTTCTCCAGTCGCAGCTATATTTATGTACACTGTCTTTATGCCCCACCACAATAGTGGAGGGGGCATTTAGTGTTACCCTTGTCTGTCCAGTCCGTCATCAACCTTGCAAGTCATAAAGCCTTTAAACCGTACAGATCTCATACTTGGTATGTCGCTTCATTAAGATGAGTACAGTTGAACCTGTGAACAACGACCGGCAAAGGGAAGTGGCCAAAGTGGTCGTTGTTGACAGGTGGTCGTTGTTCCAAGGGTCGAACATTTTCCCGGTTTCACAACAAAGTCAGCCATGTATTTAGCATTCTATTATAATCTATATGCATGCATAGAAAACGTCTTGGCTGTATACACTTCCACCTGACAATTCGCTATTGCACGATCTTGGAGTGTATCTGCTTTTCATCAATTAAAAATTGCATGAAAATGGCTAAAATAGTCAATTTATTTTGTTTTGTCATCTTGTTGTGAGTGTTCTGAACCCAGCCTCGTTTTGGAAATTATATACAAAAGGGAGTAATTAGCTTCACGATAAGTATATCCCGCGGCTTGCTTTGGTGCATCATTTAATAGCTTGTCATAATTACATGTAAGTGGTTTAATTTAGCATGACCATCAGTATTTTGTTTTCTTATTCTCAATTTCACACCATCAGTTGCGAATGTAATTGTTGACTAATTGGTTACTGAAGTTGCAATTCAGATGATAGCGACCAGATTTTGATGAAAGGAAAATAGCGATTGTGGTGCTATTTTTTTTGGCCGACAAAAACATGACATGGTCGCTGTTCACATTGTTGTTTTTAGCTGGCCGTTGTGGACAGGTGGTCGCTATTACCAGGTGGTCGTTTACACAGGTTCTACTGTATATGCACAAAGTTTATTTTGATTTTTTATTTGACCCCCGGGTCATGGATATCTCCCCCTTTTCGACTTAGAATTTGGCAATTTTGTCTTGTAACTCATAAACCTTTTAAACCGTAACAGCTACAGACCTGAAACTTGGTATGTAGCTTCCTTATGAGTATATGGGAAATTTTATTTAGATTTTTTATTTGACCCCCGGGTCATGGATTATCTCCCCCTTTTCGACTTAGAATTTGGCAATTTTGTCTTGTAACTCATAAACCTTTTAAACCGTAACAGCTACAGACCTGAAACTTGGTATGTAGCTTCCTTATGATGAGTATATGGGAAATTTTATTTAGATTTTTTATTTGACCCCCGGGTCATGGATTATCTCCCCCTTTTCAACTTAGAATTGGGCAATTTTGTCTTGTAACTCATAAACCTTTTAAACCGTAACAGCTACAGACCTGAAACTTGGTATGTAGCTGCCTTATGATGAGTATATGGGAAATTTTATTTAGATTTTTTATTTGACCCCCGGGTCATGGATTATCTCCCCCTTTTCGACTTAGAATTTGGCAACTTGTAACTCATAAACCGTTTAAACCGTAATAGCTACAGACCTGAAACTTGGTATATAGCTTCCTTATGAGAAGTAGATGTGCAAAGTTTATTTTGATTTTTTATTTGACTCCTGGGTCATGGATTATCTCCCCTTGGACTTGGAATTTTGCCTCGTTTACTATCAAAGCGATATGTGGGGTATCTGTGTTCTATGAACTAATTTTCTAGTCTTGAATGATGATTACATGTATTTTCACAGTTGATTTGTATCCTCGAGACATACATGGCCTCAGTGCGTGTATCCGTCGTCTCGTATACCAGGTATACCTTATGTGTTCCGCAAATTTGTGGCTGTGACTGGATAAATGGGGCTTATGGGTTCTGCGACCAGTGGAGATCCAGATCAGCCTTCGATGTAAATATTCTGTTCTGATTTTGGGATTTTCCCCCCAATGCAGTAGGTTAAAACGGAATTGAACCCGTTTGCCCGGCCGGCCTTACATGACCTTAGCTGTCGATAGGCCGTTAAACACCAATAAACAAACCCGATCAGCCTGTGCATCCGCAGTCTAATCAGAATCAGCACTGTTTGCCATTCCATCATTGAAACACACACCCGTCATGCTTCTAACAAGCCCTATAAAGTCCATTTCTCCAGTCACAGCCAGTAGCCTATTTCATCAAACTTGCAAAGTATACTTAATATCTTGCTAAGTACATGTACACTTTGAGGGAAAAAATTTCAATTTAAGGTGTTTTTAAAAAACGGTGCGTATTATGTTTTACCGCTGGTGACAGAAAAAGTGCATAGTTCGTGTACACAACTCCTCCGAAACCATTTTTTCTACATTTTTCTATACAATTCTATATACGGTACAGAGTTTGTGTACACAACTCTTCCGAAACCGTTCAGTCGATCGTTCTGAAACTATACACACATCTTTTACACATATTGAAGATGTGCACCTTGGTGTTTTTATGCCGAAAAAATATTTTTTAACAAAAATATCACCTTTAACTTAGCCATTTTTTCTACATTTTTGTATTCAATTTTGTATACAATTCTATATACGGTACAGAGTTTGTGTACACAACTCCTCCGAAACCGTTCAGTCGATCGTTCTGAAACTCTACACATATTGAAGATGTGCACTTTGGTGTTTTTATGCCGAAAAAATATTTTTTAACTTTTTTTCTACATTATTGTATCCAATTCCCTGTCATTTCTACTTTTCTATCTCTGCCTAAATTAGTATACATATTTAGCACAACGAGATTAAGAAATAATGCTATAGACTTTCACATTTCTGCATCTTCACTGTCTGGCCCATATTCGACGGGCGTATTTTGTGACTTGCGGCACTCTTGTTATTATACTGAATTTATTACATTATCACAGCCATTTTGGCTGTGATAATGTAATACATTCAGTATAATAATTATGCATACTTTTAATCATCAAATGTATGCAATCGTTAGTTCTATATGAAATAATGCCTTCCGGGAAAAATAAATGATTACTCCCTCAATGTACTGAGCTAGAGAAGCATACTTAGTTAGCAATTTTGGTGAAATCGGCTACTGATAGTATTAGTTCTTGACCCATGTAAGTGTATAATTCCTTGTAAGTGTATAATTCCTATGCCCGTCGTGGTGGTTTGTTGGGAGCAGGAGATGGGGAATTTAACAAATCGGTATTCATCCTTACCGGAATCCCGATGGAGACCTGGGGCCCGTTTCAGTAAACTTGCTTCTCACATTAATGTGTTTCTCTAATGCGACCAGTTTGTACCTACTGGTTCATGTCATTAACTGTAGTGCACCCATGAAAGATTTTCCAAAATCGGCAGTTAGAACAAAATGTTATTATGGATTTTGCACTTCTTTGTCGTACGAAGTTTAGTGAAACAGGCCCCTGGTTTCGCCCTCTGGTACGTCTTTTGCATTCTTGTATGTGAGATTTGAATCTGGTTATACCCTTATACGAGTAATACAATTATTGTATCCCCCGGACTCCGTCGGGGGATACTATGGATTTGACAACGCGCCGCGTCCGCCGCAGACACTTCTTGTCCGGAGCATAACTCGAACACCCTTTGGAATATTTTCATGAAACTTCACACATGCATAGACCACGACCCGAAGGTGTGTCGCGCACAAGAATGACAACTCTTGCATAGCTAATTTTTTAGTTATCTCCCTTTTTTGTTTCTCGCACTGATTTCCTGTCCGGAGCATAACTCCACCACCTTTTGGAATATTTTCATGAAACTTTACACATGCATAGACCACGACCCGAAGGTGTGTCGCGCACAAGAATGACAACTCTTGCATGGCTAATTTTTTAGTTATCTCCCTTTTTTGTTTTGCGCACTGATTGACCATAACTCGACCACCCTTTGGAATATTTTTATGAAACTTAACACATTCAATTAGACCACGAACCGAAGGTGTGTCGTGCACAAGAATGACAACTCTTGCATAGCTAATTTTTGAGTTATCTCCCTTTTTTGTTTTCGCTCACTGATTTCCTGTCCGGAGCATAACTCGACCACCCTTTGGAATATTTTCATGAAACTTCACACATGCATAGACCACGACCCGGAGGTGTGTCGCGCACAAGAATGACAACTCTTGCGTAGCTAATTTTTTAGTTATCTCCCTTTTTGTTTTGCGCACTCTACAAACTGGACAATAATGCATGAAGACCTGTTTTCTCGTCTGCTCTGTACACCTTTTCTTGTGTGCTCTGTACACCTTACCTGTAGAGAGAACAATAGAAACTGGGAGAACCATGTGCTAGCATGGGCTAGCATGGGCTAGCATGTGCAGATGTCCACTGCTGACCAGGTAATTTATACAGGTAAATCACTACATTGGGTACTGTGTTGAAAATATTGTGGCATTATGTGGACCTGTGCAGATTTTTGTAGATAAATATAGGACTATTAAAAAAAAATCTGGTCTCCAATAGCAAGCATTATTATTTTATTTTTTTTTATTTTTTTTTTTTTATTTTTTTTTTCTTCTTTTTTTTATTTTTTTTTTTTTAATTTTTTTTTCATTTTTTTTTTTTTCAAATTATTTTTCAATTTTTGTCTAGTAGCATAAGGTCGTAAGTGCTTTATACAGACTATTCACCTGTGCATGTGCTAGCATGTGCAACTGACCACTGACCACTTACAGGTAATTTATACAGGTAAATGATTATATTACATTTCCGTAAACTGTGTTGAAAATATTGTGGCATTATGTGGACCTGTGCAGATATATGTAGATAAATATAGGACTATTAAAAAAAAATTCTGTGCTCCAGTAGCAAGCATTATTTTTAAACTTTTTTTTTCCATTTTTTTTTTTTCCATTTTTTTTTTTCAAATTATTTTTCAATTTTTGTCTAGTAGCATGAGGTGGTAAGTGCTATATACAGACTATTCACCTGTGCATGTGCTAGCATGTGCAACTGACCACTGACAACTTACAGGTAATTTATACAGGTAAATGATTATATTACATTTCCGTAAACTGTGTTGAAAATATTGTGGGAATATGTGGACCTGTGTATATATGATATGTAGATAAATATAGGACTATTAAAAAACATTCTGGGCTCCAGTACAGGGGTCCTACCAATTATCCGGACAATCAATTTATCGGACAAATCAAAATAGCTGTTAATTAAACGCATTCATTGAATCCGATTTTGCAACGGACACATCTAAGTCACTCAAGTGCTTGCTGTTTCCATGCCAGTGTGAATAATATATCGCCAAGTTAAACATTTTAGTAAAATTTGCTGAAAACATTCCCCCAACTATGTCCACAAGTTGTTTACAACGTCAAACGTCGCGCGGGGGCTTGTATCTGTCACTGCGCATGCGCATAATTTGAGGCCCCTATAGAGTTTTTCAATACTCTGTTGTGTGAAGTATGCAGCCAATACGATGCATTCCTCCAATATAATTTTCAGACTGTTTAATACACAATGTACAATACTGTACAGAGCAGATAGGAAGGAATGCGAAAATGTATCATGATAGAAAAATAACGAAGAGCTACTTATTCAAAAAAAAAAAATAATTGTTTTAGGGCCAAATCGCCCCAAGCCATTTCGGACCCAAGCCATTATACACCATTTCGCACCCATATTAACTTGTGGGTAAAATCGACAGGTGCGAACACACCAGTGTACGAAACGATCATTACCGCGGATTTTCCACCAAATTATGAAGAGCTCAATCGAGTGCGCCCATTACGTCATTGCAGAGTTGTTCTATAAATACAATAAATTCTATAAATACGATGTTTTCCAAGAAGCGAATGGTGATTGTTTTTTCTGCATAACAACACAATGCTGTTTATACTGGTTTTCAGGCGATAAAATTATGATTTGAAGGTGAAAATACAAGTTATAAGACGATTATACATTTGTCCGGATAATTGATTGTCGATGTTAATTTTGGGGCAATCTTACGACTGATGATCTGACCCAATTTTAAGTGAGAAAGATGGCACAGTTTGCTAAATAGTTTCCATGCATTGAGAAAGCAAGAACGGACGATTGTTCTGTGAAAATTGTATGCCCGTAGCTGCTATTTTAAGAAAAATATCATAAAAAAACAGCCATTTTTGTCCGATAATCTAGAGGATCCCTGTAGGGAGCATTATTCTTTTTCTTTTTTTTAATTTAATTTTTTTTTTCCATTTTTTTTCTTACATTCTTTTTCAATTTTTTAACTGACCACTAACTTATTACAGGTAATTTATACAGGTACATTATTACATTTCCGTAAACTGTGTTGACAATATTGTGGCAGTATGTGGACCTGTGCAGATATATGTAGATAAATATAGGACTATTAACAAAAATTCTGGGCTCCAGTAGCGAGCATTATTTTAAAAAAAAAAAATTGTATATTACATTTCCGTAAACTGTGTTGAAAATATTGTGGCATTATGTGGACCTGTGCAGATATATGTAGATAAATATAGGACTATTAAAAAAAAATTCTGGGCTCCAGTAGCAAGTATTATTATTTTTTATTTTTCAACTTTTTTTTTCAAATTTTTTTTAAAATTTTATTTTTACATTCTTTTTAAATTTTTTAACTGACCACTAACTTATTACAGGTAATTTATACAGCTAAATTATTACATTTACCTAAACTGTGTTGACAATATTGTGGCAGTATGTGGACCTGTGCAGATATATGTAGATAAATATAGGACTATTAAAAAAAATTCTCGGCTCCAGTAGCGAGCATTATTTTTTTTATTTACATTCTATATTACATTTCCGTCAACTGTGTTGAAAATATTGTGGCATTATGTGCACCTGTGCAGATATATGTACATAAATATAGGACTATTAACAAATAATTCTGCGCTCCAGTAGCTTCACACATGCATAGACCCTAAAGGTGTGTCGCGCAAGAATGACAACTCTTGCATCACTAATTGTTTAGTTATCTCCCTTTGTCCGTCACCGATTTTGTCTCCGGAGCATAACTCGATCACCCTTTTTTCAAACTACTTGTGTATCTGGGGAGGGGGATACACATGCGCTTGTCGACAAGCGTCCATTTCTAGTTTCTATTACTTTCAGGGGAATGGGCCAAGTGACTGGTGTGGTATGGACCTGGCACCAGGTCCGGTTATTCTAATTTTAGGGCTGAATATATTATTATTTTTCGATGTAAATATTCCGTTCTGATCTTGGGATTTCCCCGCAATGCAGCAGGATAAATGTCATGTTATTCTAATTTCAGGGCTGAATATATTGTATTTATTTTGATGTTCATATTCTGTTCTGATTGATTCACCCACCCCCCCCCCCCACCCCCACCCCCACCCCCACCCCCACCCCCCCCCCCCCCCCCCAACAACAAGTACCGATCCAAAGTACGTATTCTTTTATAGTGTCCTTATTACGTAACGGATTTTCATGAAATATGGCCCATCAAACGTGTCTTGTTAAGCTGCATATGTATTTTCGCCCAAACTTCTGTCGTCTCTGACACGGAAATCGATTCTTCGCAAAAACGACATAAGTCTGTGCCAAACTCCCTAGACCACCAAATGCAGCTCATGAAGACGCGTTTGCTGCGCCATATTTCATAAAAATCCATTGCATATTAAGGAACATATCAAATAATACTTACTTTGGAGTGGGTGATGTTGTTGTTGTTGTAACCACGTGATCATGCACCTTGTAATTGTTGTTACCTCTATTTTGTACAAATAATCATGGTTCTAATAACATGTAGAATATCATACAATTTTGAAAATTCCCCGATTTTTCTGTGATTCGCCACAAATTTCCCTATTAATCAATGTGTTTTTTTGTTAGCAAGTTGTCATATGTAAATATAAATGTTATATAATTCATAGTTCATTTGCTTTTTAAAAAAATTAAAATCAGTGGCCAAAAAAGGTATGATTGTCTCAAGCAAGCTCCTTGCAGGGAATATATTTATGCCCGAGATGTTGCTAGGTATATAGTTTTCCCATTTCCGTCCGTCCGTAAGATTTGCAACAAAGTTTTTGCGTACACATTATCTCTGCAACTACAAGTTTATCATCATCCATATTTTCATTTTATGGCCCACCCATGTGGCTTTCCTGCCCAAGGTCAAATTACTTTGAAATTTGCGTTGGATTTTTTTTAAATATTTCGCGAGTGCACAATATCTCTGCAACCACAAGTCGGATTGACTTGAAACTTCATATACTTATCATCATCCAACATTTTCATTCTATTACCCACCCATGTGACTTTCATGCCCAATTTCAAGGCCAAATGACTTGGAAAATATTTGTTCATCGGACCAGGCGCCGGCCAGGTGTATCCGGTGAGACCCTGCTCACTAGCTATCGTTTTGCATTTTCCCCGGTTTTCCGTGTACACTCTGCATACTTTGTTAAACTTTGCTACCGGGACTGTGTCTCGGATATCCTTAGAACGTGAGGCTTATTAGTCGCCTGGGGCCCGTTTCACTAAACTTTGTACTACTAAAATGTTCGTAAGTGCAAATTTAGGATCGTCTGGAAATTTCAATTTATTAATTTACTTTGAGCATAGTTCCAGGGCTCCAGATAAGGAATTTGACATTGGGTACTGTTACTCCATACTTTTGAAATCAATTGGGTATTCTCAATTTTCAATTGGGTATTTTAAAAACGCTACCCCATAACATTTTTTCAATTGGGTATTTCCATATTTTGATTACAAAAACCGATTCGGAAACAAATCGTACTAATTTATGTATTAACATGATTAATGGTACTGTTTTGTTGTTCATATAATTAATTGAAGCAGTGTTATACTTACATGTGTATGGTAACACTGCTTCACTTACTTATACGAACACCAAAATGATTAGTTCAAGTTTTCAATGATTCCAAGTGCATATAAGTAACTGTTACTAGAGTAATTGGGCTTATGGCATTTGTGACCAGTGCAGTTCCGGATCTGCTAGCACACTTAGTTATAAGTTATGTAACAAGCAGTATCGTGTATTCAAAAAATCATGCGAGATGTTATTATCTGAATAACAAACAGTGCATACGCTGATCAAGAATGCTTTGATTGGCAGATTGATCTTTGTAACATGCGATCCAGTTTTTTTTTTGCTGACCACGTTTGACAGCAATTCATCAATAATGTCAATCACGATTAATTTGGGGTCTCCACACACCGAGCTCAACAAAATGACTGTATGATGCCTTGTGCAATGGATTGCGATTCCACCTTTGCATCGGTCGTAAAATAAATCGAAATAAGGTTTAACATTGGTGGTGGACTTTTGCAATTTTTTTCTTCCACGTTTGTTGTGGCCCCATTTTGTTGCGCCATGTGTCACGAATTTTCTACGAAAAAATCTGACATGATCCGATTGTGTTATTTATAGTATCTATCGCTACTACGATTGTATTAATTGGTGAATTCTGGCGCCGTTCAACTCGTCCTATTTTAACTTAGTTAATTCGACTGCCATTTTATTCAACGTGTGCGTTGGTCGAAATAGTAATAATGTTACCATATTTTCATTTATTACTTCTGATACTGTCCCACATGCAAAATATAAGCCTGACACATTCAAAATAATAAAAAAATGTCTGCTGGATCTCAGGTTCACAATAGTGTCGCATCGCCGTTTTTTCCCCACACTTATTGATTTGAAAAGCAGTACTATATTCCGTAAATGACGTGGATTGTGACAACAAATTCAGAGGTAAAGGGGAATTCAATTCCGGCTCGCGTGAGCTCTGAAGTTTGTGTTAACTTTCGCCATAATTGATAGGCCCCGTCTTATCCGATTTTTTTCTCAAAATCAATATGGGCAAAATCAATTCCGGCTCGCGTGAGCTCTGGAGTTTGTCAACTTTCGCCATAATTGATAGGCCCCGTCTTCTCTTTTCTCTTAATCAATATGGGCAAAATCGGCCGATGCGATAAAGGTGGAAATTCTAGATTTGGGATCATTAACTTGAACGGTACTCGAAACAACTGCCGTGTGGTGGGTTACTAGAGTTTCGTATTGAGTTGGACCCATTTTTTCCCCCGCTGAGAGTCGGAATCGCTCCCGCTAAATCCTGGAGTTCAAATCGAATACACCCGAGGACTGGTTTCCAGCCGTTATCGGTGAAATACAGCGAGACATTGTCCGCAGCTAGAGCCGGGACCAAACTTTGTAAACATTGAATGGCCGACCGCACAAATCATCGGCGATGATTTTGTAGGATTGTATACATGAACAAATCTAGCAGTACGCGACAGACTGAAAATACATTTGAGGAGTACGCTACAGGATAAAAAAGAATTGCGTACCGGACATTTTAATTGCTTTTTGGTACGCATTGTCTCTGATTTTAATTGGGTTTTTGCATTTTTTAATTGCGTATTTACGCAAATACGCACCTTATCTGGACCTCTGTAGTTCAATAAATGTAAATCCAATTAATTGTTTACAAGAAAACATGGTTGATGTGCAATTTACAGACTATCATAATTTTGCACTTTTGATAATTTTAGTCGTACAAAGTTTAGTGAAACGGGCCCCTGATTCACTAAACTAAACTTCGTACGACAAATAAATTTGCTTAAAGATGTTTTGCGAATTTAAATTTTTCACCTACAAACATCTTGTCGTACGAAGTTTTGTTGAACAGACCCTGGCTGTAATGCTTGTAAACATTGAAATTGTAGTGCAATGCTGGAAAAATCACTTGCTAAGCTTTCCATGGCCAGCACCGATTGATACCGTAATAACCATAAATATACACCATTTACTTGGGGAAACATAAACAGATATGGTTTCCCCACAACAGTGAGCATGCCAATATTTAGGGTTAGTATGGCAGTGATTCTGGTGTGGCGAGGACCTGGCATCAGATCAGGATTATTCTGATTTCAGGGCTGAATATATTATTTTTTTTATTGTAAATATTCAGTTCTGATTTTGGGATTTCCCCCCCATTTGTACAGGTAATATATGGGATTTAGTACTAAACCCATTGACCACAAATATGGTTTCCCCACAACAGTGAGCATGCTAGTATTTAGGGTTAGTATAGTAGTGATTCTGGTGTGGCGATGACCTGGCATCAGATCAGGATTATTCTGATTTCAGTGCTGAATATATAGTGTTTTTATTGTAAATATTCAGTTCTGATTTTGGGATTTTCCCCCCATTTGTACAGGTAATATATGGGATTTAGTACTAAACCCATTGACCCGGCCTTAAATGACCGTAGCTGTTGATAGGCCGTTAAACCCCAACAAACAAACAAACAAACAATAGTATGGCAGTAGGGGTCTAATTAAATTTATTAATTTTTATTATACTGAATTTATTACATTATCACAGCCAATTTGGCTGTGATAATGTAATAAATTCAGTATAATAATTCTGCATACAGTCGAACTTGTGCTAACGACCACTTGTAATAAACGACCACCTGCTGTAAGCGACCGGTTTGAATCCCGCCCGACGAATTTCCCATAATAACGTACTTGCAATGAACGACCACCTGCTGTCTGCGACCAGCGACCGTATAAATACGGCCCATTCCGTCAAAATACGACGCGTTTAACGACCATCGGCGCCCATGAAAACACGGCTCGAAACACGGCTATAGTCGGTGGCTATAATCCATAAAACGTGTATTTAGCGTTCTATAAATAGACTGGAGTTTCAGCATTATCTGGGTCAGGGTATGGGATCACGTGGTCTATTGTTTACACTGCAGCCTAAGGCAATCTCGCTTAAATCGTAAATTTCATTCATCAATATGACTTGCAGCGTAAACAATAGATCACGTGACCCCACATCCTGATATTATGCACGTATCAACCGCATGAATAGGCACGACACGTGACCATAGGCATTACTTATTATCAATTAATCCGTTTAAGCGTCTGTTGATCGCGAGTAGTATACATTGTAATAAGCGTCTGTCTATCGCGAGCACTATACAACTTAATAAGCATGATTTTATAAATAACTTGTATGTTTAATACATTAATACATACAAGTTTGTATGTCATAGGCATTATTAATAATTACTTTAACTTCTGTTCAAATAAATGACATGATTTTATATCCGACATGATTTTATATCGGTCCGTTGCTAATGGAATTCCCGCAATAGTTGGTAACCGAAATGCGAATGATACCAGTAACCCGTGCAGTACCAGTACCCGTGCATGTCCCAAAATTTTATAACGCGGTCGGATTCGATCGCGGTTTGAAATCTTGGACCCCGACCACCGCGTTATAATGGAGCTGCAGTGTATTAAAACTTATGTTTTCCATTGTACATGTTATTACTTTAATAAACATACATATATGTGTATACATGTTATTACTTGACTCTGTTGTCACCGTGTTGTTTTTTTTATATCATCCGTGTACCCACTCCACATGGCTGTCCCTATTAAGAGACCACCTCTGTTAAGAGACCACTTTTAGCAGTTCCCTGGAGTGGTCTCTTAACACAAGTTTGACTGTACTTTTAATCATGAAATATATGCATTTGTTAGTTCTATATGAAATAATGCATTTCAGGAAAAATAAATGATTACTTCCTCAAAGTGTACTCTGCTAATAAAGTATGATACTTAGCAATGTTGGTGAAATAGGCTACAGGCATCAGATCAGGATTATTCCGATTTCAGGGCTGAATATATAGTGTTTTTATTGTAAATATACAGTTCTGATTTTGACCGTAGCTGTTGATAGGCCGTTAAACCCCAACAAACAAACAAACAATAGTATAGCAATAACAATAACAATGTATTTGGATACAATTTGTTTTGGGAAACCGCTATTTAATAGTCTAGTCCCAAAGTAAATTTTGTGTGAATATTTATGGTTAATACGGTACTTCATTTCTGTAGCCACAGTTCCAAATAAATTGCGATATTCGATGATCAGAGTGATTTGATTTATTATAACAGCCTGCATATGACAAGAAAATAGCATCATTTCCATTGCAAGACTGCGTCTATGTCTGTGTCTCATTTAGTTATAGTGGCCATGTGACGTTTTTGTAGTAGAATCAATCAACTGGACGATACAATTAACAGGTTCCCACTGGTCCTTAAATTCCTGGAAAGTCGCGTAATTTGAATCTCTTTCTGAAAAGATCATTGAAAGTCATGAAATTTGGATTCCAGTCCAATTATTTGTGTTGTTCAGGAAAGTTCAGTGCACTTTCATGATTTTGAGCCAAACGATTTGGTGTGGTAAGGGCACCTGGCACCAAATCAGGATTTTGTAAATTCAAAACTGAATTACTACTTCTGTACCCTAAAACAGATGTTTTCCAGGCTCGAAATGGCTGACGTTATGAGTCGATAAGTCGTAAAACACCGTTTCATCAGCATCAACCACGCAAATATGGGTTCTTGAATTTCGAAAACAGGTCCTTGAAAGTCATGGAATTTGGTGGTCCCAAAAGAGTGGGAACCTTGAATTAAAATCTAATGAGTACCGTACCGTATGTTTCAATTGTATTGTCCAGATGACGGAGTAGCTCAACTGGAACTTTCCTTTAAGCCCTGTCCATTAGTGATGGATGGAATAATCATGTAAGAAGTAGAGTATAGAATTCATTCAAATATATTCCCATTGTTTAATTAAACAATAACACAGGTTTATATGGTTTATATGGATCACATGGTTTTCTAACTTGGTGAAATACTAGAGCTCCAGTTAAGATGTGTAATTTAACCAAATATTGACATATTTTTCTTAGTTCTTCACCAAAAATGGTAAGTTGGAAGTTCTTTAGAATCGTCTCAATGAGTCGATTCTAAAGCACTCCCAACTTGCCATTTTTGTTGAAGAAATAAAAAAAAATCCCCCAAAGTTGAGCAAATTACTCTGATACTATATGCCATCATTTTTACTATTTCTTTTCTTTTAACCATTTCAACACTAGAGCAATCTTTCCGATATTTGCAACAGTGTAGATCATGATGAGCCGGCTCGTCAGGATCTGCAACATTTGCAGATATTTTCTTATTTCTAAAAACTATACACCTGTATGATAAATGGAAAGTCTGAAAATAACATGACAGTGTCGATCCCAGTTACTTAGAGGTGAATGTGTTAAGACCTTCCTAACAGACAGGTTTTTGCTGTGCCATGTTTCAGCAAAATTTGTTGTGCTGTTCGAAATTAAAATAATCTACTTAAAAATGACATCAAACATTACCGCAAGTTTCTTTGATACCACGATCCCGCACCCCGACACACATGTGAGGTGGCTAGAGTGTTCGACCATGACACAATGGGGCTTTTCGAGTTTACAACCGGCATATCCATAGGTAGTCTTATTATTTAGCTCGCTGTCATTTCACCATTCACACACGTGATACTGTGAAATAAAGCTCGATGTCATGATCTGGAAATGACCAGTCGGCTAGTGTTTACACACACTTATTTGAGAAGACAGTTTTGTGCACTAACATCACAGGTATTCCCTTGCTGTGTAAAAAAGTGACTTATTCACAACTGGACTAGGTGAATGTATCATCACTTTTGACATATTCGTAAACCCTTAAAATGCTGGCTGACAAAATTACATTTTGTCGTCTGGTGTGTATTTTTTATTTTACACTTTTCTCGATGACAACGTACGACGATGGCGCACAGTCCTCATGTGCTGCCAAAACAGTTTTATAAGGAACAAGTACAATATTATATGGAAAATAATCAGCAGACGAAAATGTTGGTTTCCCGCCTTTTAAGGCCGGCTATGTCAGTGCATCAACGCTCGCTCCGGTTATTAATATTAACCCTCACGAAAATTGTCGTCTGCTGTTTTTTAATTTTTGCCTTAATTCTTAACAAAAAACCTGTTTTGGCAGCACATGAGAATCGTCTCCAGTGGAGACGACTGGAGACGACTGGAGACGATTCTCATGTGCTGTCAAAACGGATTTTTATCGAGAAATATTGAAAAAATAAAACATTTCCAGCAGACGACAAAATTTAATTCAGCGTAGTAAGGGTTAATACTCGTGACTGTGAGTGTCTTCGCTCCGGATGTATTCACCAATATCGGCCTGATGGAAACATATGAGCGTCATCGGATCTGTGTGACGACACTCTTGTGTTGACTTTGCTGCTACTCCAAACCCCTGAAACAATGAAAAAGAATGAATCGGTTTAACGTCCCAGCAACAGCTAATGACATATAGAGATGTCCACAGTTTAAAGTATCATCTGACAGACCAGTGGGATGGAAATGCTATGTAAGTATTTTTCACACCTATGGTGGGGTTTAAACTCGCAACCTCCGATATGGATTCCGATATCCCTAGGCTACGGCCCATCCATGTTGGTGGCAGCATGCGATGGGTAATTTAAAGATCGGGATTCATCGTTACCGGAATTCCGACTGGAGACCTGGTTTGGCCCTCACATACGTCTTTGGCATTTTGTGTGTGACAGTTGAATCTGGTTATACCCCTTATGTGAGTATTACGAGTATTCGTAGTCCTATTTTAGGGGAAGGGGCCAAGTGACTTTGGTGTGGTATGGACCTGGCACCAGGTCAGGTTATTCTAATTTCAGGACTGAATATATTTTTTCTCTATGTAAATATTCCGTTTTGATTTTGGGATTTTCTCCCCAATACAGCAGGTTAAAACGGGGTCGAACCCGTTTGCCCGGCCTTACATGACCATAGCTGTTGATAGGCCGTTAAACACCAATATACAAACAAAACGACCTATCCATGAAACAACGAGCCCCGAGTACTCTGCTCAGTACTGTGCTCAGTACTGTGCTAAACTTGGACTAATCACGGGCTGTGTCATTAACCCTTACTATGCAATGAATTAAATGTTGTCGTCTGATGGAAATGTTTTATTTTCAACATTTCTGGATAAAAACCTGTTTTGGCAGCACACTAGAATCGTCTCCACTGCAGCCGATTCTCATGTGCTGTCAAAAACATGTTTTGTCAAGAATTAAGGCAAAAATGAAAAACAGCAGAAGACGATTTTCGTCTACAGGTAGTGAGGGTTAAGCTTTGTACAACTAAGTAGTTTGTATTAAAGTGCAAAACTAATTTACAACAATATGTAATTTAGCAGTCAACTTTGCATAAAGGTCGACAGATTTGTTCAGATTTAATGTGGACATGCAGGTGAGCGACATGAATGTGTGATGTGAAGTAAAATTATAACAAGGCGAATGCCGGAAAGTCAAGGTCACAATGAAGGAATGAAAATTACTCTAATTAAAGTGTACTTAAACAGATTAATTATAAAGCACTTAGTGATTTAAAATCACTAAGTGCATTATAATTAATCTGGTTAAGTATAGTCGGGGACGCAATACAAGGAATTTGAAGTAATACAAATTCAAGCAAAATCATTTTGCTTAAATTTGTATTACTTCAAAACCCTTATATTGCGTCCCTGACTATACGTACTAATGGTACACAAGTCACCGACCTACTGTACCATGCCTCCCCGACATTGTGAACTTCAAACACAGAGAGATTGCTGTTGAAGGTTAGAAAAATTTAAACATGGGACTGCATACCGGGCAATCGCACAATTCACATTACTTCGTATCCTCTACGTTACATCCGTGACTACAGGATCAAACCAGTTGGCCCGGCCTTAAATGACCTTAGCTGTTGGTAGGCCGTTACACCAATAAATACCGGTACATCCGTGACTACCGTAATAACCCTAAATATTATGACACCATTTTATTTGAGGAAACACATACAAATATATGGTTTCCCCCCACAACAGTGAGCGTGCCATTATTTAGGGTTAGTATGGCAGTAGTGGTCTAATCACAATAACAATTCATTCGGATATAATTTTTGGGGTTTTCCCAAAGGGTTAATACGGTTGACGGGTAAGACTCGGATTTGGGGTCAGCCCCAGAACGGGGTTGAATTTTTTCCCAGAACGGGGGCCAATTCTGCCGTCCTGTTTTGATTTCAAGCCTAAATGACGTCAAAGTTAGTGGCGTAACGTCACGCCCTGGCCGTATGCGTCCAAATAAAAAATGGCGGCAACTAGTGAAGGCGTCCACGTTGTCATCTAGGCCAAACATACATTACCTACCGTGAAGTGTTTAGCAATGAAGTGAATTAAAGTATGCCTTTCCAGTTTCCATGACGGTCGTATCTTGTAAATGCCCCATGTGTTGAATTTGCCGGCCATTTTCAGATTTGTCCCCGTTCTGGGATTGACGTCGTGTTTTTGTCCTCCGTTTTGGGATTATCCCCCGTTCTGGGATTGACCCCCAATTTGGGACTTACGTACCAAAGGTAAATCAGCCATACTGTAAACGACGATGCCCTGATACTGAGGAGTGCTCTCTGTGATCCGGCCGAGGCCTGACTTCATCACGTGATGTCCGTACAGGAACTGTTGTTCTGCACTCGGCTTCACCCATACCTTGTACTGATGGGGAGAATTTATTTTCAAAGCTAATAACCCATTGCAATCTGTAGACAGCGCTCCAGATGAGATGCGTATTGGCATATTAAGACACTTATTTGAGCAGAATACGCATTGATTATCAAAAGCGGTAGTACAAAATTTTCAAATTAAGTAGCCAAAAGTATCGCAAGTCACAAAATACGTCCGTCGAATATGGGCCAGACAGTGAAGACGCAGAAATGTGAAGCTGTCACCAAGGCAAGAAACATTAATGAGAATTTGAAAGTCTATAGCATTATTTCTTCATCTCGTGCTATAACATGTATACTAATTTAGTCGGAGATAGAAAAGTAGAGTGTAAAGTAGAAATGATAGGGAATTGGATACAATAATGTAGAACAAATGGCTTAGTTAAAAAGGTGATATTTTTGTTAAAAAATATTTTTTCAGCATAAAAACACCAAGGTGCACATCTTCAATATGTGTAGAAGACGTGTGTATAGTTTCAAATCGATCGACTGAACGGTTTTGGAGGACCCTATATAGAATTGTATAGAAAAATGTAGATAAAATGGCTAAGTTTAAAAGGTGATATTTTTGTTAAAAAATATTTTTTCGGCATAAAAACACCAAGGTGCACATCTTCAATATGTGTAGAAGACGTGTGTATAGTTTCAGAACGATCGACTAAACGGTTTCGGAGGAGTTGTGTACACGAACTATGCACTTTCTGTCAGCCACCCGCCCAGCGGTAAAACATACCGTAATACGTACCGTTTTTTAAAAACGGTCGTATAAAAATACTGTAATAAAGTTGAAAATTTACTTAGTTGATCTTTTGCAGCTCAAATAAGTGAATTTTTAAATTTGTTTTAATATTTTATCATTTGTTCACTATTTAACTCTTTGTATGCTAGCGGCGAAAATATCTGCCAAACGAATTAGGAGTATATGTTTTATTTTTATCCCATCAACACAGTGCGTATGTGCCGTGAAACACGGTGCCGTGAAACATTTTTGATATCCTGTCAATACGACCTAATCACCGCGTATGAATATATGTGGTGACTGGGGTTACTTTTTTGCATTTTAAAGCCATTTGTAGGTGTTAACGGGATAAATAGAATAGTAGGTTAGTGCCGTGAATGGGAAAAATATCTGGCGTGGAAACGGGATGTGCTCGGCAGAGCCTCGCCCAAACCGTTTCCTAAGCCTTGCCAGATATTTTTTCCCATTCACGGCACTAACCTACTATTCTCTATCTCTGTAAATATGTCTTGAAATTTCATTAGAATTGAGTTCTCAGGACTCCATTCTAATGAAATTCCAAGACATATTCATGATATTTATAAATGTTACAGACAATATAGAGAATAGTAGGTTAGTGCCATGAATGGGAAAAAATATTTGGCAAGGCTTAGGAAACGGGATGGGCGAGGCTCTGCCGAGCACATCCCGTTTCCGAGCGCGCCAGATATTTTTCCCATTCACGGCACTAACCTACTATTCTATTTATCCCGTCAACACCTTCAAATTAATGGCTGTAAAATGCAAAAATTGTATTGACTGGATATCAAAAATGTTTCACGGCACCGTGTTTCATGGCACATACGCACTATGTTGATGGGATAAATAGCAGATTCCAACATCTCGCAGCAAAGGAGCAAATCGCCAAAGAAGGAAATGAATGAAAAGACAGAAAAATCTGCCCAATGCAAGCTGTGTTGTAAATGGTTTTGTGTCCATTGAGCGATATGATGCATCAATTGAATATTTGGATATATCATTGTAATAATCTGGTTCATTAACCTTTCCATCGCAGGATTCTCTGTGATAGCGACATGCCATGCGAAATGTAAACTTCTCACCACATTTATCGCAACTGTACAATTTCTTGCCCATGTGTTGCTGTAGGTGTTTCTCTAAGTAAAGACTGGAATGGACCCATTTACAGCACAGCTTACACCTGACCATCGCAGACCAGGGTTTTCTCCCTTTCCGTTTCTTCCTCTGAGCTCTACCCGTCATATTTCTCCTTGTTGAACCAGCAATGTTATCTTCCTCATCTTCTGATGCGTGATCATCAGCTGCAGAAATTACCGATGAGTTTAATGACACTGCAGTTGTCGATGGTATTCCAT